>CP149065.1:1247500-1842500 GCA_038024825.1 Polylopha cassiicola
GGACTCGTCCCGCGGCCTCGTTTACTTCGTAGGGCTCCGCGAGACGCCGCTGGAGCGCCACCTGTACGCGGCGCCTCTCTCGCCGCCCCGCCCTCACGCCGCCGTGCTGCTGACTACTGTTGGACACTCTTGCAGCGTTGACATGGACGACGTGAGTTCAGATAAGATAAGATAAGATAATCATAAGATAATCATTAACGGCCTGTTAGTCTAGTGGTTAGAGGCCCTGACTACGAAACCGGAGGTTGCGGGTTCGAATCCCGCTAGGGGCAGATGTCAATGTGATGAGCACTGGCATCTGTACCTGAGTCTTGGATGTCTTATATGTATTTATGTATATTTATCCGTTGTCTAGTACCCATAACACAAGCAAAGCTTTGCTTAAAATGGGACTAGATAATTGGTGTGAATTGTCCAAAGATATTTATTTATTTATTTATTTAATCATTTACTGTCAAAACTGTACATTGTTCTTATATGTAAAAGTTAAAACTAGCTGTCCGCCCCGGCTTCGCACGGATATCTTTTCTTTTATAGCCTACTAGCGGCCCCGGCAGACGTCGTCCTGCCCGTCCGATTGTTTCGTCAAAGATCTGTCAAAGTCTTCTAACTGTCACTTCTTCATAAAGCTTCATATTTTTCCCGTTTTTTACACATTTTCCACTGTTTCTTCGCTCCTATTGGTCGCAGCGTGATGTTATATAGCCTAAAGCCTTCCTCGATAAATGGTCTATTCAAAAAAAGAATTTTTGAATTCGAACCAGTAGTTCCTGAGATTAGCGCGTTCAAACAAACAAACAAACAAACAAACAATCAAACAAACAAACAAACTCTTCAGCTTTATAATATTAGTATAGATAAGATAAGATTTTAATCATTTACTGTCAAAACTGTACACTGTTCTTATATGTAAAACTAGCTGTCTGCCCCGGCTTGGCACGGATATCTTTTCTTTTATAGCCTATGTCACTCGGGAATAGTGTTAGCTTCCCAACAGTGAAGGAATTTTTCTTTGCAATAGTTTTTGAGCCTGTTCATTACAACCAAACAAAGTATAATCTCCTCTTTATAATATTAGTCTATCTGTCTGTCTGTCTGTTACGCTTTCACGCTAAAACTACTAAACCGATTGAAATGAAATTTTGGTACAATGAAAAAACGGAGCCAGATAAAGGACATAGGCTACTTTTTAACCGACTGCAAAAAAGGAGGAATTCTACGCGGACGAAGTCGCGGGCAGAAGCTAGTTGGGTCATAAGAGAGCAAAATAAGATTTTTAGTTATCTGTAAAACATGATTGTTGCAGGATTGCACGCTGGCCGTGATCACGTCGTCCAATATAAGCAGCGTGCCGTGCACGCGCGTGTTCGCCGTCACGCACGGACACACCGTCACGCTGCAGCCGCAGGGGCTGCTCATGGACCGCGCGCCCTCGGGTGAGTCACATACACACACACAAAAGATGATAATAATAATTTTCTGTCCTCCGGCCAGAAAGCGTCAACTTTCTGGCCGTTACGCTAAATGAAGTTGCCGCTTTCTGACTTCGTCGAACAGAAAAATAGTATACTGACCTCGGCCAGTAAATAAAAAAAGCCTCAGATCACATCTTTGTCAACCTCGGCTTCGCCTCGGACAACAATTACATGTGACCTGAGACATTTTGAAGTGAAAACTTCTTTAGCGGCGCTGAGCGCTTTTTTTTGTATGGGTAAAAACTTTCAAACTCGTGTCAGGGTCACGTGATGCCTCGCGTCAGGGTCACGTGATGCTAATCGAAAATGCGTAAGATCGAGGGGAAGGGAAAATTAGAACTAGTATCTCCCACTCTTTCTACCGTGCTGTGCTGAGTGTGCTGCTCCGTTTAGGTGGCACAGGGCGCTTGCGAGAATGTCGTGTGTGTTTATGTACAGCGTGCCACGCGTATCCAAGGATGGTGACAAATTGTCATATTTGTGTACGATAGCGCAATAAATAAACATTGTATTCTAACTCATAAATGATAGTACTTTTGTACTTATAATTAAACACAACGTTCATATTGAAGTTTTCACTTCTGCCGGCACTCCCGGAGTGCTATTTTTTTTTTATTTTACTGGCCTAGGGGCGTAATGTACTGATAAATGATAATTCTCCAGAGTCATCAGACACCCGCAGCTACAACGGCTCGTGGGACAGCCGCTCCGGCGACGGTGACGCCGACGACAATGATTCTAGTGAGGCGTCATTGCTTGTCAAAGGTAAACAGACACACATACACACACACACACACACACACACACACACACACACACACACACACGCACGTACGCACGCTCGCACACACATACACACGCACACAAGTGTCAACCCACTTCATATACCCAACACCGGGATTTCAACTTTCTCCAGATATACAGACAGATAGAAGTACTACTACATAACTCGGATATCTATATTTATACTAATATAATAAAGAGGAAAGATTTGTACCTATGTTTGTAATGAATAGGCTCAAAAACTACTGGACCGATTTTAATAATTCTTTCACTGTTGGGAAGCTACGTTCACCCTGAGTAACATAGGCTATAGAATATTTTGAAAAAAATTAGGGATCCGTGCGAAGCCGGGGCGAACCGCTAGTTTAATATAAATGCAATCATTTATCTATACTAATATTATAAAGAGTTTGTATGTTTGAACGCGCTAATCTCAGGAACTAAATTCGTTGAGCCCTTTTTTTTTTTTGGATAGACCATTTTATCGAGGAAGGTTTTAGGCTTATATAGTTATATAACATCACGCTGCGACCAATAGGAGCGAAGAAACAGTGGAAAATGTGTTAAAAAACGGGAAAAATTACTACATGAAGAATAACTATTCCACGCGGACGAAGTCGCGGGCACAGCTAGTATAAAATATCCTAAATATTATACGCAGAAATCGACTTGGGTTGGACGTTGTGAATTTTACATCAAAACAATCTCATACATATATACAAAGATTTCACAGTATAAATGACTAGCTGTGCCCGCGACCTCGTCCGCGTGGAATAGTTATTCTTTATATAATAATTTTCCCCGTTTTTTTACACACTCTCTACATTTTCTTCGCTCCAAGTGGTCGCAGCGTAATGTTAGATAGCCTAAAGCCTTCCTCGATAAACGGTCTATCCAAAAAAAAAAAATTCAATTCGAACCAGTAGTTCCTGAGATTAGCGCTTTTAAACAAACAAACAAACTCTTCAGATTTATAATATCTATATATATAAAAGAAAGTTGTGTTAGTTACCCCGTTTATAACTCAAGAACGGCTGAACTGATTTGGCTGAAAATTGGCGGGGAGGTAGCTCGGAGCCAGGAAAAGGACATAGGATACTTTTTATCACGTTCCAGTAAAAAAAAAAAGAAAAAAATTTTAAGCTGATTTGTTAAAAATAGTATAATAAAACGCAACAATGACAACTGTCAAATCGACATTGCCGGGCGGGACGAAGTCTGCCGGGACCACTAGTTAGTATATATAGATGAGTTAACCTCTCTCCCCCCCCCCCACAGAGAACGCGCTGAGCGTGGCGCACTGCGTGCCCCCCCCTCAGATCTACACGACGCGGCTGTCGTGCGGGCTGGCGGCGCACTGCACGCTGTGGCGCGGCGCGCGGGCGGGGCGCGGCCGCGGGCCCACCGTGCTGCACGTGTACGGCGGGCCCGAGGTGCAGACCGTCACCAACAGCTACAAGGTACGTGCTGTCAGACAGATACGGACTTTGTGACTAGTACCAGCTACGAGGCATTTGGTTTGTAACAGATAATGAGGAGTTTGTGAGAAGAAACACCTACTTAGGACGTGGTTTGACAGATACGGAGTTTGTGACAAGCGACAGCTAGAAGGTACGTGGTAACACAGATAAAAAGGAGTTGACAAGCAACAGCTACAAAGTTAACATACTTTGTGACAGATAAGGAGGAGTTTGTGACAAGCCATAGCTACAAAGTACGAGGTTTGTGACAGATAAGAAGGAGTTAGTGACAAGGGACAGCTACAAAGTGCGTGGTTTATGACATGTGTATACCATGTGCAGGGTCAATATCACTAATATTATAGTGCCTTCCGTGACGCCATACTTACACTCCCTTCACTGGACGCGCCTGGTTGTGATAGCGACGGATGTGTGTGCTAAGAATGGCGGAGCTTAGTATGCGGGATTCTGACAGGGACGGTGGCGTGACAATCTCAGAGAGGTGGTAAAATTGTGTGATAAAGAAGGTAGTGCCTAAAAATATGTGCCGAATATAATGTGACAGGGACGGATGTTAAGTGTCACGTGTGACGAGGATGTACTAACGTCATATAAAAATATGTGACAAGCAGGGATGAGTGTTTCAATGTGTGACAAAGACGGAGATGTGCGATACCTAAGTGTGACAAGAAGGGTGAGTTCGCGAGATTGTGTGACTAAATTCCTATTTAGTCACACAGAAAGTGAGTGTCTAAATACAATATGACAGACATTTTTTTTGGACTCTGTTTTTTACTATGCAGTGACAAGGGCGTGCATTTCATATAGGCACAATGTATAAAGTGCCTACCTACGCTCCCCCCACTGCACGCGCCTGTATAATAGTGATATGTTTTTCGTTGACGGCAGGGCATCCGCCAGCTGCGCATGCACATGCTAGCGGCGCGCGGCTTCAACGTGGTGGCCATAGACTCGCGCGGCTCCAAGCACCGCGGCCGCGCCTGGGAGAGCGCCATCCGCGGCAAGATGGGGCAGGTGGAGCTCGACGACCAGGTGAGGAGTAGCTATACACTCGGACAGACAGACAGACAGACTGCGAGCACCGCGGCCGCGCCTGGGAGAGCACCATCCGCGGCAAGATGGGGCAGGTGGAGCTCGACGACCAGGTAAAGTGGTTTAACAGATCTACGGGGTATGGCAATAGTATGATGTGGCGGGTACTGCGTCAACGATTTCTTGTAGACCGGGGTGGACCACGCAGTGTAGACGGTCGAATGTATAGTGGGGTACTGGAGTAGTGGGTACGGGAGTTAAATCCGTTAATAGTTTCATTCCAATGCTTACGTATTTGTTCTAGGTGGAAGTCCTCCAGTGGCTAGCTAAAGAAACCGACTGCATAGACATGGAGCGGGTCGCTATACACGGCTGGAGTTATGGTAATATACAAGTAAAATTTTATTAATTTTATTTTATGAAACTTGATATTAAATAAATAACAATAAGTGTAATATTTCGTGTGCCGTGATCGCCATAGAGATTTCTTCCAGCGAACCAGTGTGTTGAGTGCGTTTTGTTCGTGTGTTCAGGCGGCTACCTCTCCCTCCTGGGGCTCGCGACGCGGCCGAACATATTCCGCGTGTGTGTGGCCGGCGCGCCCGTCACCTGCTGGCGGCTCTACGACACCGCCTACACCGAGCGCTACATGGGACACCCCGCGCGCAGCCCGCACGCCTACACGCGCGCCTCCGTGCTCGCGCACGCGCCCTTCTTCCCCGACCAGTGAGTCACACGCGCACACACACACATACACACACACCCGGCGCGCAGCCCGCACGCCTACACGCGCGCCTCCGTGCTCGCGCACGCGCCCTTCTTCCCCGACCAGTGAGTCACACACGCACACACACACACACACACACACACCCGGCGCGCAGCCCGCACGCCTACACGCGCGCCTCCGTGCTCGCGCACGCGCCCTTCTTCCCCGACCAGTGAGTCACACACGCACACACACACACACACACACACCCGGCGCGCAGCCCGCACGCCTACACGCGCGCCTCCGTGCTCGCGCACGCGCCCTTCTTCCCCGACCAGTGAGTCACACACGCACACACACACACACACACACACCCGGCGCGCAGCCCGCACGCCTACACGCGCGCCTCCGTGCTCGCGCACGCGCCCTTCTTCCCCGACCAGTGAGTCACACACGCACACACACACACACCCACACACACACACACACACACACCCGGCGCGCAGCCCGCACGCCTACACGCGCGCCTCCGTGCTCGCGCACGCGCCCTTCTTCCCCGACCAGTGAGTCACACACGCACACACACACACACACACACACACCCGGCGCGCAGCCCGCACGCCTACACGCGCGCCTCCGTGCTCGCGCACGCGCCCTTCTTCCCCGACCAGTGAGTCACACACGCACACACACACACACACACACACACCCGGCGCGCAGCCCGCACGCCTACACGCGCGCCTCCGTGCTCGCGCACGCGCCCTTCTTCCCCGACCAGTGAGTCACACACGCACACACACACACACACACACACACACACCCCGAGCACAGCTCGCACACGCGTGTCTCTGGACGTAGACTATAGGTTTGCTTTATGCAAAGCATTAGCAAATGCTAGAGCGGATGGCGGAGCTCTGCCCTTAGCGCCAAATATTATTATATTTTATCCTCATTACTTCAATATCATCACGCCACAATATACCCCCTAGTGGCTCAACATGGTTATTACAGGCTTTTCTATAATCAATAATACCCACGCCGCACTATACCCACGCAATAGTTTTGCAACTTTACACGTAACACCCACGCCACACACTACCCCCTGATGACGCGACGCGCTTGTTCCAGGGAGGGTCGGCTGCTGATCATCCACGGGTTAGCTGATGAGAATGTGCACTTCTGCCACACCGCCGCGCTACTGTCGGAGCTGGTGCGGCTCGGGAAACCGCACAGAGTACAGGTGAATATCTATACTAATACTAATAATATAATATAATATTATAAAGAGGAAAGATTTGTATTTTTGTACGTTTGTAATGAATAGGCTCCGAAACTACTGGACCGATTTCAAAAATTCTTTCACCTTTGGAAAGCTACATTATCCCCGAGTAACATAGGCTATATAATATCACGCTAGGTCTTATAGTTGCGGAGCAGTAACCGAAAATGTTTCAAAAACGGGGGAAAAGTATCGTTTCTGAGGCCTTAAAAAAATCTTAAGTCCCCCCGTGCGAAGCCGGGACGGGCCGCTAGTATTATATATAATATGTACTTATATTATGTTGAAATAAAACTTAATAGTGTTGCTCTAAAAGAGAAACATTATTTTAAGATATTATTCCGTAATTCACAATTATAATTATGTTTAATAATATTTTATATGAATTCTCATTTGACAACTCAATTATACATTCTGTCATTACCTAAGAAACATCATCTCTAAACATAGACAACTAAATTCGAAAAAATAAATGTCAAATACCTTTATTTACATACATGTCTTTCTAATATATAAAATACGATTTTACGAAATGTCTAAATTTGGCGTCGAAAATTTCCTTAGATATATTCTTATTGTTTTTACTCCTGTACCTCCTTACAAAATCCTAGCAACAAATTACTTTTAGTTTAAATATATGTTTTTTTTTCAATACAGGTATACCCCGGAGAGAGACATTCTCTCCGCGCCATGCACGCGGCGAAACATTACGAGGCCACACTACTGCATTTCCTACACGAGAACCTATAACTATGTCAACATATAGTACGTAAGCTTATTTTATTTCAGTTTGTGAATATATAAAATGCTGAACTGTCTGTCTGGTGGTACCCCTATGACTAATAGGCCGAGAGCTGGCTTAAATTTCTGGGTAGGTATTTATGGTTGAAAAGTTGTCATATAGCTCTCCTACTATACCTCGATACAACTGCAGAGTTGGCTGGTGAGTCGCGGGTAAGGAAAAAAAAATTTTTTTTTTAATTTGTTGTACTTGTAGTTTAATGTATAAAGAGTAAATAAAAAAATATGCCAGATGATTTAATCAGTATTTTGACATTGCCAGACGCGTGTAAAAATATTTTGCAAAAAAAAATTACCTAAGCTCTCCCATTATATTACAACACAACTGCATTCCTGGAGCAAAGTAGACAATTTAAAAAAAATATATTTTTTTTGGGGTAATATGCAATTTTTATATTCTGTACTCGTAGTTAAATGCTTAAAGAATAAATAAAAATATATGCCAAATGATTTAAATCGGTATTTTAATGAAAGGCAACTTGAAATTTCAAAAGTGTTTTTTTTATAACTGAGAAATATGATTCCCAAATAGGCAGAACGTTTTGAAGAACCTTTTTTTGTCTGCCAGGTCAAAAATTATAATAAAAATAATATTAAAAACCTATCCAAAAATTGGTGCTAGCTCTCGGACTATAGAAGCTTGAAATATTGCATACAACTCTCTTAAATTACCTAAAAGATCTCTGAGATGGGGTTTTTTGTAAATTCAACCCCTAAAGGGGGGTGAAAATTTGTATTTGACTCAAAATATTTAATGGATTTTAGTTTATACATTTTTTACGATTGTAATTATGAATTTTATTTGACTTTTACGGAAATTGATACCCTTAATTGGGGGAAAAAACTTTAATTTACTTTCTTAAGGGGGGTAAAAATGAAAATCGAAGAAGCCGCAGGCGCAGGATGTTCGTCAATAAATTAATTGCTTTTATCCCTGTAATAAAATGGCATAGATTTAGAGATTTTTTTTATATACAATAAAAAAAATATTGTGTTCATTGCTTACTCATTATAAATAAAAAAAATTGCGTAAAGAAATACACGATTATACTCATGCCAGATTAAAAAGGGCAGGCCGAGACCGCTCTCTACTTACCCCAATTCAATACATGCATATACTCACGCCACAGTCCCACAGGGGCAGCCGGAGACCGCTCTCCACTCGCCACGATCCCGACACACCTCTCTTGCTTCCTTCCTCAATACATACATATACTCACGCCACAGTCCCACAGGGGCAGCCAGAGACCGCTCTCCACTCGCCACGATCCCGACACACCTCTCTTGCTTCCTTCCTCAATACATACATATACTCACGCCACAGTCCCACAGGGGCAGCCGGAGACCGCTCTCCACTCGCCACGATCCCGACACACCTCTCTTGCTTCCTTCCTCAATACATACATATACTCACGCCACAGTCCCACAGGGGCAGCCAGAGACCGCTCTCCACTTGCCCCAATGCAGTCACATTTCTGTAATTTGAAAAGCAATAATAATATATAAGATTTTGTATATAAAACGAATATTTTTTTGTGGTATTAAATGAAGACATATTGTCTGATATAATTATGAAGTATTGCTTTGTCGTTTATGAATTATATTAAAATAATTATATGCTTGAACTCTAGGACAAACAGATCCTTATTTTTGCATTATTGGGTGGATGTTGGTGACGCCGTCATTGTGTATACTAATATTATAAAGAGGAAAGGTTTGTTTGTTTGGATTGAATAAGCTCCAGAACGGCTGGACCTATTTCAAAAAATCTTTCGCTGTTGGGAAGCTACACTATTCCCGAGTGACATACTAATATTATAAATGCGAAAGTAACTCTGTCTGTCTATCTGTTACGCTTTCACGCTTAAACTACTGGACCGATTTAAATGAAATTTTCCTTCCTCCGGCCAGAAAGCGCCAACTTTGTGGCCGCTGCGCTAAATGAAATTTCCGCTTTCTGGCTTCGTTGAACAGAAAAATAGTATACTGACCTCGGCCAGTAAATATAAAAGCCTCAGATCACATGTAATTGTCGTCCGAGGCGAGGCCGAGGTTGACAATTACATGTGATCTGAGACATTTTTTATTTTACTGGCCTCGGTGCGTAATGTACTATTGGTACAAAGAAAGTCTGGAGCCTGAGAAAGAACATAGTCTGCTTTTTAATCGAATGCGAAAAAGGAGGAGTTCCGCGCGGACGAAGTCTAGTAGGCTATAAAAAAAAAGGTGATCCGTGCGAAGCCGGGGCGGACAGGACAGAAAGAGTTACTTTCGCATTTATAATATTAGTAGGGATGTCGGGAATAGTGTAGCTTCCCAACAGTTAAAGAATTTTTCAAATCGGTCCAACCGTTATGGAGCCTATTTAATCCAAACAAACAAACAAACCTATACTCTTTATAATAACGTTCGAAGATCCACTTACAAAATTAGGTATTGTTTTAATAATGTTTTTTTTTATAGTATCAAACGTAACAGCCGTCCATATTGAAAATATTATCAATGGTATATTAATTTCACTGCGATTACTATTTTCCGTAATTTTACTCCGAAACAATGTTTTAACTCTAGAAAATAGAAATTTTAAATTATTCGTACATTTCTATATAAAGGGGTTATCCATAAATTACGTCATATCATACCTTAAGAGGGAGGGGGGGGGGTCCTCAGGTTCGTGACGTCACATTTCAAAATGTAACTGTTGAAATGTCAAATTTGAACTATTAACGAAAAATTTGAAAATATTTCTAAATTTATTTATATATCGCACACCTAGATCTAAAGGGAGCTAACCCAAAAAAGTTACTTTTTCAGGAGAGACGAAAAACTGTTTAATTATGTCCACATGCACGCATGAGATTTCTGTATAGATTTATGCTTTTTATAATAATGCTAGCAGAGTTATATTAGCTGCAATCTGTTTTAGTGTAGGTGGGTTTTGCTGGAATCCGATGGTGTGCATAACTCAAAACTTCAGTTTTTTGAGTTAGCTCCCTTTAGATCTAGGTGTGCGATATATTGACGTCAAAAATGTATTAAATTCGTATGACGTACTTTAAGGTTGGCCTCAAAATTGACTTATTTCGAAATAATGTCACTATGATTGGAATGAAACAACTATTAACGGATTTAACTCGCGTATTTTTATTTTATTGGCTGACGTTTCGGAACCTTTTCTTTCTTAGTAGTCACTTTAGCGTTAGACTATTGTCAGCTCAGTCGTGCTACGATTATGGAAACTGTAAAGAATCCGAAACGTCAGCAAATAAAATAAAATAAAAATACGCGAGTTAAATCCGTTAATAGTTCATTCCAATGTGTAATAACCGCGGAGGCATCAGAAATTATAATGTCACTATGAATTATTTTTTTTGTGTACCTCTATTAGGTATTATTATTTTTTTACTTATAATTAATCTTTTATTAACAAAAAAAAACAATATTTTATGAAGTGACAACATATTTTGATTTAATAAAAAAAAATTGTAAATTTGAAATGAAACAATTATAATTTTGGCGTTAGACTGTCGTCAGAATCAGGCTACGAATATGGGAACAAAAAGCTTTACAAATTTCAGCAAATGAAATAAAATAGACGAGTTAAATCCGTTATAGTTGTTTCATTCCAATGTGTAATAACCGCGAAGGCATCAGAAATTATAAATGAATTTGTAGAAAAAATGAAATTTATGAAAATATTTAAATTTTCTGTAATTTGTTTAGTTATAAAAATATTTATATTCATCAATTATTTCTATGTATTAAATTATTAGTATATGAAATTTCTGTATGTAATTGCGTAAAATACTTACTGAAAATTTTATTTTTTAATATAATATAAGATTTTTTTTTGTATTCCTGAAGCATTCTCAATTTTCCATGTGTTCGTGTAAAATTGTAACGAACAATAATTATAATTTCTAGCGCAAAATATATTAGCTTAATTGTTTTAAAATTGTAAATATTATTAAATAAATGGTGTATAAATATAATTATAAATTTATTTTGCAGTTTGACCTGAACTGTGTTTCTGAGCTCTCCTTTCATTTGATAACCCACTTGACCTAAAAAAAATTCAACCCTTTTTTTAACCCCGTAACCCCTTACGAACTAGAAAATATAGCTGGGTAAGGCCGCCAAAAATGCAATATTTCAAAAAACAAGTTGTCCTAGACTTTACGACCTCATAAAAAATTCAATATTAAAGTTATCGTAATAAATCTTTTTTTACCGTATTCTTGAACTCAAAGTAGGTTGAAAATGTGCTAACAAAATAAATCTAAGAAGTCATACAAAAAAAATAAAAATTGTTTTCTAAAATATTAGCTCAAAAATGGCGTTTGTCCCAAGGGTACCCCGACCACTTCAAGTGGAGATGTACGCTTTTCTTATGCATATTTCGTTTAGCTCTCACTTCATATCAAAAGTATGATAGATTAACGATTATAATTATTATGTTAAATAATATTTATACTATTTTAAATAGGATCTGTAGACCATTATATTTTTTGAACTAAAATCGAGATATTCTACGTTACTCATCCTTCGTTACCAATATCAGACTTTAGACAACTCAGATTTAAAATTAAGTCAGAGAATTGAAAAATACTCACTCGAAACTTTAAACGAAAGCAAAAATAAAAACGAAAGAAGCTATTTTGTCGCATTTATAGTCAAAAAAGGTACCGGAAATAGTCGTGTGCGGTTCTTCGTTACGTCAGTTTTTGGGAAATTTGAAAGGTAAAAAGGTAATATTTAATTAATTACAATTTATAAAAATATTCGGGCAATACTTAAGTACACATTGATGTAGAGTTTTCTAGTTAGTTTACTATAGTTTTTGAATTATAAATTATTAAAGTGTGCTCCGCGTTACCTTCGCGTTGCCTCTACGTTACTCTTAACCGATAGGTATAATAGAGGTGACCTAAAGGTTTGTTCACATTGTTATAATTAACCTCCCAAAAACAAAAAAGAGGATTATGGTTTTAATACTTTGCTTAAAATAATTACCAGGGATTGAAGATGGATTCGGAAGATTAGCATGTGGTGATGGAAAATAGTCTAAAATCAGGAAAGACAACTGAATCTGGGTCAAAAAACATGAAGTGAACGACAAAATATTTTTTAATACAAATGATTTATAAATAAAAACCTATAAAAAGAATGAATGTCAACAGTAGTCACAGTAATATTTTAGGTTCAGTGCCTATTTTGAAATAACTTTATATAAAGTGAAGTACTCTAAAACAGTATTTTAACGACAAAATTCTGCGTTACCTCTATATTACTTTTTGCCCATTTCCGCGGCCTTACCCAGTGACGAAATAAAAAAAAAATAAGATTACAAAAATACGAGTTTTTTTGTTTATTATGAACTCAACCTTACAATATTTATACGTTACTTCTGCGTTAAAGTAACGAATAAACTCTACGTTACCTCTATGTTACTTATTGCCCATTTCCGCGGCCTTACCCAGCTATCCCTACTAATATTATAAATGCGAAAGTAACTCTGTCTGTCTGTCTGTCTGTTACGCTTTCACACTAAAACTACTGGACCGATTCAAATGAAATTAGGTACAAAGATAGTCTGGAGCCTGAGAAAGGACATAGGCTACTTTTTAACCGACTGCAAAAAAAGAGGAGTTCCACGCAGACGAAGTCGCGGGCAGAAGCTAGTCTATCTATATATTGGATAAAAAAACGAAATTGTATTTAGTCCGTCAGTTTAATTAAATCTATACTAATATTATAAAGCTGAAGAGTTTGTTTGAACGCGCTAATCTCAGGAACTACTGGTTCGAATTCAAAATTTTTTTTGTTGGATAGACCATTTATCGAGGAAGGCTTTAGGCTATATAACATCACGCTGCGACCAATAGGAGCGAAGAAACAGTGGAAAATGTGTAAAAAACGGGGAAAATATGAAGCCTTATGAAGAATTACTATTCCACGGGGACGAAGTCGCGGGCACAGCTAGTATATATATCCCTACTAATATTATAAATGCGAAAGTAACTCTGTCTGTCTGTCTGTTACGCTACTACTGGACCGATTTAAATGAAATTTGGTACAAAGAAAGTTTAAGAGCCTGAGAAAAAACATAGGCATATACTTTTTAACCGACTGCAAAAAAGGAGGAATTCCACGCGGATGAAGTCGCGGGCAGAAGCTATATACATCGCACACCTAGATCTAAAGGGAGCTAACTCAAAAATCTGAAAATTTTAATTAAACACGCTAAAAAAAAGGATCCGATTCTTTACAACAATTTCGCCTCTCCCGAAAAAGTTACTTTTTTTGAGTTAGTTCCCTTTAGATCTAGGGGTGCGATATATATATATATATATTATCTAGTAACAGTAATAATTTTGTATAATTTAATTATCTTAACGCATCAATTTAACAACAAGGTCAGAAACCGACGCGAGGGCAGTTGAAAAACCCGATTTTGTAATCAAATCATTACCGCAAACATAATTGTTTATTCGACTTCCACAACGTCGTAAGAGCATGCACAGTGTCGTCACATGTTACTTTTTACGTATACTTGTTTAAGATGGCTAAAGTCACTTAGTTGTCAACGAGCTCTCGATGAGGTCGGATAGTGTGTAATAAATCATTAATTTTGTTGAAAAGTGATGATTTTTGGAATTTGACTTCAATTTACAGGTAAGTTTCTTGTTTATTTAAGATTCCGCATTGTTATTTTAATAGCGGAAGAAGCTTCATAACTTATATATCTATATTATAATGTAGTAATGAGGAAAGGTTTGTTTGTTTGGATCGAATAGGCTCCTAAAACGACCGATTTGAAAAATTCTTTCACTGTTGGAAAGCTACACTATTCCCGAGTGACATCTATAAAAAAGAGATCCGTGCGAAGCCGGGACGGACAGCTAGTATATTATAAACGTAAACCTTTTTGAATTAGTCTATCCTTTAAAAATTTGCTTGTTTTGAAGATGTAAGCATAATAATAGACAGCGGAAAACGAGTTTGTTTTATACCTACACATGATGACATTTTAATCATTGCTAGGTTACGAAGTATATTCTAAAGCCGGTTTCATTTTGCAGTACACAATTTTAATTTCGCAATGAAATTATAACGGACTAGCTGTCCGCCCCGGCTTTGCACAGACCCCTTTTTATAGCCTATATCATTTGGGAATAGTGTAGCTTCCCAACAGTGAAATAATTTTAAATCGTCCAGTCGTTTTGGAGCCTATTCAATCCAAACAAACAAACCTTTCCTCAAATATTAGTGTAGATACCTAGCTTCTATCCGCCACTTTGTCCGCGTAGGATAAACATCTATTTTCAATAAAAAAAAATCTGATTCCTTCGCGGTTATTACACATTGGAATGAAACAACTTTAAACGGATTTAACTCGCGTATTTTGTTTTATTAACTGACGTTTCGAAGCCTAATTCCATAATCGTAGCACGACTGATGAGCTGACAATAGTCTTATGCTAAAGTCCTACTATTGTCAGCTTATTATTACCTACCTACATAATAAAAAAATACATTATTATGTCAAAATATATTCACTCATATTAAGATCGTCAAAATAGTTAAGTATTTATATGTAGGGAGGTAAGTATATTAGCTTATCATTCAATCAATATTAACACAGTAATAATATTATGTAATTAAGTACAAATTTAATTTTGTTTGTTCTTCTTTAATGACTAAAGTAATAAACTGATTATATCTATCACCAAAGTGACCTATGAACTATTTAAAATATAGCCTATATGTTATTCTGATGTATAAGCTATATTATTAAACTTACACAAAAATCCATTCAGTAGTTTTTGCGTGAAAGGGACACAAACATACTTTTATATATCCTTACCTTGCAAACTTTCGCGTTTTTAGGTAGGTACCTAACTTACTTCTGCCCGCGACTTCGCCTAAACACGATGTGTAGGTACCTACCTACCTACTTCACACAATACTGTTATAAAATATACACATAAGTTATTCTGATGTTATTGTAAACTTTCACCTAAATCCATTCTGTAGTTTTTACGTGAAAGTGAAACAAACGTACATACATTCTTACAGACTTTCACGTTTATAATATTAGTAAGGATCTTAATATTTTAACTTAATACTAGTGGTCCCGGCAGACTTCGTCCCGCCCGGCAAAGAATCGATTTAAGTATCCTATGTCCTTTTCCTAGTTTAGTGCTACATCCCCAGCAATTTTCAGCCAAATCGGTTCAGCCGTTCTTGAGTTATAAACGGAGTAACTAACACGACTTTCTTTTATATAATAAGATATAGATAAAAGAAGATTATATAAATAGGAAAGTAACTCTGTCTGACCCGCTTTCACGCTAAAACTACATTTAAATGAAATTCGGTACAGAGATAGTCTAGAGTCTAAGGAAGGACATAGGCTACTGCTAAAGGACGCTCGCACAGAACAAGTTCAAGGTTACTGTGCGAGCGTGAGGGCACTATTACTACGCGCGTGCGACAGAGACAAATAGAAAAAGGGCAACGTCCGTTTTTCGCTGTGCTCCGCGCTCCTTTAATTCCTTGCGGACAGTCGCGGGTAAAAGCTAGTATATTATTATAATATATATTTTTCACATATCTGCGTTGATCGTATGAGAATGACCAAACTCCATACCCAGTTAATAATACCTTGAATCATTTTCCTCATTGCATATACGAGTAAACAGCTTGACACTGAGATTGACGATCATTATTATACTCAATGATTTTGCAAATAAAGCAAGATATTTTAAATGATTTTGTTTAACTTGCAAGATAGGTTGATACATCGCACACCTAGATTTAAAGGGAGCTAACTCAAAAATCTGAAGATTTTAATTAAACACACACGCTAAAAAAAAGGATACGATTACTCACAACAATTTCACCTCTCCCGAAAAAGTTACTTTTTTTGAGTTAGCTCCCTTTAGATCTAGGGGTGCGACATATCTACATAATACAGCTAGTACTCAACGGATAGTACCAACATGACTACCTACAAAGTATAAAAAAAACCGCCTTAAAAAAACATTAACTACAGAATAAAACACGTAAACAATAACGTGCTACGATTATGGAATCTGTATACAAAGGCTCCGAAACGTCGGCCAATAAAATAAAATACGCGAGTTAAAACCGTTTAAAGTTATTTCAAATTTCATTCCAATGTACAAAATAAACACAGAAAAGCACGCAAAAAAATAATTTAGTTTACATCTATACTAATATTATAAAGCTGAAGAGTTAGTTAGTTTGTTTGTTTGAACGCGCTAATCTCAGGAACTACTGGTACGCTCACCCAGAGGGATCCGTGCGAAGCCGGGGCTAACCGCTAGTTATTTGTATAGGTACTTATAATTTGAGATATATTTAAATTCTTATCGATGTGGCGTCGTGTCGAAGTTCAGCAGAGACCTGCATTGTTGTCAAAGGAAAGTAATTACCTATATTTAATAAATTATGTACACACTACATACATCAAATAAATAAATACACAAAGTTCATGATTTATTTATTTTAGATAAGTTAATTACTATTGATATTCTACAATAATGAAATGGGTAAAATCAATAAATTTACCTACCAAAGTTTGGGGTAAACTTATTATATAGATACCTAGGTTTTTACTAGCTAGTCTTTTTAAATAGGTATTGAAGAACGCAGCCCAAGATAGAGCAAAGTGGCGTGCAATTGGAGAGGCCTATGTCCAGCAGTGGACTGCGATGGGCTGATGATGGATGGATTGAAGAACGATGCTACACCAGGAACCTATTTGGAATGAAACAACTCTTCAAAGTTTTATTTAACTTAGCGTTGTCAGCTCAGTCGTGCTACGATTATGGAATCTGTAAAGAATCGTAAATGATAGCCAATAGTCATCACTTTAGCATAAGACTATTGTCAGCTCAGTCGTGCTACGATTATGGAATCTGTAAATGCTCCGAAACGTCAGCCAATAAAAATAAAATACGCGAGTTAAATCCGTTCATAGTTGTTTCATTTCAATATTATATTGTGGTTATTGCAGTTCGAGTAGAAATCTAATTTCATAGATTATTCGTATCATCATAATTATATATTACTAGCGGCCCCGGCAGACGTCGTCCTGCCCGTCCGATTGTTTCGTCAAAGATCTGTCAAAGTCTTCATAATATATAACTCATTGCAGATATGTTGCTGCTCCTCGCACTCCTGTCGTCTGCGCTGGCGTTGCCGCAGTCAGCTGACATCGACCAGTCAGTGTTGCTGGAGATCTTCGGCAGACCTCCCGACCCTGACCGGGAGCAGGTCAGCATCATTGGCACCACATCTACCAGCACCGCCTCGACGAAGCTTGAAGATGTAAGCATACACCTAGATCCTGGGTTCTTAATCAATCACCAGGGTAAAACTAGTATTCCGCTGTAACAATCAGCTGGCAGTTGTCTCTCACGCCGCATTACAAAGTGTCTAGTCTGAGCGCCGACTAGCGCGCGAGCTCGGCGGCGCGAGGAGGCGCGGGCAGGGACCCTAGATAGGACATAAGGGTAACGGACCTAAAAAGGTTAAGAACCACTATGTTAAAGGGAGCTGACTCGAAAACCTGAAGTATTGAGTTATGCACACTACATAATTCCTTGCAGCAAGACCTACCCACATATAAAACAGATATAAAATTAAACAGATCTAACTCTTCTACCTTCATATAAGTAAATCAGTCCAGCCTTTTCAGCCTGTGATGAAAGACAAGCTAATTGCTCGGAAATCCTTACTAATATTATAATTACTAATATTATAAATGCGAAAGTAACTAGCTCTGTCTGTCTGTCTGTCTGTTACGCTTTCACGCTAAAACTACTGGACCGATTTAAATGAAATTTGGTACAAAGAAAGTCTGGAGCCTGAGAAAGAACATAGGCTACTTTTTAACCGACTGCAAAAAAGGAGGAGTTCCACGCGGACGAAGTCGCGGGCAGAAGCTAGTATAAATCCTTAGAATAGCATAAGACTTCAGCTCAGTCGTGCTACGATTATGGAATTTGTAAAGGCTAAACGTCATTAAATCCGTCTATAGTTGTTTCATTGCATTAAAAATTTATTTCAATTCCAGCAAACAATCCGCCCGACAGACAGCAGTTCGAAATTCACAGACGCGAACGGTGCCGAGTGCCAATGCGTGCCTTATTACCTATGTGACGCCAACCTGGTCGGCGTTGACGCCAACAACGAGTCCGTCACAGGATGGGGCACCCTGGACATCAGGTAAGAAGCAAGAGTGTCGGGATCGTGGCGAGTGGAGAGCGGTCTCCGGCTGCCCCTGTGGGACTGTGTGAGTATATGTATGTATTGAGGAAGGAAGCAAGAGAGGTGTGTCGGGATCGTGGCGAGTGGAGAGCGGTCTCCGGCTGCCCCTGTGGGACTGTGGCGTGAGTATATGTATGTATTGAGGAAGGAAGCAAGAGAGGTGTGTCGGGATCGTGGCGAGTGGAGAGCGGTCTCTGGCTGCCCCTGTGGGACTGCGGCGTGAGTATATGTATGTATTGAGGAAGGGAGCAAGAGAGGTGCGTCGGGATCGTGGCGAGTGGAGAGCGTTCTCTGGCTGCTCCTGTGGAACTGCGGGGTGAGTATATGTAGGTATGTATTGAGGAAGGAAGCAAGAGAGGTGTGTCAGGATCGTGGCGAGTGGAGAGCGGTCTCTGGCTGCCCCTGTGGGACTGCGACGTGAGTATATGTATGTATTGAGGAAGGAAACAAGAGAGGTGTGTCGGGATCGTGGCGAGTGAAGAGCGGTCTCTGGCTGCCCCTGTGGGACTGTGGCGTGAGTATATGTATGTATTGAGGTAGGAAGCAAGAGAGGTGCTGGTCGGGTTGCGGAAGATAGCTTTTATGCAATTCCCGTGACCCGTACCGCAAGGCAACGAGAGGGACACCGTGGGGTTTTAGTCGGTAGGAGTCCGGCATAACCCCTCCGCCCCCCCGTGGTGGAGGGGTATCCATGAGGATTTCCCCACGTAAAAAAAAAAAAAAAAAGGAAGCAAGAGAGGTGTGTCGGGATCGTGGCGAGCGGAGAGCGGTCTCTGGCTGCCCCTGTACGACTGTATGTATTGAGGAAGGAAGCAAGAGAGGTGTGTCGGGATCGTGGCGAGTGGAGACCGGTCTCTGGCTGCCCCTGTGGGACTTTAACTTACTTTTTTCAGATTTAAAGAGGATGAATGTCAAGAGAGCGTGGAGCGATGCTGCACTCATCCCAACACGGACGAGGTGGTCCCTCCGACGCCGCGGCCGCCGGTGCCGAAGGGCTGCGGGTATCGGAACAAGCTCGGGCTGGATTTTACAATCACTGGAGGCAGCGTAAGTATATAATATTGCTGCTTTAATAAAATTTATTTAAATCACTTTAACGTTAGACTATTGTCAGCTCAGTTGTGCTACGATTATGGAAACTAAAGAATCCGAAACGTCAAATATGTAATATTATAAATAAGATTGTTTAATCCTTACTAATATTATAAATGCGAAAGTAACTCTGCCTGTCTGTTACGCTTTCACGCTAAAACTACTGGACCGATTTAAATGAAATTTGGTACAAAGATAGTCTGGAGCCTGAGAAAGGACATAGGCTACTTTTTAACCGACTGCAAAAAAGGAGGAGTTCCACGCGGACGAAGTCGCGGGCAGAAGCTTAAAAATATAAAAATGTGTTTGAGATATTTTATCATAAACACGAGTTGTGATTACTATGTAAGAGGAGTGTTGCCATAGTATCTGTTAATGAGAACTGTAAATTCTGTAAATGAAATCACTTTTCAAGGAAGATAACGAATATATTAAGGGAGCGTTAACACTGTGACAAAAGTTAAAGAAACAATAAAATATCAAAATAAACATCAGTACTAAAGAAACATAAATGTACGTAAATAGGTTGCTAATAAACAGTTCGCAACAGTATCCATAGGACATATATGCCAACAACTATACCCAAAATATGTCTCCAGGGTTCTGAAGCCCAGTTCGGCGAGTTCCCCTGGGTGGTGGCGCTGCTGGACCCTCGGAACGGCAGCTACCTCGGCGTGGGCTCCCTCATCCACCCCGCGGTGGTGCTCACCACCGCACACGTCGTGATGAACTACCGGTGAGTATCATCATCATCATCAGCAAGACGTCTTTTGTTTCACCATCGTATGAACAGCAAGATGTATTCAGTAAATTTATAAATTCGTGATTGTAATGGAAAAACATAAGGAACTAACTTTTGCCCGCGACTCCCTCTGCGAACGATGAGTAGGTAGGTACTTATTTACTTTTTTGATTCTTATAAAATACTAGCGGCCCCGGCAGACGTCGTCCTGCCCGTCCGATTGTTTCGTCAAAGATCTGTCAAAGTCTTCTGTCACTTCTTCATAAGGCTTCATATTTTCCCCGTTTTTTACACATTTTCCACTGTTTCTTCGCTCCTATTGGTCGCAGCGTGATGTTATATAGCCTAAAGCCTTCCTCGATAAATGGTCTATCCAACAATAAAGAATTTTGAAATTCGAACCAGTAGTTCCTGAGATTAGCTCGTTCAAACAAACAAACAAACTCTTCAGCTTTATAATATTAGTATAGATAGTATGTAGGTATGTTATTCTGATGTATACTGCATAGTTTAATCGAAATCCCTCATGCTCGCACAGTAACCTTGAACTTGTACTGTCCGAGCGTGAGGACACTACCACTACGCGCTTGCGACAGAGACAAATAGCAAAAGGGCAACGTCCGGTTTTCGCTGTGCTTCCCGACCGGACCAATGACCCCCTCTGGAATCCTAGCTTACTTAAAGAACTACCTGTTCGTTCCAGACACGCCCCGGCAGAAATAACAGTACGCGCCGGCGAGTGGGACACACAGACCACTAAGGAGAGACTCAAATACGAGGAGAGACAGGTGGCTGAGATATACTCACACAACGGTGAGTACATATATACATATACACCAAGTTCGACTGCGTGTGCGCGACTCACACACATATAGGTAAGTAGATACTCAAGTAAGCAGTAGGTACCTTAGAAATGAAACAATCCCAACAAGCAAAGAAGTCCAAAATATAAGTCTGAAATTACTTTTTCTGTTCTCCGGCCAGAAAGAGCCAACTTTGTGGCCGCTGCACTAAATGAAATTGCCGCTTTCTGGCTTCATCGAACAGAAAAATAGTATACTGACCTCGGCCAGTAAAATAAAAAGGCCTCAGATCACATTTTTGTCAACCTCGGCTTCGCCTCGGACGACAATTGCCTGTGATCTGAGACATTTTTTATTTTATTGGCCTTGGTGCGTAATGTACTAATAACGTTGGAATGAAACAACTATTAATGGATTTTACTCGCGCGTTTATTTTAGCTAAAAACTTTAATAGCGTTAGACTATTGTCAGCTCAGTCGTGCTACGATTATGTTATGGAAACTGTGTAGACTCCGAAATACAGGTCAGCATATAAAAAATACGCGAGTTAAATCCGTTAATTAGCTTTTCATTACAAAACATCTTTTTCAACCGACGAAAGAACCGGAGGAGGTTCTCAAGTCGACCCGTATTTATATAATTACTAGCTGTGCCCGCGACTTCGTCCCCGTGGAATAGTAATTCTTCATAAGGCTTCATATTTTCTCCGTTTTTTACACATTTTCCACTGTTTCTTCGCTCCTATTGGTCGCAGCGTGTTGTTATATAGCCTAAAGCCTTCCTCGATAAATGGTCTATCCAACAAAAAAAAACTTTTTCAATTCGAACCAGTAGTTCCTGAGATTAGCGCGTTCAAACAAACAAACAAACTCTTCAGCTTTATAATATTAGTATAGATATGTTTTTATGTATCACGCATAACTTTTTACAGAGTGGTCCGATTTTGATAATTCTTTTTTTCAGAGTTCCATCCGAAAAGCCTCCGCAACGACATGGCCCTGCTGAGGCTGGCGTCTCCTCTCCCACTCGCGGACCACATCAGCACTCTCTGCCTCCCCTCGCAGAACGAAAACTTCGAGACCAGCAGGAACTGCGTCGCCAATGGATGGGGGAAGACCGTGTTTGGTATGTCCTTTAAATATACTTGTCTTTATACTTTACTAGCGGTTCGCCCCGGCTTCACACGGATCCCTATTTTTTTTTAAATATTCTATAGCCTATGTTACTCAGGGTGAACGTAGCTTCCCAACAGTGAAAGAATTATTAAAATCGGTCCAGTAGTTTTTGAGTCTATTCATTACAAACATACAAAAATAGGTAAAAATCTTTCCTCTTTATAATATTAGTATAGACTAGCTTCTGCCCGCGACTTCGTCCGCGTGGAACTCCTCCTTTCTTGCAGTTGGTTAAATAGTAGGCTATGTTCTTTCTCAGGCTCCAGACATTCTTTGTACCAAATTTCAGTTAAATCGGTCCAGTAGTTTTAGCGTGAAAGCGTAACAGACGGACAGAGTTACTTTCACATTTATAATATTAGTAGGGACTAGCTTTTGCCCGCGACTTCCTCTACGCATGATGAGTACTTTATACAGTAGCGACCTTTTTTTTTCGAACTGAATACTGAAGCGCAGTTGGCCAGCTAATGGGCCTTTACTGCAAAACCGGACGGGTGGCGAGCCTCCTGAGAGGAGGCTTTCGAGCCTTTAGCAGTTTAATATGTCCTTTAATATACTTGTTTATTTATACTTTACTAGCTTTTACCCGCGTCTTCGTCTACGCATGATGAGTACCTTATACGATAGGTAGGTACGTATCGTTATAAAATTTAGACTATTTGTTATTATTGCACAATTTCATTAAAATCCATTCAGTACATTTTACGTGAAAGAGTAAACATTTATCCATACTAACAAACTTTCGCGTTTACAAAAATCCTTTCTAAGCGCTCCCCTGCGCTTTAAAAGGAAAAATGTATCCCCTGTGTAAAATTTCAAGTTTCTCAACAATAAAGTTTAGGCATAAAATCCGGTAAACGCGGTACGAAGTTCGCTGTGTTAGCTAGCCACTACATAGTATAAAACAAAGTCGCTTTTTCTGTCCCTATATCCCTATGTACGCTTAAATCTTTAAAACTACGCAACGAATTTTGATGCGTTTTTTAATAGATAGAGTGATTCTAGAGGAAGGTTTATAGCACCCGTGTGAAGCCGGGCTGCTAGTTATTTATTTATAATATTTATCTATACTTAATATTATAAAGAGGAAAGATTTGTATTTTTGTATGTTTGTAATGAATAGGCTCCGAAACTACTGGACCGATTTCAAAAATTCTTTCACCTTTGGAAAGCTACATTATCCCCGAGTAACATAGGCTATATAAGATCACGCTAGGTCTTATAGTTGCGGAGCAGTAACCGAAAATGTTTCAAAAACGGGGGAAAAGTATCGTTTCTGAGGCCTTAAAAAAAATCTTAAGTCCCCCCGTGCGAAGCAGGGACGGGCCGCTAGTAGTTTATACAATACTAGCGAGCCGCCCCGCCCCGGCTTCACACGGATCATCTTTTTTTATAGCCTACGTCACTCGGAAGAGTGTAGCTTACCAACTGTGAAAGAATTTTTCGGACCAGTCGTTTAGGAGCCTATTCAAACCAAACAAACAAACTTTTCCTCTTTATAATATTGCTAGCGGTTCGCCCCCGGTTTCGCACGGATTTACCAAAATCTATATAAATAAAAATTAATTGCTGTTCGTTAGTCTGACTAAAACTCGAGAGCGGCTGAACCGATTTGGCCGATTTTAGTTTTGAAATCTTTGACGGAAGGTTTAAAAGTTGAGAAAATTTGAACAAAAAAACGGTAAACGCGGTACGAAGTTCGTTAAGTCACCTAGTCTATATACTAACATAATAAAGAGGAAAGGTTTGTGAATAGGCTCCAAAACGGCTGGCCGGTTTGAAAAATTCTTTAACTCTTGGTATTCTACACTATTCCCGAGTGACATAGGCTACATTACATTAAAAAAATACCAGCCAAGCCGGGGCTTGCAGCTAGTTATTTATATAATTTCCTCCCCCAGGTCAAGAAGGCCGTTACGCGGTGATTCTAAAGCGCATCGAGGTGGACATGGTGCCGCATGCGCTGTGCAACTCGCAGCTGCAGCGCACTCGGCTCGGGCAGCGGTTTAGACTGCACTCCAGCTTTGTATGCGCTGGCGGGGAGGAGGGAAAAGACACTTGCCAGGTTAGATTAGATCTTGGAATGAAACAACTACTTGAAAATAATTTGACGGCCCGTTGGTCTAGTGGTCAGAGGCCCTGACTACGAAACCGGAGGTTGCGGGTTCGAATCCTGCTAGGGGCAGATGTCAATGTGATGAGCACTGGCATCTGTACCTGAGTCTTGGATGTCTTATATGTATTTATGTATATTTATCCGTTGTCTAGTACCCATAACACAAGCTTTGCTTAAAATGGGACTAGATAATTGGTGTGAATTGTCCAAAGATATTTATTATTTAATGAAACAACTATTAACGGATTTAACTCGCGTATTTTTATTTTATTTTATTTGCTGACGTTTCGGATTTACAGTTTCCATAATCGTAGCACGACTGAGCTGACAATAGTCTAACGCTAAAGACTTTAGCTAATAGTTGTTTCATTCCAATGTGTAATAACCGCGAAGGCATCAGAAATTATTAGATTAGATCTTATTATTATTTTTATAAGGTTGCTATCACATAGAGCCTGGGTTCATATAATTCTTAACCTGGGAGTAATCACCCCCACGGGGGTAAAACTTGTATTTCTTGCAACAATCAGCCGGCAGTTGTCTCTCGCGCCGCATTACAAGTAGCAAGTTTGTCAACCACTTGGTTTAGAATGTAATTGTAGTAGGTATCAAGCAGTCTATCGTAAGTTCAGTCGTGCTATGAATATAGGAACTGTAAAGTTTTCGAAATACGCGAGTTAATTAAATATCTTTGGACAATTCATACCAATTGATCTAGTCCCAAACTAAGCAAAGCTTGTACTATGTACTAGACAACGGATAAACATACATAAATACATATAAGACATCCAAGACTCAGGTACAGATGCCAGTGCTCACACTGACATCCGATCCTAGCAGGATTCGAACCCGCAACCTCTGGTTACGTAGTCGGTGCCTGTGACCACTAGACCAACAGGTCGTTAAAAATTCGCCTACCAAGTTGTTTCATTCAAAATAATGATATTTATTTTACTTAGATATTAAACTTATTATTTGTTCCACAGGGCGACGGTGGCGCCCCCTTAGCGTGTCCAATCGGCAACGATAGATACAAGCTAACAGGTCTGGTGGCGTGGGGCATCGGCTGTGGACAGAAGGACGTGCCAGCTGTCTACGCGGCGGCCGCCATCTTCCGCAATTGGGTCGACAACAAAATGGCCGCCTGGGGTTATGACAGTACTTCATACACTGTGTGAATAAACGATTCTGTTTAGTTAGATTTTTAAATATTGGATACGTGATTTAGGTGCTTGATTAAATAAGAACTGGTTAAGTGCGAGTCGGATTTGCGCTAAGGGTTCTTAAATGAGCTACATAATTGATAGCCGGCCAAGTGCGAGTCGAACTTACGCACGAATTATTCCGTAATATTCAGAAAAACACGTTTGTTGTTTTGTTGTCGTTTATCATCTGTGAAAATTTGAACTGGCTATTACGGTTTATGAGATACAGCCTGACAGACGGACGGACAGCGGAGTCTCAGCAATAGGGTCTTTATCCTTTGGGTACCCTAAAAAATGACAAAATGCGCGAAGTCTGGTAATGACGCGTGACGTCACATCTGCATTAAAATTCTATCGAGAAATGACGTCACGAGCCTGCTCTACTTTTGAATTTCATTTTTTGTTTGATATAGAAGAAAAATACGTGTCCAATATTATTTAATAATCTACTCAAAAAAGACAATCATGCTTTTTGTCTAGTTGCAATTTTAAATACTCGTAATAAAATATATATAAATGCGGCTGTCAGTGGAAAAATAAAATGAGACATGTTTTTTATGTTAGAATGAGAGATGTATACATACTATAGGTAACACGTTTCACTATATTATCGTTAATGATTGCAGTAACGAATAAAATAGTACATTACGCACCTAGGCCAGTAAAATAAAAAACGTCTCAGATCACATGTAATTGTCGTCCGAGGCGAAGCCGAGGTTGACAAAAATGTGATCTGAGGCTTTTTTATTTTACTGGCCGAGGTCAGTATACTATTTTTCTGTTCGACGAAGCTAGAAAGCGGCAATTTCATTTAGCGCAGCGGCCACAAAGTTGGCGCTTTCTGGTCGGAGGACAGAAAAATATATTACCTATTATTACGATTCCACTGACACTCGCAAAATTAAATGACATTATACGTTAAGAAATTGTGTTTTCTATTTTTTTTTAATAAAGCAACATTACAACTTGATTTTTGTTTTATTATGAACTCCGCGATTAATTTTAGACCCTTTAAAAAAATCGAAAACTTTTAATTTCAATAACATATGGTAGGGGAGCTAAAGGGGGGATTTTTTGTTACTCGAGCGCGTCAGAAAATCATATAAGGCTAAGCCTTCCCTACCATAATATGGATCCTTGATAGATTTCTGCCGGGACAGCTAGTTACCTATAATTAAAAGAAATCTGAAAATTTGAAATTTATGTTCGAAATAAATAACAACCTATGTACATATACAATTCATACCAATTACTACTAGGTTCTAAAAATAATACACTTCGTAGCAATTATACTTTAATGTCCTTAATAAGAGTTAAATATACATTCAGACTATTTCAGACAAGGGCGTGCATTCCATACAGGCACAGTGTCACTAATGTATGGATTGTCTACCCTGGTCCATACTCACTGCACGCGCCTGAATTCAGGTTTTTAGTTAAAATCTACGATAACATAATAAATACAACAAGAACTTGTTTCATTGGAATGAAACAACTATAACTGATTTAAGTTAGCCAATAGAATAAAATACGCGAGTTAAACCCGTTAATAGTTGTTTCGTTCCAATCTATACTAATATTATAAAGCTGAAGAGTTTGTTTGTTTGTTTGTTTGTTTGAACGCGCTAATCTCAGGAACTACTGGTTCGAATTCAAAAATTCTTTTTTTGTTGGATAGACCATTTATCGAGGAAGGCTTTAGGCTATATAACATCACGCTGCGACCAATAGGAGCGAAGAAACAGTGGAAAATGTGTAAAAAACGGGGAAAATATGAAGCCTTATGAAGAACTACTATTCATTAAGTGACAGTTAGAAGACTTTGACAGATCTTTGACGAAACAATCGGACGGGCAGGACGACGTCTGCCGGGGCCGCTAGTGTATAATAACCGCGAAGGCATCAGAAATTATTATAACATTTTATTTATGTCTTGACTTTGACAGTGGGCAGTGCGCCGGCGCAGTTGGCGTTCTCCAGCTCCGCGTGGATCTGCTTGAGGCGCGCGCGGGCGAGGGTTAAATTTGCGTTAGTGGCTCTCATACTTTCCTGTAACAAACACAATATATTAACTACGATCTATCAATCGAAATTCGATTGATATTTTTGGTTCAATACCATTAGTTTTTAATTATAATGATATTTTGTACAAAGACAAGAGTAGAAAAAATCTTAGACGATTCCCATAGTGTAATGGTCAGCACGCTGCCGCTAGTAAAGGCATAAGCGTGGGTTCGAATACCACTGGGGGTCTAAGATTTTTTCTACTCTTGTCTTTGTACAAAATATCATAATAAAAGCAATATAATATAAATATCTATATATAAATCGTCTTATCTATACTAATATTATAAAGAGGAAAGGTTTGTTTGTTTGTATTGAATAGGCTCCAAAACGACTAGGCCGATTTGAAAAATTCTTTCACTGTTGGGAAGCTACACTATTCCCGAGTGACATAGGCTATAAAAAAAGATGATCCGTGCGAAGCCGGGGCGGGCCGCTAGTATGTATTATTATCAAGAGGAAATTAAGGTTTGTTTGTTTGTATTGAATAGGCTCCAAAACGACGCGGCCGACTAAGCCGATTTCAAAAATTCTTTCATTGTTGGGAAGCTACACTATTCCCGAGTGACATAGGCTATATTATTATTTTATAAAAAATCCCGCGGACCGCTTGTCTTATATACATATATATAAACTCCTTTGTCCTGGAATGCCACCCCTAAGGGGGTGATTTCTTGGTCCATTCTATTTAAAATTTCAATCATAAAAATTCTCTTACAGATTGATGAGACTTGTTTCGTATTTTATTTAAGGGTTTACAGGGTTATAAAATACGCGGTTAAAGTCGCGGGCAAAAGCTAGTTTTAAATAAAATAAGCGAATTAAATTTGTCACTTGTTTAATTCCAATGTGTAATAACTGCGAAGGCATCAGATATTATTATTACCTGTCCGTTGAGCAGTATTCTGTCTGCTCTGGTCAGCTTCTCGACGGCGATGTCTGTCGTGTGCCTCACGAGACCCTCGAGCGTGGCCCGCAGAGACACATTGCACTCCCCTGTCAAATATATATGTACAAATAATTAACAATTATACAACACTAGCAGACCGCCCCGGCTTCACACGGGTGCTATAAACCTTCCTCTTGAATCACTCTGTCTATTGAAAAAACCGCATCAAAATATGTTGGGTAGTTTTAAAGATTTAAGCGTACATAGGGATATAGGGACAGAAAAAGCGACTTTGTTTTATACTAAATAGTGATTATACATGCATTCTCAAAAAGGATTATTGTTAGGATAACTACAGACTGACAGACAGAAATTTTATTCAGTCAGTCAATAAGAAATCGAGGTAAACAAAAAATTCAATCGGCTAATAAAATAAAACATGCTAGTTAAATTTAAATCCGTTTAAAGTTGTTTCATTACAATTAACGGCGAAGGCATCAGAAATTATTATTTAGTAATAGATTTTATTACCTATAATAAATATTGTAACTTTAATTTCAGAATAAAAGGATTTTTTATTATAATTAATTTCATTTTAGCATGATGTGTGTGCATTATCCAAACTGAATGTGTGTACAAAATATCAGCTCAATCGGTTAAAGATATTTGGGTGATTCCACGGGCGTTTCAACCGCCGTCAGTCCTTTGCCATAAATATTGAAGAATTAAGCTACAATAAGATTTAAACTCTATTAATTTTGACGACAAGTGCGAGCGCAGTATGTCGTCGCATCAAAACGTAATTCTTGTTGTAGCTCATTTCTTCAATATTCAGGACAACGGACTGACGGCGGTTGAAACGCCCGTGGAATCACCCATTTGCTTTAAAATGCAGTTGTAAGATTTCATATACATACATTACTAGTTAATTAAAAGATTAAGTTTTTGTGAGTAACTCACATAGTTTCTGATGCAGCAGCGAGGTGTAGGCAAGGCGAGTGCTGGGCGGCTGGAATGGCAGGTGCAGGGGAGCATCCAGCTCGCTCCGGGTTGACTCCGCTATCTTACTCTCTGAAAAATACTTCTATCTGTTTATATTGCACAAAACTTTAAAGTTGTTGGTTTATGAGGCTAACCTCAGGCTATAATAATTTATATACATAATGCGATGATATCAATATGAGTGCATATAATTGAACATTATAGTGTAAATATATTGTATCACTTTTTGAGAAAATGAATCTAATCTAATCCAAGATGATTGCTAACAAACAATCTTTAACTTATACAGAAATATTTACCATTTTTTGTTTGTTTAATGGTTTTACAGAACCTATTTCATAGACTGTATATATAACATAGCATGCTCTTTATCTTTATTTATTTAAAAATAATAAAACAACGGAATTAACAATATAAAATTTTGCATCTGCTCTCATTTCAAGAAATATTTATTGGTACTACATACATACAACAGTTATGCATGTAAATATAACTAAAAAACCCTAATAAGTATATAAGAGTATACTTTGCTAAGAGTCCATGCTATTGTTTTCTTGTTAGAATTGAAATAGTATGAATGTACCAAGAATAGATATTTATAAATATGTATGATAGTTACTTATATGTGAAATAAATTACCATCGTCAGACTCGGGGGCTTCTCCGGCAACCACGAACACTTCATTAGCACCAGGTATATCTAAAGACTAAGCAATAAAAGAAATTATGTAGAGTTTCTAAGTTGTAACCTATATATAAGAATCTAATAGAAATATGACGATATTTATATATTAAAATATGAGAAGTTATTGCTTATTACATGTCAATTACTAGTTTTCTAACTTTAACAAGTTTTAAGTAGATATTTATTGAGAAAATAAGTAAAAAAAGACATTTTTTAAAGATATCAAAATGACTGACGATCTGTTTATTTGTTTTAACTTACAGGAGATTTCCCGATTTCTATCTCAGAGTCAGACTCAGACGCCTCTCCGTCCACTACATTATTTGATTTAGACATTATACTGAAAATTACTGAAAATAAAAGGATCCAAAACCAATTTATGAAATGAAAACGTAGCACTTCACAATATTTACAATACAGAGACGTTTTTCATTTATTAAACGAGTATACCAACCATTTGTCAAAAAATATATTAAACGACTTGTTACATGTTCATTAATGTCATAAATACCTTAACTAATAGTAAACATATAAATATTCATTTATAATATAATAAAGATAAATAAAATACTTTAAAATAGTTATATATGGATTTATAAAATAAATATGAGAAATATATCTTATCAAGAGGCATTTTTAAGAAGGTAATCTAATGACAGACCTTATTAAAAAAAAAGTAAAAAACGATTTGTTATTTTGTTGTGTTGTGTTGCTGTCTTGCTGTCAAATCAGCGAAGCTATATTACATGCAAGACTTCTTTTAGATACAAAAACTAAAAATATATACCATTTTATGTAATAAACAATGTCAAAAAGTACAGAAACACTCGACGCAGGGCTATGCCGAGCCTGTCTATCTCGAGATACGCGAATGGAGAACATATTTTCGACGGGGCTGTATCCCGTGTTGGAACAACTAATCAACACATCGGTATATAAATCAATCTCATGACTATATGTTGATAATTAGCTTCCGACTTTCATACTCAGAGTGTTAATTGGTTTGTGAAGATTAATTTCTGACGCTTTTGTTATAGCTGTTTCATTCCTGTGATAGTCAATTTCGCAGTTGATTGATTGCTCCAGGTGTCGGCAGGGGACGGGCTCCCACACTCGGTGTGCTGGCTGTGTGCAGCGCTACTCCGCAAGACCCGGAGCCTCCGAGACACGGCGCTCGCCGCCGACCGACTGCTAAGACAATGGACTGATGGAAACATGGTAACTAATATTTCCTGATGCCTTCGTGGTTGTTACACATTAAACTGAAATTATAATGGATATAATAATTTCTGGTGCCTTCGCGGTTATTATACATTGGAATGAAACAACTATCGACGACATTTGCTGATGTTTCATAAAGTTCATATCTTTCAAACCTGCTACTAATATGCAAACTGTAGAGTTTTCAAAACCTTAACTGAGATCTATCATTGTTAATTCTATGTTATATATGGTTCAATACCATTTGTTTTCTATACTGATATAATGAAGAGGAGAGGTTTATTTGTTTGGATTGATTGATCAAATTGCTCCAAAACGACTGGACAGATTTGTAAATTTCTTCCACTATTGGAAAGCTACACTATTCCCAGTGACATAGGCTATCAAAAAAGGGATATGTGTAAAGCTGGGCGTATAGGTAGTTAATTATAATCTTGTATGTTAGTTTTTAATTATACTCTTGGTAAAAGTATCATTATAATTTTCAAAACTTACCAAATTTAATATCTGTTAAACCCATTTTTCTCCTTGAATGAAATCCTGTCTTACTTAATAGGAACTGTTTGACTATGGTATGTTATTTGTTTTAGGCATCCAAAGATATTAAAGGATGGGGTCTCACAAACAGCTTCTCTCGGTCAAAACTAGAAGTGTCATCATATCCCCTATGGGTGGAAGTGAAACAAGAAACCAGCTGTGATGATCATTTCATAAATGATGCTGAAGGTATTACACACAGTCCCACAGGGGCAGCCAGAGATCGCTCTCCACTCGCCACGATCCCGACACACCTCTCTTGCTTCCTTCCTCAATACATACATATACTCACGCCACAGTCCCACAGGGGCAGCCAGAGACCACTCTTCACTCGCCACGATCCCGACACACCTCTCTTGCTTCCTCAATACATACATATACTCACGCCACAGTCCCACAGGGGCAGCCGGAGACCGCTCTCCACTCGCCACGATCCTGACACTTCTCTTGCTTCCTTCCTCAATACATACATATACTCACGTCACAGTCCCACAGGGGCAGCCAGAGACCGCTCTCCACTCGCCACGATCCCGACACACCTCTCTTGCTTCCTTCCTCAATACATACATACATATACTCACACCACAGTCCCACAGGGGCAGTCTGAGACCGCTCTCCACTTGCCACGATCCCGATACACCTCTCTTGCTTCCTTCACATTATATATATATTGTAATTTTATTTTTTTTATTTGATTTAGATTTGGACTCCAAGCTGCAAGAAATAGAAACTGTAGTTGTGAAAATTGAACCCATTTGGAAAACGGAATACCCAGAGTCTGATGAAGGGTTTAACATAAACCAAGGTATTTAAAAAAAAGTACTTTAGACCACACGACTGTAGGAAAACTTTAGCTCCATCTATTTACAATTTAATTCACTTTAAACAGAATATTTAATGTATAGAAAATATGTATATTTCTTAAAATTGTAATTACGAAATAATTAAGAAATCACCGATCGCGTAACGCAAGCAAACTCGCAAACGACATATATATACTTAATATTATAAGGAGGACAGGTTTGTTTGGATTGAATAGGCTCCAGAACGGCTGGACCGACTTGAAAAATTCTTTCACTGCTGAGCAGCTACACTATTCCCGAGTGACATCCTAACTAATATTATAAATGCGAAAGTAACTCTGTGTGTCTGTCTGTCTGTTACGCTTTCACGCTAAAACTACTGGACCGATTTAAATGAAATTTGGTACAAAAAAAGTTTGGAGCCCGAGAAAGAACATAGGCTACTTTTTAACCGACTTCAAAAAAGGAGGAGTTCCACGCGGACGAAGTCGCGGGCAGAAGCTAGGTCTTTATAATTAAAAAATATTTTGTATAGAACAGTAGAATAATCTAGACCTTTGTCCTATTAAGTACAAATATCTAAAATAGATACAAATTATCCCATGTCCTTCTCCTGGTTCTGAACTACATCCCCATCAATTTTCAGCCAAATCGGTTCAGCCATTCTTGAGTTATAAATGGAGTAACTAACACGACTTTCTTTTATATAATAGAAAGAAGAAGAAGATAGAAGAAGATTTCTAAGCGTGCCTCCTTTGTTTGTTTTTAAAAACATTTCTGTGTTCAAACTTAGATCCAGCGGACATTACTGATTCATCTGAAAATATTGCAAAAATTGAAGAGAAAATCTGTTTCATTTGTGGACTTGCGGGTGATCCAATTAATAATAAATTGAAGAACTTGTCAAGTACAATACTCAATAATTGCATCAACGCAATTGAGGTTAGAAAAGCGAGTCAGTCGGCAAGAGCCAGAAAATATTTTGATGTATCAACTATTGAACTACCAAATGACTTGGAAGAAAAAGGGTATCATCAACAGTGCTATAAACAATTGACAAATTTATCCGGAAAAAGAAAATTGAAAGAAAATGATACATCTCAGTCTAATGAAGAATTAGACAGAAGGTAAGAAATTAGCTATGAATTTCTTTCATAAAATAACAGTTATAACTTTTCTGTCCTCTGGCCAGAAAGCGCCAACTTTCGGGCCGCTGCGCTAAATAAAGTTACCGCTCTCTGGCTTCGTCGAACAGAAAAATAGTATGACCTCGGCCAGTAAATAAAAAAGCCTCAGATCACATTTTTGTCAACCTCGGCTTCGCCTCGAAAGACAATCCTTACTCCTTACTAATATTATAAATGCGAAAGTAACTCTGTCTGTCTGTCTGTTACGCTTTCACGCTAAAACTACTGGACCGATTTAAATGAAATTTGGTACAAAGAAAGTCTGGAGCCTGAGAAAGGACATAGGCTACTTTTTAACCGACTGCAAAAAAGGAGGAGTTCCGACGAAGTCGCGGGCAGAAGCTAGTTACATATAATCTGAGACATTTTTTATTTTACTGGCCTCGGTGCGTAATGTACTATTAAAATGAAACTTTTCTTGATATGGTGTGAATTGAATGTTATGATCGTATTATATCCCACGTCCCAAATGTAAACTTTAACAGCCGTATTGTGAATGTAAACCATCCTCGAACCCCCTGGAATACACACAAAAAATTTCATCAAAATCGGTCCAGCCGTTTAGGAGGAGTTCAATGAGTAACACACGTACAGAAGATTCATATATATAATAAAGACTAGCGGCCCCGGCAGACGTCGTCCTGCCCGTCCGATTGTTTCGTCAAAGATATGTCAAAGTCTTCTAACTGTCACGGTTCGAATTCATAAATTCTTTTTTTGTTGGATAGACCATTTATATATATTTACACATTTTCCCACTGTTTTTTCACTGCTATTGGTCGCAGCGTGATGTTATATAGCCTAAAGCCTTCCTAGATAAATGGTCTATCCAACAAGAAAAGAATTTTTGAATTCGAACCAGTAGTTCCTGAGATAAGCGCGTTCAAACAAACAAAAAAACAAACTCAGCTTTATAATATTAGTATAGATAACTATAACGTGAAAGAGACAGTTATACATGTGTTTATAGGGATTAGGCTGTGAGATAATGAGGTAAAATGCGTTTCATACATTAACTACGATCTATCAATCGAAATTCAATTGATATTTTGGGTTCAATGCCATTAGTTTTTAATTATAATGATAATGATGCCGTTAGTAAAGTTTTTAGGCATAAGCGTGGGTTCGAATCCCACTGGTGGTCTAAAATTTTTCTACCCTTGTCTTTGTACAAAAATATCATTGCGTTTCGTATAGTTTTCTCTCTTCGTCTTCTCTTTGTGGTAAGTTCCGTCCCCACTTTAAAATAATTAACCCGGAATTTATCAAATTCCTAAGATAATCTTATCTCAGTTTTATTATTGTTATTTTTACCTTTAATTTATTTGCATTATTTACGATCATTGGCAATAGTTTAACGCTAAATAAAAATATTATGAAATTATAGGTTGAAAAAAACAAAAACTTCAGCGGAACACGGCAAACAATTCAGAGAGCGGAAAGCATTGCTTAAACAAATGCAACAAACAGATGATATAGTTGAAACAGATAGGCAAAGTGTCTGTCCGTCTGTCAACAGGACGGTAGAGAAGGGCCAAGTCCGCCGCAGCGACGTGGCGGTGGAGAGAGAGAAGAGAGTGTGGGAGTAGTAAGAAACAGGCGAAGACTGCAGCAGAACGCATGAGAGAGTATAGGCAGAGAAAAAAAAAGTAAATATAATGATAATTATGTAATTAACAAATATTACACATTTTTTTATGCCTCCGAAAATAAAAATGAATAGGTAAGAGATCTATTTTTTTTTATTTATCAACTAGCGCTTCGTACGGATCCCTATTTTTTTTTATTTTCTACTAGCTTCTGCCCGCGACTTCGTCCGCGTGGAACTCCTCTTTTTTTGCAGTCGGTTAAAAAGTAGCCTATGTCCTTTCTCAGGCTCCAGACTTTCTTTGTACCAAATTTCATTTAAATCGGTCCAGTAGTTTTAGCGTGAAAGCGTAACAGACAGACAGACAGAGTTACTTTCGCATTTATAATATTAGTAAGGATAACCTATGTTACTCAGGGTGAAAGTAGCTTCCCAACTGTGAAATATTTTTTCAAATCGGTCCAGCCGTTTTGGAGTCTATTCAATCCAAACAAACAAACCTTTCCTCTTTATTACATTAGTATAGATACTTATAGATGGAGCTAAAAAAAGTTTTACTTCAGTCGTGTGGTCTAGCACACTTGTTTTTTTTAATTTATTTAAACTTTATTGCATAAAAAATAATAGAAGTATACAAAACGCTTTGAGGCACTCTTCACTACGCCCTTTATAATTTTTAGTTTAATAAAGAGTATATAAATATTATAAAAAATATTAACAGACGTTTTTAATTTCCTTAACAGATTTCATACAGCCTAAACGGGAGAAAAACTCCATTATAGAAGAAACAGGTACCTCAGGTATCCCCCGTAAAGTTTTCGACCGAAGCACACAAACAAAAAGACAAAGACTCTACCAATGCGAGCAGTGTCCATACAAAGCAGACACACAGAGCCACTTGAAACAACATACAAAAATACACACAAACAACCGACCATACAAATGCACAGACTGCGAATTCTCCAGCAAAAACTCGGCAGATTTGAAGAAACATATGCGCACTCACACCGGCGAGAAGCCCTTCAAATGCGCCGAGTGTGAATTGTCGTTTGCCAAACCGTACGGTTTGAAAATGCATTTGCGGAAGCACACCGGCGAGAAGCCGTTTAAATGTGAGATGTGCAGTTATAGGTGCAACCAAGCTGGTAATCTGAGGGCGCATATACTGAGAATACATGAAAATGGCTGATAATGTATATATTAATTAATCTAGTACTGTGTTTCTTTTGTTATTTTAACGAGTAATAAAAAAAACTTTTTTGTTTTTTTTTTTAACATTTTACATTTGTGTTTTAATTTTGTAATCTTATTATTTTTGTATTCACGATCTCGTTATGATTGCATCTAATGGTTTGTTTGTTTAAATTAATATTAATTATACTAATGTTTAAATTAATGTAATTATCCAAAGTCCTATGTCCAGCAGTGGACTGCGATGGGCTGATGATGATGATGATGATGATGATCCAAAGTATATATTAACTTTATTGTGAATTTTACTTATTATCTGTGAAAGAAATCTTTTTCTATACTTATTGTATAATTTAAATAAAATGACTGTATTCGTATTCATTTATTCATTGCTTATTACGTGCATTACATTAGGTCTGTATATTTCATTGTGTATTACTTACTAAATTTAATAAAGCAAAGATTCATTCCATACTGCTTATTTACTTTAATGATCCAATTTCTAGTTTCTCTTTAAATCGGCTCGTGTGTCAGACTTTTATTTTTTTTGCACAAACAATAAAAAAAAAATCATGCCTTAACCACACACTCCTTCAAAAGCGAGGGAAGTATAAGGTAAGGAACAGCATTTGGTTGGCCGTTCTACTTGTCTATAGTATTTCTACTTTCGTCTCCTCTGCACGAGTATATGGTGGCGGCATAACATTCTTTTCCTTTTTTTTAATAAGTAAGAAATAAAATCCTCGTTATAAATGGTAATACCGCCGCCACACACTCTTGCAGAGACAAATAAAGGAGTCATATGACAGACTGTCTAAATAAACTGAACAAAACTGTCTGTGAAGTACTTTTCTAATAAGTCTTGCATAGATTTATTATATTCTAACTCTATGGCTTCTTGTCATCTTTTGGATATTTCTTGGGAAACTTCCTGTTTTCAATAGCACCTCTTCTCAACAATAGTTCTTGTGGTATCGGCATCTGTCCACGGAAGTCCACGCCTGGGCCTGGCTTGAGTTTAAAGCGAAAATCACTCTTCGTATGAAAAGACTCAGATGGGATGAGGCGGTTCTTGCATAGATAGAAGTGGTAGTCTCTGGAATTTATTATATGTGAGCCTTATGCAATAAACAAAGGATTAAATAAAGATAAAGGATAGTAAAGTTTATCACTACATAGTATAAAACAAAGTCGCGGTTTTTTAATAGATAGTGATTAAAGAAGAAGGGGGTATGGATAATACATTAATAATATAGTAGAGAAACACTGATAATTAGTATCACGATTACACCCGTGCGAAGCCAGTAAGTATCTAAAATATTAAGCTGACGAACGCACAGACAAAACAGCTAAATCCAGAAGTATGAAATTATACATAAAAATCATAAATAAAACGTAAGTAAGCACTAAGAAGGGATTTTAAAAATAATTCCCTAGAGCACAATTTCGGAGCAAAACATACATTAAATTATTCTAACTCTACGCAATCAATCAAATTCAGGCAATTAAAATTACAAACCGTATGTCTAAAAATTGAAACGGCGCAAACACGCGGTCCTCAATATGTCTCTTGTACTCTCGCCACCGGCATTTCAACAACTCATTTGTTTCAAGCGAATAATGTTTGGTGTATGTGTGTTCGAAGAGACCTTTCTCGAATATTGGCAGAGTGCGAAAACTTTTGCCAATAATATCTGCCACCTCTGAAAAAATAAACATAGAGTTAGAATATTCTAGATCTATCGAGAAGACAATGTAAGTAGTTTTATCTTAATTATTGAATAAAATAATACCTTTATTGACTGTAATATCAGGTTGTTCCCTTTTTATGTGCTGACATGGAGGATATTTAATTGCTGGAGCCATTTTAGAAAACGTTTGTGTCTTGCTCTTTATAGAAAATATGTATCAAATAAAATGGTGATTAAAATTAAAAGCGGTTTTTATAGTATTTGCCTATAGCCAAATAATTTTGACAGGATTTATCAAAAACACTCGCTGCCAGTACTTTTATATTATGCTATGTAACATATTGCACAGTGTCGTGAAGCCTTTATTAAATCAACCCTAAAAAAAGTAAACATGTCAAGTGAAAATTGTCTATGGTGTACAATCGTAATTTGGTAAACATAATTATTATTGTTGTTTTAATTGGGTTTTATGTATTAAAAGTTTAATATTAACTTGTGGAAAATGAACGAGCCAGAAACTAGTGAAGCCGGGTGGAAACCTCCACAAAATATTTGCTGCTGCTGTCTCACAGGCGGTTGCTACAAAAACGTTTCTTCTGAATATTATTTTTCCGGGGAAAGAGAGATTTACAACGAAATGTTGAAAGAAACATTCGATGTACAGGTCAGTTTATCATCTCTATAATATCAATATACTCACATTTTCCTCTAATATGTAATTTAAGTTATTTAAAAAATACGTAACTATAAATGAAAAAAGATTGTTACTTTATGATTGTTAATTTATTAATACTTTATTGCATAAAAAACAATAGAAGTATACAAAACGCTTTGAGGCACTCTTCACTACGCTCTTTAAATTTTTTAGTTTAATAAAGAGTATATAAACATTATAATAAATATTAACAGACGTTTTTTTAATTTCCTTAACAGATTCCATACAGCCTAAACGGGAGAAAAACTCCATTATAGAAGAAACAGGTACCTCAGGTATCCCCTGTAAAGTTTGCGATCGAAGCACACAAACAAAAAGACAAAGACTGTACCAATGTGAGCAGTGTCCATACAAAGCAGACACACAGAGCCACTTAAAACAACATACAAAAATACACACAAACAACCGACCATACAAATGCACAGACTGCGAATTCTCCAGCAAAAACTCGGCTGATTTGAAGAAACATATGCGCACTCACACCGGTGAGAGGCCCTTCAAATGCGCCGAGTGTGAATTGTCGTTTGCCAAACCGTACGGTTTGAAAATGCATTTGCGGAAGCACACCGGCGAGAAGCCGTTTAAATGTGAGATGTGCAGTTATAGGTGCAACCAAGCTGGTAATCTGAGGGCGCATATACTGAGAATACATGAAAATGGCTGATTATGTATATATTTATTAATCTAGTACTGTGTTTGTTTTGTTATTTTAACGACTAATGAGAAAAAACATTTTTTGTTTTTTTATTAACATTTGACATTTGTGTTTTAATTTTGTAATCTTATTGTTTTTGTATTGACGATATTGGTATGATTACATCTAATATGACACTGTGTGATTATTGAGAAATAAATTAATCTATACTAACATAATAAAGATGGAATATTCATTATACTTATGTTTAAATTAATGCAATTATCCAAAGTAAATATTAACTTTATTGTTAAAATTTACTTATAAATCTGTGAAAGAAATTTATGCATTGTAGGTATAATGTAAATAAAATGTCTGTAGGTACATTTCATTTTGTACTAAAAATTTATATGAAGTAAAGATTTTTATTTTATTTCATTCTGTTTGTATACCTACTTCAATAATCCAACTTCTAGGGTCCCTTGAAATCGGCTCGCGTGACAGACTTTTTTTTGCACAGACTATATAAAAAACTATTTAATGCCTCAGCCACACACTTGTTCAAAAGAAAGTAGTAATCGCCTCTGCACAAGTATATGGCGGCGGCAAAAAGTACGTAATGTCTATTATTATATATTTTTAAAACAAATAAGAAATAAAATCCTCATTATAAACGGTAATACCGCCACCACACACTCTTGTAACAACTAACTACTTAAACCGAACCAAACTGTCTGTGGAGTACTTTTCTAATCAGTCTTTTATAGCTTAACTCTATGTCTTCTTGTCCTCTTTTGGATATTTCTTGGGAAACTTCCTGTTTTCAATAGCACCTCTTCTCAACAATAGTTCTTGTGGTATCGGCATCTGTCCACGGAAGTCCACGCCTGGGCCTGGCTTGAGTTTAAAGCGAAAATCACTCTTCGTATGAAAAGACTCAGATGGGATGAGGCGGTTCTTGCATAGATAGAAGTGGTAGTCTCTGGAATTTATTATATGTGAGCCTTATGCAATAAACAAAGGATTAAATAAAGATAAAGGATAGTAAAGTTTATCACTACATAGTATAAAACAAAGTCGCGGTTTTTTAATAGATAGTGATTAAAGAAGAAGGGGGTATGGATAATACATTAATAATATAGTAGAGAAACACTGATAATTAGTATCACGATTACACCCGTGCGAAGCCAGTAAGTATCTAAAATATTAAGCTGACGAACGCACAGACAAAACAGCTAAATCCAGAAGTATGAAATTATACATAAAAATCATAAATAAAACGTAAGTAAGCACTAAGAAGGGATTTTAAAAATAATTCCCTAGAGCACAATTTCGGAGCAAAACATACATTAAATTATTCTAACTCTACGCAATCAATCAAATTCAGGCAATTAAAATTACAAACCGTATGTCTAAAAATTGAAACGGCGCAAACACGCGGTCCTCAATATGTCTCTTGTACTCTCGCCACCGGCATTTCAACAACTCATTTGTTTCAAGCGAATAATGTTTGGTGTATGTGTGTTCGAAGAGACCTTTCTCGAATATTGGCAGAGTGCGAAAACTTTTGCCAATAATATCTGCCACCTCTGAAAAAATAAACATAGAGTTAGAATATTCTAGATCTATCGAGAAGACAATGTAAGTAGTTTTATCTTAATTATTGAATAAAATAATACCTTTATTGACTGTAATATCAGGTTGTTCCCTTTTTATGTGCTGACATGGAGGATATTTAATTGCTGGAGCCATTTTAGAAAACGTTTGTGTCTTGCTCTTTATAGAAAATATGTATCAAATAAAATGGTGATTAAAATTAAAAGCGGTTTTTATAGTATTTGCCTATAGCCAAATAATTTTGACAGGATTTATCAAAAACACTCGCTGCCAGTACTTTTATATTATGCTATGTAACATATTGCACAGTGTCGTGAAGCCTTTATTAAATCAACCCTAAAAAAGTAAACATGTCAAGTGAAAATTGTCTATGGTGTACAATCGTAATTTGGTAAACATAATTATTATTGTTGTTTTAATTGGGTTTTATGTATTAAAAGTTTAATATTAACTTGTGGAAAATGAACGAGCCAGAAACTAGTGAAGCCGGGTGGAAACCTCCACAAAATATTTGCTGCTGCTGTCTCACAGGCGGTTGCTACAAAAACGTTTCTTCTGAATATTATTTTTCCGGGGAAAGAGAGATTTACAACGAAATGTTGAAAGAAACATTCGATGTACAGGTCAGTTTATCATCTCTATAATATCAATATACTCACATTTTCCTCTAATATGTAATTTAAGTTATTTAAAAAATACGTAACTATAAATGAAAAAGATTGTTACTTTATGATTGTTAATTTATTAATACTTTATTGCATAAAAAACAATAGAAGTATACAAAACGCTTTGAGGCACTCTTCACTACGCTCTTTAAATTTTTTAGTTTAATAAAGAGTATATAAACATTATAATAAATATTAACAGACGTTTTTTTAATTTCCTTAACAGATTCCATACAGCCTAAACGGGAGAAAAACTCCATTATAGAAGAAACAGGTACCTCAGGTATCCCCTGTAAAGTTTGCGATCGAAGCACACAAACAAAAAGACAAAGACTGTACCAATGTGAGCAGTGTCCATACAAAGCAGACACACAGAGCCACTTAAAACAACATACAAAAATACACACAAACAACCGACCATACAAATGCACAGACTGCGAATTCTCCAGCAAAAACTCGGCTGATTTGAAGAAACATATGCGCACTCACACCGGTGAGAGGCCCTTCAAATGCGCCGAGTGTGAATTGTCGTTTGCCAAACCGTACGGTTTGAAAATGCATTTGCGGAAGCACACCGGCGAGAAGCCGTTTAAATGTGAGATGTGCAGTTATAGGTGCAACCAAGCTGGTAATCTGAGGGCGCATATACTGAGAATACATGAAAATGGCTGATTATGTATATATTTATTAATCTAGTACTGTGTTTGTTTTGTTATTTTAACGACTAATGAGAAAATACATTTTTTGTTTTTTTATTAACATTTGACATTTGTGTTTTAATTTTGTAATCTTATTGTTTTTGTATTGACGATATTGGTATGATTACATCTAATATGACACTGTGTGATTATTGAGAAATAAATTAATCTATACTAACATAATAAAGATGGAATATTCATTATACTTATGTTTAAATTAATGCAATTATCCAAAGTAAATATTAACTTTATTGTTAAAATTTACTTATAAATCTGTGAAAGAAATTTATGCATTGTAGGTATAATGTAAATAAAATGTCTGTAGGTACATTTCATTTTGTACTAAAAATTTATATGAAGTAAAGATTTTTATTTTATTTCATTCTGTTTGTATACCTACTTCAATAATCCAACTTCTAGGGTCCCTTGAAATCGGCTCGCGTGACAGACTTTTTTTGCACAGACTATTATAAAAAAAAAACTATTTAATGCCTCAGCCACACACTTGTTCAAAAGAAAGTAGTAATCGCCTCTGCACAAGTATATGGCGGCGGCAAAAAGTACGTAATGTCTATTATTATATATTTTTAAAACAAATAAGAAATAAAATCCTCATTATAAACGGTAATACCGCCACCACACACTCTTGTAACAACTAACTACTTAAACCGAACCAAACTGTCTGTGGAGTACTTTTCTAATCAGTCTTTTATAGCTTAACTCTATGTCTTCTTGTCCTCTTTTGGATATTTCTTGGGAAACTTCCTGTTTTCAATAGCACCTCTTCTCAACAATAGTTCTTGTGGTATCGGCATCTGTCCACGGAAGTCCACGCCTGGGCCTGGCTTGAGTTTAAAGCGAAAATCACTCTTCGTATGAAAAGACTCAGATGGGATGAGGCGGTTCTTGCATAGATAGAAGTGGTAGTCTCTGGAATTTATTATATGTGAGCCTTATGCAATAAACAAAGGATTAAATAAAGATAAAGGATAGTAAAGTTTATCACTACATAGTATAAAACAAAGTCGCGGTTTTTTAATAGATAGTGATTAAAGAAGAAGGGGTATGGATAATACATTAATAATATAGTAGAGAAACACTGATAATTAGTATCACGATTACACCCGTGCGAAGCCAGTAAGTATCTAAAATATTAAGCTGACGAACGCACAGACAAAACAGCTAAATCCAGAAGTATGAAATTATACATAAAAATCATAAATAAAACGTAAGTAAGCACTAAGAAGGGATTTTAAAAATAATTCCCTAGAGCACAATTTCGGAGCAAAACATACATTAAATTATTCTAACTCTACGCAATCAATCAAATTCAGGCAATTAAAATTACAAACCGTATGTCTAAAAATTGAAACGGCGCAAACACGCGGTCCTCAATATGTCTCTTGTACTCTCGCCACCGGCATTTCAACAACTCATTTGTTTCAAGCGAATAATGTTTGGTGTATGTGTGTTCGAAGAGACCTTTCTCGAATATTGGCAGAGTGCGAAAACTTTTGCCAATAATATCTGCCACCTCTGAAAAAATAAACATAGAGTTAGAATATTCTAGATCTATCGAGAAGACAATGTAAGTAGTTTTATCTTAATTATTGAATAAAATAATACCTTTATTGACTGTAATATCAGGTTGTTCCCTTTTTATGTGCTGACATGGAGGATATTTAATTGCTGGAGCCATTTTAGAAAACGTTTGTGTCTTGCTCTTTATAGAAAATATGTATCAAATAAAATGGTGATTAAAATTAAAAGCGGTTTTTATAGTATTTGCCTATAGCCAAATAATTTTGACAGGATTTATCAAAAACACTCGCTGCCAGTACTTTTATATTATGCTATGTAACATATTGCACAGTGTCGTGAAGCCTTTATTAAATCAACCCTAAAAAAAGTAAACATGTCAAGTGAAAATTGTCTATGGTGTACAATCGTAATTTGGTAAACATAATTATTATTGTTGTTTTAATTGGGTTTTATGTATTAAAAGTTTAATATTAACTTGTGGAAAATGAACGAGCCAGAAACTAGTGAAGCCGGGTGGAAACCTCCACAAAATATTTGCTGCTGCTGTCTCACAGGCGGTTGCTACAAAAACGTTTCTTCTGAATATTATTTTTCCGGGGAAAGAGAGATTTACAACGAAATGTTGAAAGAAACATTCGATGTACAGGTCAGTTTATCATCTCTATAATATCAATATACTCACATTTTCCTCTAATATGTAATTTAAGTTATTTAAAAAATACGTAACTATAAATGAAAAAAGATTGTTACTTTATGATTGTTAATTTATTAATACTTTATTGCATAAAAAACAATAGAAGTATACAAAACGCTTTGAGGCACTCTTCACTACGCTCTTTAAATTTTTTAGTTTAATAAAGAGTATATAAACATTATAATAAATATTAACAGACGTTTTTTTAATTTCCTTAACAGATTCCATACAGCCTAAACGGGAGAAAAACTCCATTATAGAAGAAACAGGTACCTCAGGTATCCCCTGTAAAGTTTGCGATCGAAGCACACAAACAAAAAGACAAAGACTGTACCAATGTGAGCAGTGTCCATACAAAGCAGACACACAGAGCCACTTAAAACAACATACAAAAATACACACAAACAACCGACCATACAAATGCACAGACTGCGAATTCTCCAGCAAAAACTCGGCTGATTTGAAGAAACATATGCGCACTCACACCGGTGAGAGGCCCTTCAAATGCGCCGAGTGTGAATTGTCGTTTGCCAAACCGTACGGTTTGAAAATGCATTTGCGGAAGCACACCGGCGAGAAGCCGTTTAAATGTGAGATGTGCAGTTATAGGTGCAACCAAGCTGGTAATCTGAGGGCGCATATACTGAGAATACATGAAAATGGCTGATTATGTATATATTTATTAATCTAGTACTGTGTTTGTTTTGTTATTTTAACGACTAATGAGAAAAAACATTTTTTGATTTTTTTTTTTTACATTTGACATTTGTGTTTTAATTTTGTAATCTTATTGTTTTTGTATTGACGATATTGGTATGATTACATGTAATATGACATTTCAATTTGATTATATTGTGTGATTATTGAGAAATAAATTTATCTATACTAACATAATAAAGATGGAATATTAATTATACTTATGTTTAAATTAATGCAATTATCCAAAGTAAATATTAACTTTATTGTTAAAATTTACTTATAAATCTGTGAAATAAATTTCTGCATTGTAGGTATAATGTAAATAAAATGTACATTTTATTTTGTACTAAAAATTTATATAAAGTAAAGATTTATTCAATTCTGTTTGTATACTTTAATGATCCAATGAGTCCCTTGAAATCGGCCCGCGTGACAGACTTTTTTTTGCACAGACTATATAAAAAAAAACTATTTAATGCCTCAGCCACACACTTGTTCAAAAGAAAGGGAAGTAGTAATCGCCTCTGCACGAGTATATGGCGGCGGCAAAGAATACATAATGTCTATTATTATATATTTTTAAAACAAATAAGAAATAAATTCATCATTATAAATTGTAATACCGCTGCCACACACTCTTGCAACAAATAAAGGAAGCCTCCTTTATTTGTTGTAAGAGTGTGTGGTGGCGGTATTACAATTTATAAGTCTGCCTACATAAACCGAAACAAACTGTCTGTGGAGTACTTTTCTAACCAGTCTTTTATAGTTTAACTCTATGTCTTCTTGTCATCTTTTGGATATTTCTTGGGAAACTTCCTGTTTTCAATAGCACCTCTTCTCAACAATAGCTCTTGTGGTATCGGCATCTGTCCACGGAAGTCCACGCCTGGGCCTGGCTTGAGTTTAAAGCGAAAATCGCTCTTCGTATGAAACGACTCTGATGGTATGAGGCGGTTCTTGCATAAATAGAAGTGGTAGTCTCTGGAATTTATTATATGTGAGCCTTGTGCAATAAACAAAGGATTAAATAAAGATAAAGGATAGTAAAGTTTATCACTACATAGTATAAAACAAAGTCGCGGTTTTTTAATAGATAGTGATTAAAGAAGAAGGGGGTATGGATAATACATTAATAATATAGTAGAGAAACACTGATAATTAGTATCACGATTACACCCGTGCGAAGCCAGTAAGTATCTAAAATATTAAGCTGACGAACGCACAGACAAAACAGCTAAATCCAGAAGTATGAAATTATACATAAAAATCATAAATAAAACGTAAGTAAGCACTAAGAAGGGATTTTAAAAATAATTCCCTAGAGCACAATTTCGGAGCAAAACATACATTAAATTATTCTAACTCTACGCAATCAATCAAATTCAGGCAATTAAAATTACAAACCGTATGTCTAAAAATTGAAACGGCGCAAACACGCGGTCCTCAATATGTCTCTTGTACTCTCGCCACCGGCATTTCAACAACTCATTTGTTTCAAGCGAATAATGTTTGGTGTATGTGTGTTCGAAGAGACCTTTCTCGAATATTGGCAGAGTGCGAAAACTTTTGCCAATAATATCTGCCACCTCTGAAAAAATAAACATAGAGTTAGAATATTCTAGATCTATCGAGAAGACAATGTAAGTAGTTTTATCTAAATTATTGAATAAAATAATACCTTTATTGACTGTAATATCAGGTTGTTCCCTTTTTATGTGCTGACATGGAGGATATTTAATTGCTGGAGCCATTTTAGAAAACGTTTGTGTCTTGCACTTTATAGAAAATATGTATCAAATAAAATGGTGATTAAAATTAAAAGCGATATTTATAGTATTTGCCTATAGCCAAGTCATTTTGACAGGATTTACCAAAAAACACTCACTGCCAGTACTTTTATATGCTATGTTACATATTGCACAGTGTCGTGAAGCCTTTATTAAATCATACTAAAAAAAAGTAAATATGTCAAATGAAAATTGTCTATGGTGTACAATCGTAATTTGGTAAACATAATTATTATTGTTGTTTTAATTGGGTTTTATGTATTAAAAGTTTAATATTAACTTGTGGAAAATGAACGAGCCAGAAACTAGTGAAGCCGGGTGGAAACCTCCGCAAAATATTTGCTGCTGCTGTCTCACAGGCGGTTGCTACAAAAACGTTTCTTCTGAATATTATTTTTCCGGGGAAAAAGAGATTTACAACGAAATGTTGAGAGAAACTTTCGATATACAGGTCAGTTTATCATCTCTAAATATCAATATACTCACATTTTCCTCTAATATGTAATTTAAGTTATTTAAAAAATACGTAACTCTAAATGAAATAAAAAAAATTACGGTTAATCATTTTAGTATTTTTATTACAGATTACATCTCATGATGCCTCAAATCGCTTAATCTGCGAGGACTGCATCACACGCCTACGCGACGCCAAATCTTTTAAAGAAACTGTATTACAAAGTACAAATACTTTAATAAAACATTTTAACAGTCTTAAAGAAGGTACTCAGACCATATTTTTATTTATATAATTATTAGAGGTAAAAATTATAAAGTAACAGGATACAAATATGTAATAATCATCTGTAATAATCGCAGTTATTACACACTATCTGTGTCCGCGACTTTGTGCGCATGGAATAGTTATTCATAATATGAAATGATTTGTTTATTTATGCAAGTTAATTCCGTTATAGTTATTCATTCCAATGAATACAAATATCAGTTTTACAATCTTAATTATAATAATAATAGCTTCTGCCCGCGACTTTGTCCGCGTCGAACTCCTCCTTTTTGCAGTCGGTTAAAAAGTAGCCTATGTCCTTTCTCAGGCTCTAGACTTTCTTTGTACCGAATTTCATTTAAATTGGTCCAGTAGTTTTAGCGTGAAAGCGTAACAGACAGACAGACAGAGTTACTTTCGCATTTATAATATTAGTAGGGATAATCAATGTTAACTTAGATCTTTCATCCACCTAATCTGCTAAGAATATGGGAACTGTAAAGTTTCAAAATGTTAGCAAATAAAATTGTTATTGAACAAATTCATAATGATTTCAATTCATTTGCAATTTCAGATGTTAAACCTGATGATTTAAAGACGGAATCAATAAAGGTGGAGCCAGTACAGGAACTTGATGACTGTCATGCTGACGAGCCCATCCATGATGACAGCATGGACGATGACGGTAAATATTTACTTCACTAAAGAATTAATTTATTAAATGAATAATTAACTTAAGAAAACTGTGGTTCTTACTTTTATTATTTATATATTGTTACTAGCAGAAAGCGAATTTTGGAGCCTATTCAATCCAAACAAACAAACCTTTCCTCTTTATTATATTAGTGTAGATATATTTGCTGTTATATTTTCTTACAAGCTTCTGCCCGCGACTTCGTCCGCGTCGAACTCCTCATTTTTTGCAGTCGGTTAAAATGTAACCTATGTCACTCTGGAATAGTGTACCTTTCCAACAGTGAAAGAACTTTTCAAATCGGTCCAGTCGTTTCGGAGCCTATTCAATCTAAACAAACCTTTTCTTTTTACTTTAGTGTAGATAACGCTGTTAAAAATGTTTTTTTTAATTCCAGAAATTCTTGCCAATATAAAATTAGAGCTAGCGGGCATGAGCGAGGACTCTCGCCCGGTCAAAAAGAGAAGAATTTCGAAAAATAAGAGCGACATCAGAAAGAAAATCAAATGTGAGAAAGTTACAGGTAAAAAAGAATATAATAATATGTATTTATATATTAAAATACAGAGACTTCCATATTATTGCCTATTGTTGTAGTTGCCAATATATAATTTAATTCGCGTAAGTATTTTATTTTATTGGCTGACGTTTCGGAGCCTTTACAGATTCCATAGTCGTAGAACAGGGTTTATATTCTAGTACAGGGTAGTACTTAAAATTAGGTAATTTATTATATAAGTTAGTTTGCATAGCGCCATCTCTTTAGCATAAGACTATTTCAGCTCAGTCGTGCTACGATTATGGTATCTGTATAGGTTCCGAAACATCAGCCAATATAATAAAATACGCGATTTTGTAGTGAAACAACTATTAACGGACTTAACTGGTGTATTTTTATTTTTGTAATAAAATTACGCGTTAAATCTGTTCATAGTTGTTTCATTCCAGTTAATTTCACTTACAGATAAGAAATCAGAAAAGAACTGGCTAAAAATAGCAGAAAGACGCGGCAACGGACCTCTACTGAGAGAGAACTCCTTGAAACTCATAGCAAACTCTACTATATGCGTTTTTCAATGGAACCAAAGTTGGTACAGATGTTTTTGTTGTAAAGAACCATTTTCCGATATGTCCATATTAAGAGAACACACAGAAAAATCACATACCCTCGATGATATAGAGAAGAAGATAATTTCACAGCAAAATAGGTTAGTCAAAGTCGAGGTATCTGTGTTGTTTTGCAAAATATGTCAAGTTGCAATTGAAAATTTATCGACGCTCAGAAACCATCTTTGTACGCATGGGGTAGTTTTTAATAGTGATGAAGATTTGTTGGTACCTTTTAAGATCAATTCGAAGTTGCAATGCCAGATATGCGAAGAGAGTTTCACAGTTTTTAGATTATTAAATATACACATGAATAAACATTTTCAGAAGCAAGTTTGTCATATATGCGGTGCGGCGTTTTCTAATTTGGTTTTTTTAAATTTGCACAAAACGAGGTCACACAAGCCGTTTAATTGTAAACATTGTAATGAAGTATTTGTGAATAGGATTGATAAAAAACAGCACGAAATTAATTTTCATGGTGTTAAATATGAAAGGAAGTTGAGGTTTCCCTGTCCTTACTGCTCTGATAGATTTTTCCAAGAGAATTTCAGAGTTCAACACTTAGTTGAGAAACATGGTCTGCAGAAACCGGAGTACAAATGTTTGGTTTGTTCAAAGGATTTTATAACAAAAAGTTTATGTAATAACCACATGAAGAATGTTCATATGAAGGAGAAGAACCAAGAGTGTGATATTTGTCACCATCTGTTTTATACTAAGTCTGACGTGGCGCGACATAGAGTCACGCACACTGGCGAGAAGAGGTTCTCTTGTAATTTGTGTAACAATCCGTTTGCAACTAAAGATTCTTTGAGGCGGCATATGAAAAGAACACATGTATTGCATTAAATTGTTGAAAATGAATTTTGTTTTATTTCCCATTAAAAATTACCTAAGTAGTCAGAAAAGTAAACAATTCAATTTGTTTAAAATTCTTTCTAAAACAGAACATATTACATATACACACGTTGTGTAAAATGAGGTCCAGCTGTCATGTGCCTCCAATCACAGGCCAGTAGCTTGTCCCTCGTCACAGGACAGTAGCTTGTCTCTCATCACAGGCCAGTAACCTGTCTTTCGTCAAAGGCCAGTAGCTTGTCTCTCATCACAGCTCAGTAGCTTGTCTCTCATCACAGGCCAGAAGCTTGTCTCTCATCACAGGCTAGTAGCTTGTCTTTCGTCACAGGCCAGTAGCTTGTTTCTCATCACAGGCCAGTAGCTTGTCTCTTATCACAGGCCAGTAGCTTGTCTCTCATCACAGGCCAGTAGCTTGTTTCTCATCTCAGGCCAGTAGCTTGTCTCTTATCACAGGCCAGTAGCTTGTCTCTTATCACAGGCCAGTAGCTTGTCCCTCATCACAGGCTAGTTGCTCCTCTCTCATCACAGGCCAGTAGCTTAATAATTGATCATTTACATAATTGTATAAAAAATAAAACAATATAATATATTCTGATATTTTATATTCAACAATACTTAATATAGGTAACTTACGCTAAGACATAATTGCACATCTAAGACATTTTCGAATAACAAACATTCATGATTTTAAAACGATTTTAACTCGGAAATGGCAATATTACCCTCAAAATAAAGATATTCTTTCGCAGAGTCCCATAGTCACAGGCGCGTGCAGTGGGGGGTGCGAAAGTATGTCGCCTGGGTAGGCACTCCATCCATTAGTGACACTGCCTGTATGGAATGCACGCCTTTGCGTAGTCACAAGACCTAAGACACTTCCACTTCATGTACAACCACATCACCAAACAAGGTCCCATCCATTCTCCTCCCGTGTCTGTTCTTCAGGTGTTTACTCAACGAATACTTCATTTTAAACTTACACACACAAAATTCACACGAATAAGGCTTCACTTCAATATCAGTATGAGTCCTCCTTATATGCTTCTGCATCCCGTGGGCAGTGAAGAAACTCATATCACAAATCTTGCAAACGTGATTCCGCTCAGCGTTGTGTACTCTCCGCACATGCAATTTGAGGTTATTCGGAGTCAAAAACCTTTTTGAACACAAATCGCAGGTGGCTATAGGCCTTTTAGCACCATGAACCTGATAATTATGCTCTCTCAACAAATACGAGTATCTAAAAATAATATCACAATCCACACATGTCCTCTTATTCGTTTTGAAACCAATCTTAACCTCATTTTTACATTTGCAATCGTCTTTATTCGCACACTTACACTTCTTCGTGTGAACTATCCGTCTATGTATATCTAGGTTCTTATAATTAATATATGCTGCACCACAGACTTCACAGACGTAGTTAGGAAAATGTGAATTCATATGCATGCTTAAGAAGGAAAACGTATTAAACCTCACATTGCATATAGCACACTTAAGACCGTTTTCTAATTTGAAGGGTATGAGTAGATGTCCTGAATTGGTGAAAGTGAAATCGTGGATTAATATCAGGTGGTCCTTTAGGGCTTCCAAGTCTTCGCAGGGCTCCAAACACCTATTGCAATGGAGCGAGGATATATCAGCTTTCTTGTAAGCCAAACCAGTGACGGGGTTTATTTTAATAACTAATTCTTTTGTGTGAGAATGTAGTTTCGAATGTTCCCTTAGTTCTTCCATATTAGTGTATGTTTGGTAGCAGTAGTAACATCCCAGCTTCCCTCTACCAGCTTTAAATAAACACATATTGGAATTGCGGATCAATTTAAGAGAGTTCGCTCTCATGTCGACGTGTGTTTGTGTCACTTCCGTTTGTCGTTTCTCCTTTTTCTGTTTATCTGTAAATAATTTTATATTTAATAAAGTCATAGATTGGTGAAAACATGTTGTATGTCAAATCAAAACATATGTAGCGTAACTAAAATAAAATTACCGAGGTTCATATAACAAACTAGCTGTGCGCCCCGGCTTCGCACGGATCATCTTTTTTTTATAGCCTATGTCACTGGGGAATAGTGTAGCTTCCCAACAGTGAAAGAATTTTTGAAATCGGTCCAACTGTTCTGGAGCCTATTCAATCCAAACAAACAAACCTTTCCTCTTTATAATATTAAGTATAGAGTAGGTATGGAATTGTTTTGAGGATTTCAAATGTACTACTTCACTAGCGACCCGCCCCGGCTACGTACGGAATTTTTAAAATATTTTTTTAATAATATAGCCTGTCACTCGGGAATATTGTAGCTTCCCAGAATAGGCACCAAAACGACTGGACCGATTTAAACAATTCTTTCACTATTGGGAAGCTACACTATTCGTGAGTGAAAAAGACTATATATTTTTTATAAATTAGGGATCTGCGCGAAGTCAGGGGCGGACCGCTTTATTATAAAACAGGTCCAAAGCTTACCGTTCCGCTTCCTGCCCCTCCTCCTCTCGACCTTTATCTTCTCGTCGTAGGTGCGCGCTATTTCCTCAACCTCCTCTATCCCATCGTTACTATCTTCCAATTTAATTATATATATTTCATCTGAAAAAAATAATAATTTAATAAATTCTGATGCCTTCGCGGTTATTACACATTGGAATGACACAACTATAATGGACGTATTTTTTTTTCTTTTGTGACGTTTCAGAGTCTTATGCGAAAGTGTTTTTTTAGCATAAGACTATTTATTGTAAGCTCAGTCGTGCTACGATTATGGAATCATTAAATACTCCGAAACGTCAGCCAAATAAAATAAAATACGAGTTGTATAACTCTGTGAAGGTTGTTATTTATTTGAAAGACACTGGTGGCTAGGTGATTAAAGTTTATTTGAGTTTAATTTACGGAATATTGTCTAGATGGCGGTGTATTAACGGCTGCATCGCGCTATTAAGATTTTTCCTAAGAATATATACTAATATTATAAAGCTGAAGAGTTTGTTTGTTTGTTTGAACGCGCTAATCTCAGGAACTACTGGTTCGAATTGAAAAAATCTTTTTTTGTTGGATAGACCATTTATCGAGGAAGGCTTTAGGCTATATAACATCACGCTGCGACCAATAGGAGCGGAGAAACAGTGGAAAATGCGTATAAAACGGGTAAAATTATTATATGATGAATAACTATTCCATGCGGACGAAGTCGAGGGCACAGCTAGTGTTATATACTTTCATACATTTTGGAATTGTTGAACTATTATACTACTTGGGACAAAGCATTGTTTTATTTACGATTTAAATCCGTTGAAAGTTGTTTCATTTAAAAAATAAATCTTATTTTTTTCCCTCACCGTCCCCGTTGAAGTCGATCACCTCCTCCAGGTTGAAGCCCTCGTAGTCGATGGTCTCCAGCTCCTCGCAGGGCCCCTCCACCTTCACCACCACACCGTCCACCTTGTCATCTGAAACAAAACAATGTAAAACAAAACAATTATTCACTACTAGCTTCTGCCCGCGACGTCGTCCGCGTGAAAATCCTCCTTTTTTGCAGTCGGTTAAAAAGTAGCCTATGTCCTTTCTCAGGCTCCAGACTTTTTTTGTACCAAATTTCATCTAAATCGGTCCAGTAGTTTTAGCGTGAAAGCGTAACAGACAGACAGACAGAGTTACTTTCGCATTTATAATATTAGTAGGGATCTTCCAGGCGCGTGCAGTGGGTGGAGCGTAGGTATGGCACCAGGGTACAGGGCACCCTGGACACACCTGGGCACTCCAAACATTAGTGACACTGCGCTTTGATGGCATGCACGCCCTTGCTAACTTCAACTGCTAACTTGTAACATCTATACTAATATTATAAAGAGGAAAGATTTGTATTTTTGTATGTTTGTAATGAATAGGCTCCGAAACTACTGGACCGATTTCAAAAACTCTTTCACCTTTGGAAAGCTACATTATCCCCGAGTAACATAGGCTATATAATATTACGCTAGGTCTTATAGTTGCGGAGCAGTAACCGAAAATGTTTCAAAAACGGGGGAAAAGTATCGTTTCTGAGGCCTTCCGTGGCGTGCGCTGAGCATATAGTTAAAGTTATACAAAAATGCTTTATGGGTGAATTCTTCATCTTAACATTATCTTTAAAAAAAATCTTAAGTCCCCCCGTGCGAAGCCGGGACGGGCCGCTATAATAAATATCTTTGGACAATTCACACCAATGAGGGCCACTGCGTGTCAGTAATCCGCTAGATGCGCTAGTGTAGAATGAGGTCCAGCTGTCATATACCACCAATCACAGGCCAGTAGCTTGCCTCTCATTGGATTACTGACACGCGGTGGCCCTCATTGATCTAGTCCCAAACTAAGCAAAGCTTGTACTATGTACCTACTAGATATCATACATCACTACATTGCATAAAACAAAGTCGCTTTGTCTGTCCCTATATGTCTATGTATGCTTAAATCTTTAAAACTATGCAATGGATTTTGATGCATTACTTTAATAGATAGAGTGATTCAAGAGGAAGGTTTATAGCACCCGTGTGAAGTCGGCCGGTCGCTAGTAATCCTTATACATAATATAGCGGTTCGCCCCGGCATCGCACGGATCCCTATTTTTTTTCAAAATATTCTATAGCCTATGTTACTCAGGGTGAACGTAGCTTCCCAACTGTGAAAGGATTATTAAAATCGGTCCAGTAGTTTTTGAGCCTATTCATTACAAACATACAAAAATACGTACAAATCTTTCCTCTTTATAATATTATTATTATTAGTAGGTATATTAGTATAGATAAATCTTCTGTACGTGTGTTAGTCATCTAACTCCTCCTTAACGGCTGGACCGATTTTGATGAAATTTTTTGTGTGTTTTCCAGGGGATTTGAGGATGGTTTACATTCACAATGTTGGACCGATTTTTATGTTTTTTTTTGGGACAGGACAACGTCTGACGGTCGCTAGTTAATAATTAAATCTTGAGAAATTAAATCTAATCTGATCTTTTACGGAATGGCACTTGTCTAGGAGCCAAGATTGCTAACACTTGATAGATTACCTTTCTTCTCTTGGCCTCTGGGCTTCAAACTCTGAGCGATGGTCTTCCCCGCTTCAACGACCTGCTGTTTGAACAACGCAGCGTCTCTGAGCCGGGCGATGCAGCTGTCGCATATCTGACATTTGCCACCGACATCCTCGTAAGAAATCTGAAAGAATATAATAAGAAGAATATAAAATAAAAATACGCAAGTTAAATCCGTTAACAGTTGTTTCATTCCAATCTATACTAATATTATAAAGCTGAAGAGTTTGTTTGTTTGTTTGAACGCGCTAATCTCAGGAACTACTGGTTCGATTTGAAAAATTCTTTTTTTGTTGGATAGACCATTTATCGAGGAAGGCTTTAGGCTATATAACATCACGCTGCGACCAATAGGAGCGAAGAAACGGTGCAAAATGTGTAAAAAACCGGGAGAATAACTATTCCACGCGGACGAAGTCGCAGGCAGAAGCTAGTGTGTAATAACCGCGAAGGCATCAGAAATTATTAGAATATAATAAGCTTGAATATTTTTATTTATCTGTTGAGCTTAATACTGGAGTGCAGGTGGGGGAGGGACTGAATGATAGAATAAACCTGGGAATGAAACAACTATGAAAGTATTTAACCCAAGTATTATTATTTCGACATTTGGAGACCTTATACATCTCCAGTATATAGTATATTGTAATTTGTACATAATTTATAAGTATTTTTTTTTTTATTAACTATAATATTAATTAACTTTATTTGTCAATTCTAATTATAATTAATACATAAATGTCAAATTCACAACGCAGGCTTCGCCAGTTAACAAATATCATAAAATCGGCAACAAGCTTCGTCAATATAAATGATTAAGTACCTATAGACCGGTCAAATTAGGAATTCACCTCGGAATTCGAGATACCCGGCTGTAATTTTGTAAATAGTTGTATATTGACATCCTTAAAGTTGTCTCAAAACCTACATATGGTAGGGTGTGAGCTACTATTAAATTTCAAGGTCAAAGTGTCAATAAGTAAATCGTTATTTTTGTAAATTTCTCATTTCCTATGGGTTTTAGCTTTTTATCTTTGTTGGCAATATTGTAGAATACAAAATTCTCTACAAATTTTGTTTAAAATTTTTTTTTATACGGTGAACCGTTTTCGAGGTATGGGCCTTAAAGCGCGCCGTCACAGCCAACAGGTGCCACGGTCGAAATCACGACATATACAGTTGATGAACTACAGATATTATTAATTGTTGATGTTTACGCATGCTACTGTGTAATGCTTATACTTATATAGTTATATGGAAGTTTTTCACTATATATAAAATGAGAACATAATCATACTTACGTAATATTATAAAATCAAAAGCAAATGATCAATGTGCATAATTTCTTTAATAAGGTTAATTGCACAGCACTAATTAAAGAAATAAACATTTTTTATGCACATTGATCATTTGCTTTTGATTTTATAATATTACGTAAGTATGATTATATTCTCATTTTATATATAGTGAAAAACTTCCATATAACTATATAAGTATAAGCATTACACAGTAGCATGCGTAAACATCAACAATTAATAATATCTGTAGTTCATCAACTGTATATGTCGTGATTTCGACCGTGGCACCTGTTGGCTGTGACGGCGCGCTTTAAGGCCCCTACCTCGAAAACGGTTCACAGTATAAAAAAATTTTTAAACAAAATTTGTAGAGAATTTTGTATTCTACAATATTGCCAACAAAGATAAAAAGCTAAAACCCATAGGAAATGAGAAATTTACAAAAATAACGATTTACTTATTGACACTTTGACCTTGAAATTTAATAGTAGCTCACACCCTACCATATGTAGGTTTTGAGACAACTTTAAGGATGTCAATATACAACTATTTACAAAATTACAGCCGGGTATCTCGAAATCCGAGATTCTTATCTAATATAAGCTAAAATGACCGGATTACTAAAACATTCATTGTATACCCCCATTCCGACCGTACCCGACCCAAAGGTTCCCATCACATAAGTGAAATTGTATTATTTTGAAAAAATTATACCTCATTGAGTATCTTCTTGATTCTTCTCAAGAGGTTTTTTTTTTTGCTAAATCGAAAAAGAATACTAATTTTAACGTTAACATTCATAAGTGCCTATAAGAGCCTAGCCTGAATAAATGATTATTTGAGTTTGAGTTTTTGTTTTATTTGCTGACGTTTCGGAGCCATAGCAATAGTCTAAAAAGTCACGCTACTGTCAGCTCAGTTGTGCTACGATTATGGAATCTGTTAATACAAATAAAATAGGCGAGTTAAATCCTTAATAGTTGTTTCATTCCAATGTGTAATAACCACGAAGGCATCAGAAATTATTAGAATAAACTTTATTCTACAATCTGTGTACATTGTGATGTTATAATTAAAAGTACTGGAATCTACAGCTGCCTATTTCAGACATACAATCCATACTAATCCATACTAATATTATAAATGCGAAAGTAACTCTGTCTGTCTGTCTGTCTGTTACGCTTTCACGCTAAAACTACTGGACCGATTAAATGAAATTTGGTACAAAGAAAGTCTGGAGCCTGAGAAAGAACATAGGCTACTTTTTAACCGACTGCAAAAAAGGAAGAGTTCCATGCGGACGAAGTAGCAGGCAGAAGCTAGTTAAAAATAATTATCTTATTTACTAGTACTAATTATAAGGTAGGTACATATTTGATGGTATATTTGTGTTTCTTTTTAATTAACCACATTAATATATTTAGTAAAGAACCACAAAATTATGAATCAAAGAATTTTAAACTGTAAAATACCATATACTTAAGCCATATTTTTAGTTTATTTTAAAATATATTTCCCTTTACCATTTAAGATTATACTGGTACTGCAAAACCGTGTAGGCGAGCCAGATGAGCAGCTTCAAAGGCTGTGATTTGTTTAGGATTTTTAGCCCTGACCACGAAGAAAGTGGGGGTCGCACCACAGTTGCAGCAACGGGTGGGTTAACACGATTATGATGCAGGGGACAGAAGGTTCCTAATACTGCCCAGATTTAAATGTGATCTATTGATTGAAACTCGATTGATAAGTTTGGTTCAATACCATTAAACTTTACAACAGACAAGAGTAGAAAAATTGAGACTCAGTGGGACTCGAACCCACAACCTTGCCTTTACTAGCGGCAGCGTGCTGACCACTACACCATGAGAACCCACTAAAGAGTCTTAAAATTTCTCTACTCCTTCAATACTCTTGTCTTGGCACAAAAATATCATTATAACTACCCTTGGGCGGCGAAGAATACCTGCTAAGTTTTTTAATTTTTATCTTATTTAACTAAGTACCTAATTGATTTACCATAACATGCATTATAATATATAAATTGCTAGTAACACTTCTGGAGTATAATATAATTATAACCAACATAAAAGCACATTTCTAAGATAAGTAATGGCATTCTTAAACTATTACGCAAAAGAAATTATAACTTTTAAGACATACAGAATACAATATATGCATTACACGTTATCACAGCACAACATAGTTGGCTAAACAAAGTGAATAAGGGAATGGTGTTAAATAAAATCCTTACGAAAATATTGAATGTGTCCAGTAACATATCCGCGTATATTTCTTGTCGGCCATCCTGCTCGTATACCCCAGATATATCCTTCTCGCAGCCAATAGTGAGACAACACCGACATATATCTAACTGCTTCATGATTTTCAATATAATAGAGTAATTGATAATACCAAAATATTATGTCAAAAATGCCTACTGCAGACGCCCGCCATTACAAAGCAGTATTTCCATTCTTAAGGCCGACGCCATTTTGAGTGTCAAAGATTATTATTTGTAAAATGACGTCATTTTTTAACAAATAATTTTATCGTTGAACAATATAATAATATTAAACATATTTGTATATTGGCTTAATCATTTTAGAGATCCATGCGATGCTCCCAAAAGGTGTGAATGTAGAAGGAAAAATTGTAATCCTTTAATAATTGTCTCTTAAGGACGTATTAAACTAAAATCCATGCGAGTTAAGCGATTGGTGGTTATCCTCAAAATTTATTAATCCACATTAGGATTTTAAATACAAATAATGTCATAATATAGCTATTTTTATTACCTGAATACTTTTTGTGTATAAGATATTGTCTTGATATTGTAGTCTGTTTCTATGGAGTTTCTACAACGTGTTTGAAGAGTTTTTACTTTATGTCAAACAGCGCCACTGACAGTTCTAATGTAGCGTATCTGTCATTATTTCAAGGTTATGTTTATTGGAATTTAGATATTTTCGTCTGCCATCATTTCAGCGTATACGTCTTCAAAGTATTATTAACGTAGTGATTTATTAGATTGATTATCGTGAGAATGACTCGCAGTCAAGTGTCGCCTGTCAGCGGCGGGCTGTGTCGCGTGTGTCTGTCGCGAGACTCGCGCGTCGTGAACATATTCTCGACGCGGCTGCACGACGTGCTGGAGCGGCTCACCTGCATATCGGTACGGCGGCGGCGGCAGCGGCAGCACTCTAGTAGTCTAGTACATTTTAGAGTACTGCCGCTGTAAGTGCGTATTGCGTTGCGAGTGGTGATGTGATAGTTGGGTTATGTGGTTGTTCGGTGTTTGTTCGCAGCTGGCGGCGGGCGACGGCTTCCCGCACACAGTGTGCTGCGTGTGCGCGGCGCTGCTGCGGAAATGCGATAGACTCAGGGTAAAGGCAGTCGCCGCCGACCGCGTGTTGCGACAGGAGCTCGCCGGAGTGAGTGCAGACTGCAGCGAGAATACTTATCACACTAACACACTTTTATTGAAGTTTTACACAACTGACGGCGATGTTTTATGTTGCGCCAGGTTACTCAAGATGTGGAGAATGCGAGTGGTAAGGTGAATGAGTTCTTGCAGAACTTGAGCCAGTCCAAGATGAGGATATACTCTTATCCTGATTGTGACTCGGAGGATCTTTCATCGCACCACGAGGACCCCGGAGACACAGGCATGGACTCAGGTATTTTGTTGCTTGCAATAAATTTATATATTGATATTGATAATTATACTGGTTGGTTTCACTCCTCTCTCCAGTTTTAGAACTTGTGATTTATTAGTTGCAGAGGACTTGCTAGCATTGGACACCTTTAAGGTAGAGATTGAAGATCATTCCTTAGAGCTTGAGTCTGCGGCGGGAGAGCCGGTGAGCTGTGAGGAGCGCGGCGCCGGCACTGAAGCAGCCCCGAGGGCTGATGGTGAGACATGTCAACTACTGCATTCTTTTTCTTTAAGATGTTTTAATAATAATTATATTATTTGAAAATTTGCTTGAAAACTGCTTGGCTGCGCGATACCTCGTCTGCAGGACCACTGTCTGTTTATACAGCAAAGCATTTGTTTTTCAATAACTACAAAATAGTTAAAATTGATTGGAATATTTTTCTGTTGTATTTATCATTTTCTGCCTATGCTATAAGCCATGAAAACTATTGAAAACAACTTTGAATTGTATTAAATCAAGAATTATCAAAAAATATTGTAGCATCCTTATCACAACATAACATTGTGATCACTCATTTCCACAATTAGTCTTATCCTTAGTGGGATGATTGTAGTAAAAAAATAAATACCCTTTAACATAGTGTCTTTCTTTTCAGATCTGATAGAAGCAACATCCAAGCCTAACATCACCGAGACAATAGACTGCAGTCGAGTGAAAGCAGAGCCCGGTGAGACAGCGGAGGACGCGGCGACAGCACCGGAGTCACCGCCGCGAGTGAAGGAGGAACAAGCGCAGGCTGCAGGAGCCTCATCCACAGAGCAGAGCGCACACGCACACACGCAGCCGGACACGCACACGCACGCCACACACACTGCTGCTACAAAGCATAAATTAAAAGGACATATAGGAACGCACACAGGCGAGAAGCCATACAAATGCACTCAATGTGAGTATAGAAGTTTTACAGTAGCATATTTAAAAATACATTTACGGAAACACACTGGAGAGAAGCCATACAAATGCACTCAATGTGAGTATAGAACTACTAGAGTAGATATTTTAAAAAAACATTTAATGAAGCACACTGGAGAGAAGCCATACAAATGCCCACAATGTGAATATAGAAGTTCTACAATAACATGTTTAAAAATTCATTTACTGAAGCACACCGGAGATAAGCCATACGAATGCACTCAATGTGAGTATAGAAGTGCTACAGTAGGAGAATTAAAAATACATTTACGGAAGCACACTGGAGAGAAGCCATACAAATGCCCTCAATGTGAGTATAGAAGTACTTCAGCAAGGAGTTTAAAAATACATTTAGCAACGCACACTGGAGAGAAGCCATACAAGTGCCCTCAATGTGCGTATAGAAGTGCAAGAGCACAACATTTAAAATCACATTTACTAACACACACTGGAGAGAAGCCATACAAATGCACTCAATGTGAGTATAGAAGTTCAAGAAAACAAAATTTAAAAGCACATCTAAGAACGCATCTTTTGTAACGCTCTTTAAGTATAATATTTGTTTTGTATAATAATGACATAACGCTAATCCGATCTAAGGCATACTTGATAAAACTATTTTTGATAGAATATATAATAAATCTCAAATCTAATACTTGTTGAATGTAGTTCTTTAGAACTGCGACCCAATGCAAGCCTACTGTTGCCAGAAGAGTAGGTTAGGTTAGAACTATTAGGCCTGCACAAAACTAACTGCTACCAAAATATTACATTATATAATAAGACTTTCATATAAAACTAGCGACCCGCCCCGGCTTCACACGGGTGCTTCGGGTCCTTCCTCTTGCATCACTCTATCTATTAAAAAAAACCGCGTCAAAATCCGTGGCATACTTTTGAAAATTTAAGCGTGCATTGGGATATAGGGACAGAAAAAGCGACTTTGTTTTATACTATGTAGTGAAGAGAATTATTCTATATGATGATTATAAAATAAGTGTTACATTATATATCTATTGTATAAATTGGTTATTTTAAAATTGTTCTCATTTTCTTGACGAATAAGAGAAAAATATATTTTAAGATGACATTTGTATTTCTAACGGTTGACGTAAAGTACATTTAACATTTTAAATACTTCAATGCTTAAGATTATTGGCGACTAAGAGAAAAATTATCGTAACGACATAATAATTTCTGATGCCTTCGCGGTTATTATACATTGGAATGAAACAACTTTAACGGATTTAACTCGCGTATTTTATTTTTTTAAGTAATTATGGTCTTTCCGAAGCGCTGGTAACGCCCCCTATTAGGTTTTAATTGTACTGTATAATAGTAATTTTTTTGCGTAAATAATGACTCGTTTCAATTTTGTGTGTTCCTGTTTTAATATTCTTGACGATCTCACTATTAGCAAATTTGTAAAAAACGGGGAAAATATGAAGCCTTATGAAGAATTACTATTCATTAAGTGACAGTTAGAAGTGTCACTTAATGAATAGTAATTCTTTACACATTTTCCACTGTTTCTTCGCTCCTATTAGTCGCAGCGTGATGTTATATAGCCTAAAGCCTTTCTCGATAAATGGTCTATCCAACAAAAAAAGATTTTTTCAATTCGAACCAGTACTTTGACAGATCTTTGACGAAACAATCGGACGGGCAGGACGACGTCTGCCGGGGCCGCTAGTAAGATTATACAATATGAAAACAGATTTTTTTATATTATACCAAACGTTTATTATGCATGCTCCATGTTTAAATTGCAGTGCCCTTGCAGGGTTATGTTGAAGTCTATTATTTATTTATTTTTAAGACCTAATTGTACAACATAATGCAATAAAGAATTATGAATTATTATAATGAGTGATTATAAAGATTGAAAATATATCAATTGTTTCCAATGAAAATATATTTATTATTTTTATACCAAATTACACACCCATTGTGACATTTCGAGTTAGGTTACTTTAACAATCGGTCATCATTAATAAATAATCGTAACGCAATTATTATTATTTTTTTTATATTTCATAATGTGCATTATATAATATATTTTGTGTCTATGAAGATACATCAAAGTGTTTTTTCAAGCCGTTATTACTTTGTGTCAAACAGCGCCACTGACAGTTCTAATGTAACGTATCTGTCATTATTTTAAGGTTATGTTTATTGGAATTTTGATTTTTTCGCCTTCCATTATTTAGGCGTATTCATCTTGAAAATATAATTAACATAGTGATTTATTAGATTAATTATCGTGAGAATGACTCGCAGTCAAGTGTCGCCTGTCAGCGGCGGGCTGTGTCGCGTGTGTCTGTCGCGAGACTCGCGCGTCGTGAACATATTCTCGACGCGGCTGCACGACGTGCTGGAGCAGCTCACCTGCATATCGGTACGGCGGCAGCGGCAGCGGCAGCACTCTAGTAGTCTAGTACATTCGTGAGTGCGTATTGCGTTGCGAGTGGTGATGTGATAGTTGGGTTATGTGGTTGTTCGGTGTTTGTTCGCAGCTGGCGGCGGGCGACGGCTTCCCGCACACAGTGTGCTGCGTGTGCGCGGCGCTGCTGCGGAAATGCGATAGACTCAGGGTAAAGGCAGTCGCCGCCGACCGCGTGTTGCGACAGGAGCTCGCCGGAGTGAGTGCAGACTGCAGCGAGAATACTTATCTCACTAACACACTTTTATTGAAGTTTTACACAACTGACGGCGATGTTTTATGTTGCGCCAGGTTACTCAAGATGTGGAGATTGCGAGTGGTAAGGTGAATGTGTTCTTGCACAACTTGAGCCAGTCCAAGATGAGGATATACTCTTATCCTGATTGTGACTCGGAGGATCTTTCATTGGACCACGAGGACCCCGGAGACACAGGCAGGGACTCAGGTACTTTGTTGCTTCCAATGAATTTATGTATTGATATTGATATACTGTTTGGTTTCACTCCTCTCTCCAGTATTAGAACTTGTGATTTATTAGTTGCAGAGGACTTGCTAGCATTGGACGCCTTTAAGGTGGAGATTGAAGAACATCCCTTAGAGCCTGAGTCTGCAGCGGGAGAGCCGGTGAGCTGTGAGGAGCGCGGCGCCGGCACTGATGCAGTCCCGAGGGCTGATGGTGAGACGTGACAACTACTGCATTCATTTTCATTTAAGATGTTTTAATTTTTTTTGTTGACTAAGTGGAAATGCCGATTAATATTCGGCAAACAATATAGTAATCATGGGTGACTTCAATGCTCAAGTCGGTACTGGATTGGCGGGAGAAGAACATATAATAGGGAAACACGGAAGAGGCAAAAGAAGCAAAAATGGAGAGAAATTGGTAGAATTCCTACTTGAGAAAAACTTAACACTTTTAAACTCCATGTTTCGCAAAAAGCCCAAAAGTAAGTGGACTTGGGTATCTCCAGATGGAAAGACTAGAAATGAAATTGATTACATAATAACCAATAAAGTTAGATCATTTAGTGATACGGGAACAGTAAAAAATTTAAATTTCAATACTAACCATCGTATGGTACGAAGCTGTCTCAATGTAAAGGGTAATAAAGAACCGAGGCCAAAAGGAATCCAAATGAACTATTTACAAACTATTAGTGAAAAAAAGAACCCAAACAACACCACAGAAGATCTAATGGAAGTTATAAACTCAGATATGGACCTAAGCGAAAAATATACAAAAATAGAAAACAAACTCAAAGAACAGGCAAGATTTGAATTAAAAAAAAGCAAAACATCTCATCACAGTGAAAATACTTTAAAACTAGTTGAAGACAGAAGAAACCTAATAAAGAAAAAAGACAAGAAAGGAAACCAAAAAGAAATAAATAGCCTTAGCAAACAGATTCGTGAGAGTATGAGGAAGGATAGGGAAAACAGAAGAATGAAAACCCTAGAGTTTCACATTAGCAGAACGGGGGGCACGAAAAAGGCGCTAAAAGAACTTCGAGAACAGGGGAAAGAATGGATACCAAAGTTAAGAGGCAAAAATCGGTCAACCACATCTCGCAACGAAATTCAAAATATAGCAACAAACTACTACCGCTTACTTTATCAAGAACACAGTTCAAATCAGACCAAAATAGAACTACCTAATAGAGAACCCTATGATACACTAAAACACAAAGCAGAAGACACAGAAACTATACCAGAAATCTTATCATCGGAAGTAGAAAAATCTATAAAAAGTCAAAAGATGGAAAAAGCACCTGGTCCAGACAAGATCACGAATGAACTCATGAGAGGGACATTAAGTGATATAAGCCCTATACTAACAAAGGTCTTTAATGAGACTCTATATACAGGCATCATACCAAAACAATGGGCAGAATCCCACATAATACTCATACATAAGAAAGGTCAAAAAGATGATATAGGAAACTATAGACCCATTTCTCTCATCTCAAATATATATAAAGTTTTTTCTAAAATAATTCTAGATAGAATATCACTTGCATTAGATGAAAACCAACCAGTGGAACAGGCAGGGTTCAGAAAAGACTTTAGTACAATTGATCACATACATACAGTCAAACAACTCATACAAAAATACAACGAATACAACAAAACCATATACCTAGCCTTTATAGATTATTCGAAGGCTTTCGATTGCCTTAATCATGAATCCGTATGGCAAAGTCTAAAAGAACAGGGGATTCAAAATGCTTATATCAAAATCATTAAAAATATTTACCGTGGAAGCAAAGCTAGAATCAGACTAGAATCTACAGGGGATGCTTTTCCAATAGATAGGGGTGTCAGGCAAGGTGACCCGCTTTCACCAAAACTGTTTACAGCAGTGCTTGAACAAATGTTCAGAAAATTGAATTGGCAACATCTAGGGTTAAATATAAACGGAGAAAGACTGAACCACCTGAGATTCGCAGACGACCTAGTCATATTCGAAGAAGATCCACTGATCCTGGAATCCATGATACAAACCCTAGTAGACCGAAGCCAAGAAGTAGGACTAGAAATCAATACGAGTAAAACCAAAATGATGACCAATTCAAAACCCACAGACATAACCATAAACGGTCATAAAATTGAATACGTAGAGGAATATATATATCTAGGCCAGATAATAACGCCAATTGACCAAATGTCCAAAGAAGTGGACAAACGAATTGCGACTGGATGGAAAAAATATTGGGCACTGAAAGAAATCATGAAAAGCAATAAACTGAGTATGAATATAAAGAAGAAGGCATTTGAAACCTGTATTCTACCCTGTATAACATACGGCTGTGAAACGTGGGCATTGACGAAACGTCACAGGGACAAACTAGCAAGATGCCAGCGAAGCATGGAAAGAAGCATGCTGGGCTTGAAATTAATAGACAAAGTCACAAATAAAAACATTAGGTGCAAAACTAAACTAACAGACATAGTGTCACGTATGGACCAACTTAAATGGAAGTGGACTGGACATATGCTCCGCTGCAAAAAGGAAAAATGGAGTAAACTGGTGACAGAATGGTACCCAAGAGGAAATACGAGGAGTCGAGGTCGTAAAGCTATGAGATGGGAAGACGACCTAAAAATGACCTTGGGACCACTTTGGATGCGAGTAGCGAGGGACAGAGATCAATGGAGAGAACTGGAGGAGGCCTTTGCCGAAAGGCACACCGAAAAGAGAGACATTTTATAGTAAAAGTGCAGTTTCAGTTTAAGTTTTAGAAAATAGATTTTATTATTAGTAAGCAAGCTACTTTTTATAAAAAATATATAATATATAATCTTGTAAAATAGGATAATACTTTTCGGAAATAAAGGCTTTATTATTATTATTATTAAGTGGAAATGCATTTACGCATACCCCCTGGCCCTCTGCCGTATGTGGTACTCACCCGGTTTCCCGGTCATACCCACTAAAACCACTCCGACGTGTTCCTCACTGCCGTTAGTGGGGACGCCACGGGATATGCTCTAAGCCATCGCGACAACCCCCGGCAAGCCGGCTGGCGGGCACCCGCACAAGAAAGGAGGGGGGAAAGAGAGCCCGACACGCTTAGCCCCTCCCCTTACCCAACCTCATGGATTTTGTATAGAGGTTTTCTCCTCGCGGCCCCCACCCCCGAGGGGTAGCAGCCCTCGTTCCAAACCCTGCGAGTAAGGGTTGGCCGACGACCTGCCGAAACAAGCCGCCGCCCAGGCAGAGCACCCCAAAGGGCGCACCCGCAGAACAGGCTCGCCCTGAAAAGGGCAAGCCTGGCCCTCCAGGCAGACCGCTGCCCTCACTTTGGACCTGTCCGGTACGGGAGACCCTGCCGGCATAGCTCCAAAAATCACTGGGCAAACGACAAGTAGGCAGCACACTTCCCCCCCTTGGTCTCATCCACAGTGCCCTCTAGATTACTCTAGAAAGAGGGACACGCGGAGAGACATCCCAGTGTCGGGTTATTAGCCATCGGCCTCTCTAAAAGAGAAATAGTTGACCGATGCCCAGGGTGCACTGGCCCAAGTACTGCTCTTCCCCCCGCACCTCCAATTGCGTAAGGGGAACCGCAGCACCAAGGCACACGAGGAGGTTACCCGACATAGCACCCCCTGAGCCATCCCCTGAGTTGAGATAAATCTTCACCTCACACATATGGTTGAAATATCAATTTAGCGGGACCACTGTCTTTTTATACAGCAAAGCATTTCACAATAGTTGGAATTGATTGGAATATTTTTCTGTTGTATTTATCATTTTCTACCTATGCCATAAGCCATGAAAACTATTGAAAACAACTTTGAATTGTATTATTAATCAAGAATTTTCAATTCAACAAAAATATTGCAGCATCCTTATCACAACGTAACCAGTGTTGGCAAAAATGTAATCACGATTAACAATTGACGTTTAGGCGATTACATGTTGTTGCGATTACACGATTGATGATTAGTTGAAAGTAACCGATTGACGATTACTAACTACTGTAATCGTAAACGTTAATTTCTAATCGTAATTACTAACTACTTTTTCAAGGAATAAGACTTTATCAGCGAGCAGTTACTAAACATATGATGTTGGTAGTGCTGATGATGAACCCTGAAGACACTACTACGGATCTTAATGATGGATAAAGATAAACATATCGTGTTTGGGCTCATTCGACTCGGCATAACGAGCACTTTCTAAACACATGATGTTGGTAGTGCTGATGATTAACCCGAGTCGAATGAGGCCAATCACGGTATGTTTATCTTTATCCATCATTAAGATCCGTAGTAGTGTCTTCAGGGTTCATCATCAGCACTACCAACATCATATGTTTAGAAAGTGCTCGTCATACCGAGTCGAATGAGCCCAAACACGATATGCCTATGTTCATGCATCTTAGAGATCCGTAGAAGTCTTCAGGGTTCATCATCAGCACTACCGACATCATGTGTTTAGAAAGTGCTCGTCATGCCGACTCGAATGAGCCCAAACACGATATGTTTATGTTTATCCATCTACGAGATCTAGTACCTAGTCATCTTTAGTGTCCAACATCAACATCACCAGGAGACATCATGATGAGTGAAAATTATATTCAACCCTCTACGACAACCAACCAGTCCTGCAGGAGCCGTCATCTCTTAAGCTTTCACGGGAATTCAGATATTTGTACGGGAATCAATGAAAAAGTAATTAAATAATCGTGATTACACGATTACACTAATCCAACTACTTGATTACTCAGTAACCGATTACTAGAGTAACCGGATACTTGACTAATCGGTTACTTGAGCAATCAAATTAGTAATTGGATTACATTTGTAATCGATTGATGGCAACACTGAACATAACATTGTGATCACTCATTGCTATAATTGGTCTTATCCTTAGATTTCTTGAGAGGCTTGTGCCCAGCAGTGGGATGATCTTAATAAAATACAATACCCTTAAACATAGTGTCTTTCTTTTCAGATTTGATAGGAGCAACGTCCAAGCCTTACATCACCGAGACAATAGACTGCAGTCGAGTGAAAGCAGAGCCCGGTGAGACAGCGGAGGACGCGGCGACAGCACCGGAGTCACCGCCGCGAGTGAAGGAGGAACAAGCGCAGGCTGCAGGAGCCTCATCCACAGAGCAGAGCGCACACGCACACACGCAGCCGGACACGCACACGCACGCCACACACACGACACGCGCGCACGCACACACGCGCAACGCCGACGGACGCTACCAGTGCCCACACTGCACACACACTACTGCAAAAAGTGATCAATTAAAAGTACATATGAGAACGCATACCGGAGAGAAGCCATACAAATGCACTCAATGTGAGTATAGAAGTACTAGAGTAGATATTTTAAAAATTCATTTACGGAAGCACACTGGAGAGAAGCCATACAAATGCCCTCAATGTGAGTATAGAAGTTCTACAATAACATGTTTAAAAATACATTTACGGAAGCACACTGGAGAGAAGCCATACAAATGCCCTCAATGTGAGTATAGATGTTCTACAATAACATATTTAAAAATACATTTACGGAAGCACACTGGAGAGAAGCCATACGAATGCACTCAATGTGAGTTTAGAAGTGCAAGAGCACAACATTTAAAAACACATCTAAGAACGCATCTTTTGTAACGCTCTTTAAGTATAATATTTGTTTTGTATAATAATGACATAACGCTAATCCGATCTAAGGCATACTTGATAAAACTATTTTTGATAGAATATATAATAAATCTCAGATCTAATACATGTTGAATGTAGTACTTTAGAACTGCGACCCAATGCAAGCCTACTGCTGCCAGAAGAGTAGGTTAGGTTAGAACTGTCAGACCTGCACAAAAGTAACTGCTACCAAAATATTACATTTTATAATAAAAATATTACATTATATAGATAATAAGACTTTTATATAAAACTAGCGACCCGCCCCGGCTTCACACGGGTGCTTCGGGTCCTTCCTCTTGCATCACTCTATCTATTAAAAACAACCGCGTCAATCCGTATCCGTTGCATACTTTTGAAAATTTAAGCTTGCATCGGGATATGGGGACAGAAAAAGCGACTTTGTTTTATACTGTGTAGTGAAGAGAATTATACTATATGATGATTATAAGAATAAGTGTTACATTATAATAAATCTATTGTATAAATTGTATTCATTTTCTTGACAAATAAGAGAAATAGTACATTACTGCCGGCGCCGGGAAGTAGGGGCTTGCTGGCCGAGTGTGTATAGGATATTGTTACGAGGCCTGCAAGCCCCTTTCACGACTGGGCTTGTATAGTGCTTTTCTCAAAGTAATGCAATATAATACATAAATACACCGTTCAAATAATATGAATTCTACTTGAATAAAGGTTTTTTTTTTAATTTTCTCTCTAATCCCGCCAAAATGTTTTTTTTTTTTTACACGAGTTATCCATTTTCTAAAGTATAAAATTGAAGATAATCTATATACTAATACTATAAAGCTGAAGAGTTTGTTTGTTGGTTTGAACGCGCTAATCTCAGGAACTACTGATTCGAATTCAAAAAAACTTTTTTGTTAGATAGACCTTTTATCGAGGAAGGCTTTAGGCTATATAACATCACGCTGCGACTAATAGGAGCGAAGAAATAGTGGAAAATGAGTAAAAAACGGGGAAAATATGAAGCCTTATGAAGAATTACTATTCCACGGGGACGAAGTCGCGGGCACAGCTAGTCTAATAATACAGATATATTTTTTTATTATCAGTTCGTGTATAATAGGCATTAACGCGAATATTTTTGGTTCAATAAAGTTCGAACCTATTAAAAAAACGGTTGCTTAAACTGTTTATGAAGACCAACGCCATCTTGATATTCAAATTAAAAAGAAATGAATTGCCAGCAACGATACACTTTTCCGGGTTTTGACGCAAGTAAGGACGACGTACATTTGAAATTAAATACTTTTATGTTTAAAAATACTTGGCGACTAAGAGAAAAATTATCATAACGACATTTTGTAATTTTCTAAAATCATGACTCGTTTGAATTTTGTGTGTTTCTCTGTTTTAATATTCTTGACGATCTCACTATTAGCAAATATAATATGACCATGCAATTATGATGTATATAATATTGAGAAATAAATTAGACTTGTATATCAAATGTCAATTATACCATACGACGGTTATACAAAATAAGTGTTATGTCAAATAGGATTATACAAAATGAAAAAAGACTGTTTAATATTATATCAAACGTTTATCCCTACTAATATTATAAATGCGGAAGTAACTCTCGAAATTTGGTACAAAGAAAGTCTGGAGCCTGAGAAAGGACATAGGCTACTTTTTAACCGACTGCAAAAAAGAGGAGTTCCACGAGGACGAAGTCGCCGGCAGAAGCTAGTTATATATAATGAGTGATTATAACAATTGAAAATATATCAATAATATATAAATATTATAATGAGCTGGCTACAATTGAACCGGTTGACCTCTTCACTACATCTGTTGCATCATTAATGCGGTTACTTAGCTCTAAGTTTTCTTCTTTAAATTGTTAAATGAAACTAGTTTTTTATTTTTGTATTGTTTATATAACTCTATTCTGTCACTATTAGTGAAAACCTGTAATTGGCTTCTTTGTATTCTATTCTATTTCTGTATCCTAGTTTTTTAAGCTGTTGGTTTTCCATAAGTTAAATAAAATAAAATAAATTTGTTTTCAATGAAAATATATTTATTATTTTTATACCGAATTACACACCCATTGTGACATTTCGAGTTAGGTTACTTTAATAATCGGTCATCATTAATAAATAATCATAACGCAATTATTTTTATTTTCTTAATATTCGTGCATTAAATATTTTATTTTGTGTCTATGAAGATACATCAACGTGTTTTTTCAAGCCGTTTTCACTTTGTGTCAAACAGCGCCACTGACAGTTCTAATGTAGCGTATCTGTTATTATTTCAAGGTTATGTTTATTGGTATTTAGATATTTTCGTCTGCAATTATTTCAGCGTATACATCTTCAAAATATAATTAACGTAGTGACTTATTAGATTGATTATCGTGAGAATGACTCGCAGTCAAGTGTCGCCTGTCAGCGGCGGGCTGTGTCGCGTGTGTCTGTCGCGAGACTCGCGCGTCGTGAACATATTCTCGACGCGGCTGCACGACGTGCTGGAGCAGCTCACCTGCATATCGGTACGGCGACAGCGGCAGCGGCAGCACTCTAGTAGTCTAGTACATTCGTGAGTGCGTATTGCGTTGCGAGTGGTGATGTGATAGTTGGGTTATGTGGTTGTTCGGTGTTTGTTCGCAGCTGGCGGCGGGCGACGGCTTCCCGCACACAGTGTGCTGCGTGTGCGCGGCGCTGCTGCGGAAATGCGATAGACTCAGGGTAAAGGCAGTCGCCGCCGACCGCGTGTTGCGACAGGAGCTCGCCGGAGTGAGTGCAGACTGCAGCGAGAATACTTATCACACTGACACACTTTTATTGAAGTTTTACACAACTGACGGCGATGTTTTATGTTGCGCCAGGTTACTCAAGATGTGGATATTGCGAGTGGTAAGGTGAATGAATTCCTGCAGAACTTGAGCCAGTCCAAGATGAGGATATACTCTTATCCTGATTGTGACTCGGAGGATCTTTCATCGGACCACGAGGACCCCGGAGACACAATCAGGGACTCAGGTATTTTGTTGCTTCCAATGAATTTATGTATTGGTATTGATATACTGTTTGGTTTCACTCCTCTCTCCAGTATTAGAAATTGTGATTTATTAGTTGCAGAGGACTTGCTAGCATTGGACGTCTTTAGGGTAGACATTGAAGAAGATCCCTTAGAGGCTGAGTCTGCAGCGGGAGAGCCGGTGAGCTGTGAGGAGCGCGGCGCCGGCACTGAAGCAGCCCCGAGGGCTGATGGTGAGACATGACAACTACTGCTTTCATTTTCATTTAAAATGAATTAATCATTATTATATTATTGTATTGGAACTTGATAATTCTATAGAGGTCATCAACTCACTTTTAAAATTTCATAAAAAACAAACATACAGTAGAATCCCTACTAAAGGAACAGATATTTTTGTTTGTTATTTATCTCATAAAAAATATTGAAATTAATTTCATTGTTTTTATTTGTATAGTAAGAAGTAGGGAGTGCATTATGCAAGGGAGACAATACTTTCTATGGTATCATCTCCAACATAGCATTTTAAAGTATTAAAATTACAATTTTAATAATTAATAATGGAAATGTTCTGCTGTCAATAATATAAAACAATAAGTGTATTAAATTAAAAACTACAATCATTTATAAGGCATTCATAAGGCTATAAACACAACAGGACACAACTATTGACTACACGGAAAACTATATTTACCTGGGTCAGCTGATGTCTACTGAAGGAAGCACACAGAAAGAAATAGAAAGAAGGATGCAAAATTATACATAAAAACAAAAGGCAAGCTGTTTAACATATGCATACTCCCCATTCCAATGTATGGATGCCAGTCATGGCCCCTGTCACTCACCAGCATTCACAAACTTGCAAAACGAGCAAAATAAGATCATCAGTCATCAGACCAAAAACAAAAGTTTCCGACATAACGCAAAAGATCATGCGCCTCAAATGGAAGTGGGCAGGTCACACTATTAGAGGTAGACATGAGTGGTGCAAGATAATAACAGAATGGTACACAAGACAAGGTCAACGAAAGAGAGGTAGACCTGTGAAAAGATGGGCTGATGACTTAAGCCAGATTGCTGGCAAAACCTGACACACAGTAGCGAGGGACAGACAGGACCTACAAAAAATTAGCAAAAACAAATACTAGAATATTAAATAAGAAAAAGTCCAAATATAAAGGCTATAATACACTGTATATGCTGATAATTTCCTAATAGTTCCTCCTTCAAATAGATGGATTACTTTGAATACATACAGCTACTTCATAAATATAACATATTTTCTTTATGATTCTTATGATCACAAGCTGGTCGTTATAAAAGAAAAATGTAAAAAAGAAATTGGAAAATTGGAAAATGTATATAATGTAATGTTACATGAATATTTTCAATGATAACAATTGTGAAATGGATTTACAGACAGTGCTTCTTGTCGGTTTATATTCAAATCAATACAGAAAAGTATTTGTTCTTCAATAACTACAAAAAAGTTCAAATTGAATAGAATATTTATTCTGTTGCATTGAGATTTTCGTATAGTTTGTTTATTAAAACTCCATAGCTCAAACTATTGAAAACAATTTTGTATTGTATGTAAATCAATTATGACATTTTTTCCACTATGATCACTCATTTCCATGGTTGGTCTTATCTTTGGATTTCTCTAGAGGCTTGTGCCCACCAGTGGGATGATAATAGTAAAAAATAAATACCGTTAAACATAGTGTCTTCTTTTCAGATCTGATACAAGTAACGTCCAAGCCTAACATCACCGAGACAATAGACTGCAGTCAAGTGAAAGCAGAGCCCGGTGAGACAGCGGAGGACGCGGCGACAGCACCGGAGTCACCGCCGCGAGTGAAGGAGGAACAAGCGCAGGCTGCAGGAGCCTCATCCACAGAGCAGAGCGCACACGCACACACGCAGCCGGACACGCACACGCACGCCACACACACGACACGCGCGCACGCACACACGCGCAACGCCGACGGACGCTACCAGTGCCCACACTGCACACACACTGTTGCGAGAAAATTACACTTGGAACAACATATAAGAACGCACCCTGGAGAGAAGCCTTACAAATGCACTCAATGTGAGTTTAGTTGTTTTACAGTAAGTCATTTAAAAAAACATGTACTAAAGCACACTGGAGAGAAGCTATACAAATGCACTCAATGTGAGTATAGAAGTACTAGAGCAGGTAGTTTAAAAATACATTTACGAAAGCACACTGCAGAGAAGCCACACAAGTGCACTCAATGTGAGTTCAAATGTAATACATTAGAGAATTTAAAATATCATTTGCTAAGGCACACTGGAGAGAAACCATACAAATGTACTCGATGTGAGTATAGAAGTACAAAAGTACAACTTCTAAAAATACATTTACAGAAGCATACTGAAGAGAAGCCACACAAGTGCAATCAATGTGAGTTTAGAAGTACTACGGCAGGAAATCTAAAACAACATATACAAAGGCACACCGGAGAGAAGCCATACAAGTGCACTCAATGTGAGTTTAGAAGTACTCAAGCAAGACATTTAAAAACACATTTACTGAAGCACACTGGAGAGAAGCCATACAGGTGCACTCTATGTAAGTATAGAAGTACTAGAGCAGGACATTTAAAAAGACATTTATTGATACACACTGGAGAGAAGCCATACAAGTGCACTCAATGTGAGTATAGAAGTAATCAAGCAGGACAGTTAAAAACACATTTACTGCAGCACACTGGAGAGACGCCATACAAGTGCACTCAATGTGAGTATAGAAGTAATCGAGCAGGTAATTTAAAAACACATTTACTGCAGCACACTGGAGAGAAGCCATACAAATGCACTCAATGTGAGTATAGAAGTAATCGAGCAGGACTTTTAAAAACACATTTACTGAAGCACACTGGAGAGAAGCCATACAAGTGCACACAATGTGAGTTTAAATGTTTTACAGCAGGACATTTAAAACTACATGTACTGAAGCACACAGGAGAGAAGGCATACAAATGCACTCAATGTGAGTATAGAAGTAATCAAGCAAGACATTTAAAAACACATTTACTGCAGCACACTGGAGAGAAGCCATACAAATGCACTCAATGTGAGTATAGATGTAATCAAGCAGGACATTTAAAAACACATTTACGGAAGCACACTGGAGAGAAGCCATACAGGTGCACTCAATGTGAGTTTAAATGTTTAACAATAAGTCATTTAAAAATACATGTACTGAAGCACACTGGAGAGAAGCCATACAAGTGCACTCAATGTGAGTATAGAAGTAATCAAGCAGGATATTTAAAAACACATTTACTAAAGCACACTGGAGAGAAGCCATACAAGTGCACTCAATGTAAGTTTAAATGTTTTACAGCAGGACATTTAAAAATACATATACTGAAGCACACTGGAGAGAAGCCATACAAGTGCACTCAATGTGAGTATAGAAGTAATCAAGCAGGACATTTAAAAACACATTTACTGCAGCACACTGGAGAGAGGCCATACAAATGCACTCAATGTGAGTATACATGTGTTACAGCTGCAAATATAAAAATACATTTACGGAAGCATACTGGAGAGAAGCCATACAAATGTAATCGATGTGAGTTTAAGTGTTTCACATTGGGGAATTTAAAAACTCATTTACGGAAGCACACTGGAAACGAAAGTGAGTAGGTTTATATGGGATTGGCAGTATACGACGACATATAATACAGCCGGAGATTTAAAAACACATTCAAGAACACACACTGGAGAAATGTCATAAAAATGCACTTATTTAAATATTTAATTTTATTGGACGACGTCACGAATAGTATACAGTTCCTATATTCGTAGCACTACTGAGACACGAGTTTAATTCGTTTATAGTTGTTTCATCCTTAGATACGTTTATCGTAATAACACTAGGAACCTCTAACACACACACACGCGCACACACACACACACACACACACACACACACACACACACACACACACACACACACACACACACACACACACACACACACACACAATTAAACTAATTAAGGGTGGTTTTGTTTTTGTTGAATATTAAATAATTAATAATTCGATAAGTAAATGTGGTTCCAACTTCTGTTCATTTAAAATATTCTTTTGTTTATAGAAATAAACTTTTTTCCTTTTTAATTTCATTTTCATTTCACTGTATTTCCCGAAACCGTTATTTATTATTACCAAATGGTTCTTAATGTTATATTATTATGTGTAAATAAAGGAATTTGATCAGATTCAGAATCCGGAATCCGGGACTTATTATCCTGTCCGGTAAACACGATTCCCGAGAGACATGCTACAGAATATTTTGAGTTCCGAAAAGAATTAGAGTTCCGTGCGAAGCCGGGGCGGGCCGCTAGTACATTATAATTACATAGTCGTGTGTTGTTATATATGCACTCATAGTGAGATCGTCAAAAATATAAAAACAGAACATACAACATCAAAACAATTACCTATTAGGAATTTACAAGATGTCATTATGAAAGTTTTTTTTCTTGGTCGTTGTGCGAGAAACGTGACAGTGGACGGTATATTCCAATGCGAGATTGGAAAAAAACGATAAAAGAACGACAACTTGGGTGGAGCATAAATATTAGTGCAATTAAGGTTTTAAGTTGCTATATTATTATCTTAAAGTGAAAATAAGGCAGTGGTGTTGTCCAACTCTCACCTTATACACTGCCGTTCCGCTGCTTGGCAGAACTCGAGGGGTCAGCGGATACTGGCGGCTCGACGTCTCCGGCTTCCCTAGATCCTAGATCAACCCTTAACTGATCTCACCTCCACCTCTCACCCTAGTGATCGCACTTAGCATGAATTACAGAAGGCAGATCGGCAGAGTCTTCTATAACACACACACACACACACTTAGGATAAAATTATATAAAGAAATTAGCCGAAGAAATAAAGTGGTCTAGAAAGCGACAAATTATCTTTACTGATCTTTCTTTTATGATCTTAACTCGAAAAGTAACGATAGTTCCGTATGTAGGCCGATAAGGAATGTGGCCAGCTACAAAAATAAATGAAGATTGCACAATCTAAATAGTGTCACAACACTAACAATAGTACATTACGCACCTAGGCCATTAAAATAAAAAATGTATTTGTCGTCCGAGGCGAAGCCGAGGTTGACAAAAATGTGATCTGAGGCTTTTTATTTTACTAGCCGAGGTCAGTATACTATTTTTCTGTTCGACGAAGCTAGAAAGCGGAAATTTCATTTAGCGCAGCGGCCACAAAGTCGGCGCTTTCTTGCTGGAGGACAGAAAACATATTTTTACATCTAAACTGAACAACCATTAATCATACCGCATTTTCTTTCTTAATATTCTTGTATTATATATTATAGTCTGTGTCTATGAAGATACATCAACGTGTTTAAGCCGTTTTCACTTTGTGTCAAACAGCGCCACTGACAGTTCTAATGTAGCGTATCTGTCATCGTTACAAGGTTATGTTTATTGGTATTTAGATATTTTCGTCTGCCATTATTTAGGCGTATACATCTTCAAAGTATAATTAACATAGTGATTTATTAGATTGATTATCGTGAGAATGACTCGCAGTCAAGTGTCGCCTGTCAGCGGCGGGCTGTGTCGCGTGTGTCTGTCGCGAGACTCGCGCGTCGTGAACATATTCTCGACGCGGCTGCACGACGTGCTGGAGCAGCTCACCTGCATATCGGTACGGCGGCAGCGGCAGCGGCATCACTCTAGTAGTTCTACATTCGTGAGTGCGTATTGCGTTGCGAGTGGTGATGTGATAGTTGGGTTATGTGGTTGTTCGGTGTTTGTTCGCAGCTGGCGGCGGGCGACGGCTTCCCGCACACAGTGTGCTGCGTGTGCGCGGCGCTGCTGCGGAAATGCGATAGACTCAGGGTAAAGGCAGTCGCCGCCGACCGCGTGTTGCGACAGGAGCTCGCCGGAGTGAGTGCAGACTGCAGCGAGAATACTTATCACACTAACACACTTTTATTGAAGTTTTACACAACTGACGGCGATGTTTTATGTTGCGCCAGGTTACTCAAGATATGGAGATCGTGAGTGGCAAGGTGAATGAGTTCTTGCAGAACTTGAGCCAGTCCAAGATGAGGATATACTCTTATCCTGATTGTGACTCGGAGGATCTTTCATCGGACCACAAGGACCCCGGAGACACAAGCAGGGACTCAGGTATTTTGTTGCTTCCAATGAATATATGAATTGGTATTGATATACTGTTTGGTTTTACTCTCTCTCCAGTTTTAGAACTTGTGATTTATTAGTTGCAGAGGACTTGCTAGCCTTGGACGCCTTTAAGGTGGAGATTGAAGAACATCCCTTAGAGCCTGAGTCTGCAGCGGGAGAGCCGGTGAGCTGTGAGGAGCGCGGCGCCGGCACTGAAGCAGCCCCGAGGGCTGATGGTGAGACATGTCAACTACTGCATTCATTTTCATTTAAGATGTTTTAATTATAATTATATTAAATGAAAATATCATCTAATATGTTCATGTTGGAACTTGAAAATTCAATCAGCAACTCACTTTTCAAATTTCATTAAAAACTAACATACAATGCTGAGCCATCCCCTGACTGGAGACAAATCTTCACCACTTACTTATGGTTGAAATATTAATTTATTGATGTGAATATGCGGCGAAGCAGCGCTACCTCTTCTGCGAGACCACTGTCTCTTTATACAGCAAAGCATTTGTTTTTCAATAACTTCAAAATAGTTAAAATTGATTGGAATATTTTTCTGTTGTATTTACCATTTTCTGCCTATGCCATAAGCTATGAAAACTATTGAAAACAACTTTGAATTGTATTAAATCAAGAATTTTCAATTTAACAAAAATATTGCAGCATCCTTATCACAACATTACATTTTGATCACTCATTGCTATAATTGGTCTTATTCTTAGATTTCTTAAGAAGCACAAGCCCAGCAATGGAATGATCGTAATAAAATACAATACCCTTAAACATGGTGTCTTTCTTTTCAGATTTGATAGAAGCTACGTTCAAGCCTAACATCACCGAGACAATAGACTGCAGTCGAGTGAAAGCAGAGCCCGGTGAGACAGCGGAGGACGCGGCGACAGCACCGGAGTCACCGCCGCGAGTGAAGGAGGAACAAGCGCAGGCTGCAGGAGCCTCATCCACAGAGCAGAGCGCACACGCACACACGCAGCCGGACACGCACACGCACGCCACACACACGACACGCGCACACGCACACACGCGCAACGCCGACGGACGCTACCAGTGCCCACACTGCACACACACTACTGCTACTAAGCATCATTTAGAAGAACATATAAGAACGCACACAGGAGAGAAGCCATACAAATGCCCTCAATGTGAGTATAGAAGTTCTACAACAACATGTTTAAAAATACATTTACGGAAGCACACCGGAGAGAAGCCATACAAATGCACTCACTGTGAGTATAGAAGTAATAGAGTAGATAATTTAAAAAAACATTTACTGAAGCACACTGGAGAACAGCCATACAAATGCCCTCAATGTGAGTATAGAAGTTCTACAGTAGCATATTTAAAAATTCATTTACTGAAGCACACTGGAGAGAAGCCATGCAAATGCCCTCAGTGTGAGTATAGAAGTGCTACTTTAGGAGATTTAAAAATACATTTACGGAAGCACACTGGAGAGAAGCCATACAAATGCACTCAATGTGAGTATAGAAGTTCTACAATAACATATTTAAAAATACATTTACGGAAGCACACTGGAGAGAAGCCATACGAATGCACTCAATGTGAGTATAGAAGTGCAAGAGCACAACATTTAAAAACACATCTAAGAACGCATCTTTTGTAACGCTCTTTAAGTATAATATTTGTTTCGTATAATAATGACATTTAAACGCTAATCCGATCTAAGGCATACTTGATAAAACTATTTTTGATAGAATATATAATAAATCTCAGATCTAATACCATGTTGAATGTAGTACTTTAGAACTGCGACCCAATGCAAGCCTACTGCTGCCAGAAGAGTAGGTTAGGTTAGAACTGTCAGACCTGCACAAAACTAACTGCTACCAAAATATTACAGTATATAATAAGACTTGTATATAAAACTAGCGACCCGCCCCGCCTTCACACGGGTGCTTCGAGTCCTTCCTCTTGCATCACTCTATCTATTAAAAAAAACCGCGTCAAAATCCGTTGCATACTTTTGAAAATTTAAGCTTGCATCGGGATATGGGGACAGAAAAAGCGACTTTGTTTTATACTATGTAGTGAAGAGAATTATTCTATATGATGATTATAAAATAAGTGTTACATTATAATATATCTATTGTATAAATTGATTATTTTAAAATTGTATTCATTTTCTTGACAAATAAGAGAAATAGTACATTACTGCCGGCGCCGGGAAGTAGGGGCTTGCTGGCCGAGTGTGTATAGGATATTGTTACGAGGCCTGCAAGCCCCTTTCACGACTGGGCTTGTATAGTGCTTTTCTCAAAGTAATGCAATAAAATACATAAATACACCGTTCAAATAATATGAATTCTACTTTAATAAAGGTTTTTTTTTTAATTTTCTCTCTAATCCCGCCAAAATGTTTTTTTTTTACACGAGTTATCCATTTTCTAAAGTATAAAATTGAAAATAATCTATATACTAATATTATAAAGCTGAAGAGTTTGTTTGTTGGTTTGAACGCGCTAATCTCAGGAACTACTGATTCGAATTCAAAAAAACTTTTTTGTTAGATAGACCTTTTATCGAGGAAGGCTTTAGGCTATATAACATCACGCTGCGACTAATAGGAGCGAAGAAATAGTGGAAAATGAGTAAAAAACGGGGAAAATATGAAGCCTTATGAAGAATTACTATTCCACGGGGACGAAGTCGCGGGCGCAGCTAGTCTAATAATACAGATATATTTTTTTATTATCAGTTCGTGTATAATAGGCATTAACGCGAATATTTTTGGTTCAATAAAGTTCGAACCTATTAAAAAAACGGTTGCTTAAACTGTTTATGAAGACCAACGCCATCTTGATATTCAAATTAAAAAGAAATGAATTGCCGGCCTAAGCCAGCAACGATACACTTTCCGGCGGGTTTTGACGCAAGTAAGGACGACGTACATTTGAAATTAAATACTTTTATGTTTAAAAATACTTGGCGACAAAGAGAAAAATTATCATAACGACATTTTGTAATTTTCTAAAATCATGACTCATTTGAATTTTGTGTGTTTCTCTGTTTTAATATTCTTGACGATCTCACCATTAGCAAATATAATATGACCATGCAATTATGATGTGTATAATATTGAGATTGAAGACTTGTATATCAAATGTTAATTATACCATACAATGGTTATACAAAATAAGTGTTATGTCAAATAGGATTATACAAAATGAAAAATTATATTATTATCAAACGTTTATCCCTACTAATATTATAAATGCGGAAGTAACTCTGTCTGTCTGTCTGTTACGCTTTCACGCCAAAACTACTGGACCGATTTTAATGAAATTTGGTACAAAGAAAGTCTGGAGCCTGAGAAAGGACATAAGCTACTTTTTAACCGACTGCAAAAAAGAGGAGTTCCACGAAGACGAAGTCGCGGGCAGAAGCTAGTTATATATAATGAGTGATTATAACAATTGAAAATATATCAATAATATATAAATATGAGATGGCTAAAATTGAACCGGTTGACCTTTTCACTACATCTGTTGCATCATTAAGGCGGTTACTTAGCTCTTAAGTTTTTTTTTTTAAATTGTTAGATGAAACTACTTAGTTTTTTATTTTTGTATTGTTTATATAACTCTATTCTGTCACTATTAGTGAAAACCTGTAATTGGCTTCTTTGTATTCTATTCTATTTCTGTATCCTAGTTTTTTAAGCTGTTGATTTTCCATAAGTTAAATAAAATAAATTTGTTTTCAATGAAAATATATTTATTATTTTTATACCGAATTACACACCCATTGTGACATTTCGAGTTAAGTTACTTTAATAATCGGTCATCATTAATAAATAATCATAACGCAATTATTATTATTTTCTTAATATTCGTGCATTATATATTTTGTTTTGTGTCTATGAAGATACATCAAAGTGTTTTTTCAAGCCGTTATTACTTTGTGTCAAACAGCGCCACTGACAGTTCTAATGTAGCGTATCTGTTATTATTTCAAGGTTATGTTTATTGGTATTTAAATATTTTCGTCTGCCATTATTTAGGCGTATTCATCTTGAAAATATAATTAACGTAGTGATTTATTAGATTGATTATCGTGAGAATGACTCGCAGTCAAGTGTCGCCTGTCAGCGGCGGGCTGTGTCGCGTGTGTCTGTCGCGAGACTCGCGCGTCGTGAACATATTCTCGACGCGGCTGCACGACGTGCTGGAGCAGCTCACCTGCATATCGGTACGGCGGCAGCGGCAGCGGCAGCACTCTAGTAGTCTAGTACATTCGTGAGTGCGTATTGCGTTGCGAGTGGTGATGTGATAGTTGGGTTATGTGGTTGTTCGGTGTTTGTTCGCAGCTGGCGGCGGGCGACGGCTTCCCGCACACAGTGTGCTGCGTGTGCGCGGCGCTGCTGCGGAAATGCGATAGACTCAGGGTAAAGGCAGTCGCCGCCGACCGCGTGTTGCGACAGGAGCTCGCCGGAGTGAGTGCAGACTGCAGCGAGAATACTTATCACACTAACACACTTTTATTGAAGTTTTACACAACTGACGGCGATGTTTTATGTTGCGCCAGGTTACTCAAGATGTGGAGATTGTGAGTGGTAAGGTGAATGAGTTCCTGCAGAACTTGAGCCAGTCCAAGATGAGGATATACTCTTATCCTGATTGTGACTCGGAGGATCTTTCATCGGACCACGAGGACCCTGGAGACATAGGCATGGACTCAGGTACTTTGTTGCTTCCAATGAATATATGAATTGGTATTGATATACTGTTTGGTTTCACTCCTCTCTCCAGTATTAGAACTTGTGATTTATTAGTTGCAGAGGACTTGCTAGCATTGGATGCCTTTAAGGTGGAGATTGAAGATCATTCCTTAGAGCTGGAGTCTGCAGCGGGAGAGCCGGTGAGCTGTGAGGAGCGCGGCGCCGGCACTGAAGCAGCCCCGAGGCCTGATGGTGAGACATGACAGCTGCTGCATTCATTTTCATTTAAGATGTTTTAATTATTATTATATTAATAATTTGTAATGCCTTTGTGGTTATTATATATTGGTGAACTTTAATGAATTTAACTCGCATATTTTATTTTTATTGATTGGCTGACGTTTCGGAGCCTTTACAGATTCCATAATCGTAGCATGACTGAGCTGACAATAGTCTTATGCTAAAAGGGGTTAATATTCAACCATAGTCTTGCTATGATAATGGAATCTGTTTAAAGTTGTTTCATTCCAATGTATTATTATATTATTTGAAAATTTCTTCTAACATGTTTATGTTGGAACTTGAAAATTCTATAGAGGTAATCACCTTGCTTCTCAAATTTCATAAAAAACAAACATAAAATCCTGAGCTATCCCTGAGTGGAGACAAATCTTAATCTCACACAAATGGTTGAAATATTAATGTAGTGCTGCTTGGCTGCATCTGAGGGACCACTGCCTGTTTATATTCAAGTCAATACAGTAAAGCATTTGTTTTTGAATGGAATATTTTTTCTGTTGAATTCATCATTTTCAGGGCCAGTATAGTATTTTTTAAAGCCTTCATAGCTATTAAAAACAGTTGAAAACAATTTTGTATTGTATGTAAATCAATTATCACAACATTCCATTGTGATCTCTCATTTCCATGATTGGTCTTATCCTTAGATTTCTCGAGAGGCTTGTGCCCAGCAGTGGGATGATCGTAAAAAAAAAAGAATACTCTTAAACATAGTGTCTTTCTTTTCAGATTTGATAGAAGCAACGTCCAAGCCTAACATCACCGAGACAATAGACTGCAGTCGAGTGAAAGCAGAGCCCGGTGAGACAGCGGAGGACGCGGCGACAGCACCGGAGTCACCGCCGCGAGTGAAGGAGGAACAAGCGCAGGCTGCAGGAGCCTCATCCACAGAGCAGAGCGCACACGCACACACGCAGCCGGACACGCACACGCACGCCACACACACGACACGCGCGCACGCACACACGCGCAACGCCGACGGACGCTACCAGTGCCCACACTGCACACACACTACTGCTACTAAGCACCATTTAGAAGAACATATAAGAACGCATACCGGAGATAAACCATACAAATGCACTCAATGTGAGTATAGAAGTTCTAGAGTAGATATTTTAAAAATTCATTTACGGAAGCACACTGGAGAGAAGCCATACAAATGCCCTCAATGTGAGTATAGAAGTTCTACAATAACATGTTTAAAAATACATTTACGGAAGCACACTGGAGAGAAGCCATACAAATGCCCTCAATGTGAGTATAGATGTTCTACAATAACATATTTAAAAATACATTTACGGAAGCACACTGGAGAGAAGCCATACGAATGCACTCAATGTGAGTATAGAAGTGCAAGAGCACAACATTTAAAAACACATCTAAGAACGCATCTTTTGTAACGCTCTTTAAGTATAATATTTGTTTTGTATAATAATGACATAACGCTAATCCGATCTAAGGCATACTTGATAAAACTATTTTTGATAGAATATATAATAAATCTCAGATCTAATATTTGTTGAATGTAGTACTTTAGAACTGCGACCCAATGCAAGCCTACTGCTGCCAGAAGAGTAGGTTAGGTTAGAACTGTCAGACCTGCACAAAACTAACTGCTACCAAAATATTACATTATATAATAAAAATATTACATTATATAATAAGACTTTTATATAAAACTAGCGACCCGCCCCGGCTTCACACGGGTGCTTCGGGTCCTTCCTCTTGCATCACTCTATCTATTTAAAAACCGCGTCAAAATCCGTTGCGTGCATTGGGATATAGGGACAGAAAAAGCGACTTTGTTTTATACTATGTAATGAAGAGAATTATACTATATGATGATTATAAAATAAGTGTTACATTATAATATATCTATTGTATAAATTGATTATTTTAAAATTGTATTCATTTTCTTGACAAATAAGAGAAATAGTACATTACTGCCGGCGCCGGGAAGTAGGGGCTTGCTGGCCGAGTGTGTATAGGATATTGTTACGAGGCTTGCAAGCCCCTTTCACGACTAGGCTTGTATAGTGCTTTTCTCAAAGTAATGCAATATAATACATAAATACACCGTTCAAATAATATGAATTCTACTTGAATAAAGGTTTTTTTTTTAATTTTCTCTCTAATCCCGCCAAAATGTTTTTTTTTTTTTACACGAGTTATCCATTTTCTAAAGTATAAAATTGAAGATAATCTATATACTAATACTATAAAGCTGAAGAGTTTGTTTGTTGGTTTGAACTACTGATTCGAATTCAAAAAAACTTTTTTGTTAGATAGACCTTTTATCAAGGAAGGCTTTAGGCTATATAACATCACGCTGCGACTAATAGGAGCGAAGAAATAGTGGAAAATGAGTAAAAAACGGGGAAAATATGAAGCCTTATGAAGAATTACTATTCCACGGGGACGAAGTCGCGGGCACAGCTAGTCTAATAATACAGATATATTTTTTTATTATCAGTTCGTGTATAATAGGCATTAACGCGAATATTTTTGGTTCAATAAAGTTCGAACCTATTAAAAAAACGGTTGCTTAAACTGTTTATGAAGACCAACGCCATCTTGATATTCAAATTAAAAAGAAATAAATTGCCAGCAACGATACACTTTTCCGGGTTTTGACGCAAGTAAGGACGACGTACATTTGAAATTAAATACTTTTATGTTTAAAAATACTTGGCGACTAAGAGAAAAATTATCATAACGACATTTTGTAATTTTCTAAAATCATGACTCGTTTGAATTTTGTGTGTTTCTCTGTTTTAATATTCTTGACGATCTCACTATTAGCAAATATAATATGACCATGCAATTATGATGTATATAATATTGAGAAATAAATTAGACTTGTATATCAAATGTCAATTATACCATACGACGGTTATACAAAATAAGTGTTATGTCAAATAGGATTATACAAAATGAGTGATTATAACAATTGAAAATATATCAATAATATATAAATATTATAATGAGCTGGCTACAATTGAACCGGTTGACCTCTTCACTACATCTGTTGCATCATTAATGCGGTTACTTAGCTCTAAGTTTTCTTCTTTAAATTGTTAAATGAAACTAGTTTTTTATTTTTGTATTGTTTATATAACTCTATTCTGTCACTATTAGTGAAAACCTGTAATTGGCTTCCTTGTATTCTATTCTATTTCTGTATCCTAGTTTTTTAAGCTGTTGGTTTTCCATAAGTTAAATAAAATAAAATAAATTTGTTTTCAATGAAAATATATTTATTATTTTTATACCGAATTACACACCCATTGTGACATTTCGAGTTAGGTTACTTTAATAATCGGTCATCATTAATAAATAATCATAACGCAATTATTTTTATTTTCTTATTATTCGTGCATTAAATATTTTATTTTGTGTCTATGAAGATACATCAACGTGTTTTTTCAAGCCGTTTTCACTTTGTGTCAAACAGCGCCACTGACAGTTCTAATGTAGCGTATCTGTCATTATTTCAAGGTTATGTTTATTGGTATTTAGATATTTTCGTCTGCAATTATTTCAGCGTATACATCTTCAAAATATAATTAACGTAGTGACTTATTAGATTGATTATCGTGAGAATGACTCGCAGTCAAGTGTCGCCTGTCAGCGGCGTGCTGTGTCGCGTGTGTCTGTCGCGAGACTCGCGCGTCGTGAACATATTCTCGACGCGGCTGCACGACGTGCTGGAGCAGCTCACCTGCATATCGGTACGGCGGCAGCGGCAGCGGCAGCACTCTAGTACATTTTAGAGTACTGCCGCTGTAAGTGCGTATTGCGTTGCGAGTGGTGATGTGATAGTTGGGTTATGTGGTTGTTCGGTGTTTGTTCGCAGCTGGCGGCGGGCGACGGCTTCCCGCACACAGTGTGCTGCGTGTGCGCGGCGCTGCTGCGGAAATGCGATAGACTCAGGGTAAAGGCAGTCGCCGCCGACCGCGTGTTGCGACAGGAGCTCGCCGGAGTGAGTGCAGACTGCAGCGAGAATACTTATCACACTAACACACTTTTATTGAAGTTTTACACAACTGACGGCGATGTTTTATGTTGCGCCAGGTTACTCAAGATGTGGAGATTGTGAGTGGCAAGGTGAATGAGTTCTTGAAGAACTTTAGCCAGTCCAAGATGAGGATATACTCTTATCCTGATTGTGACTCGGAGGATCTTTCATCGGACCACGAGGATCCCGGAGACACAGGCAGGGACTCAGGTATTTTGTTGCTTCCAATGAATTTATGTATTGGTATTGATATACTGTTTGGTTTCACTCATCTCTCCAGTATTAGAACTTGTGATTTAATAGTTGCAGAGGACTTGCTAGCATTGGACATCTTTAGGGTAGGCATTGAAGAAGATCCCTTAGAGGCTGAGTCTGCGGCGGGAGAGCCGGTGAGCTGTGAGGAGCGCGGCGCCGGCACTGAAGCAGCCCCGAGGCCTGATGGTGAGACATGTCAACTACTGCATTCATTTTTATTCAAAATGAATTAATCATTATTATATTATTGAATTGGAACTTGATAATTCTATAGAGGTCATCAACTCACTTTTAAAATTTCATAAAAAACAATCATACAGTAGAATCCCTACTAAAGGAACAGACATTTTTGTTTGTTATTTATCTCATAAAAAATATTGAAATTAATTTCATTGTTTTTATTTGTATAGTAAGAAGTAGGGAGTGCATTATGCAAGGGAGACAATACTTTCTGTATATGTATATCATCTGCAACATAGCAAAGCAAATTAAAGTATTAAGATTTATAAATAAATAATGGAAATGTTCTGCAGTCAATAATATAAAGTTAATCACAATAAGTGTGTTAAATTAAAAACTACAATCATTTATAAGGCATTCATAAGGCTATAAACACAACAGGACACAACTATTGACTACACAGAAAACTATATTTACCTGGGTCAGCTGATGTCTACCGAAGGAAGCACACAGAAAGAAATAGAAAGAAGGATACAAAATTATACATAAAAACAAAAGGCAAGCTGTTTAACATATGCATACTCCCCATTCCAATGTATGGATGCCAGTCATGGGCCCTGTCACTCACCAGCATTCACAAACTTGCAAAACGAGCAAAATAAGATCAGTCATCAGACCAAAAACAAAAGTTTCCGACATAACGCAAAAGATTAGGTGCCTCAAATGGAAGTGGGCAGGTCACACTATTAGAGGTAGACACGAATGGTGCAAGATAATAACAGAATGGTACACAAGAGAAGGTCAACGAAAGAGAGGTAGACCTGTGAAAAGATGGGCTGACGACTTAAGCCAGATTGCGGGCAAAACCTGGTACAGAGTAGCGAGGGACAGACAGGAACGGAGAAGGCTAGAGGAGGTCTTTGCCGAAGGGCAACCGGACTTACAAAAAATTTGCAAAGAACTAATACTAGAATATTAAATAACAAAAAGTCCAAATATAAAGGCTATAATACACTGTATATGCTGATAATTTCCTAATAGTTCCTCCTTCAAATAGATGGATTACTTTGAATACATACAGCTACTTCATAAATATAACATATTTTCTTTATGATTCTTATGATCACAAGCTGGTCGTTATAAAAGAAAAATGTAAAAAAGAGATTGGAAAATTGGAAAATGTATATAATGTAATGTTACATAAATATTTTCAATGATAACAATTGTGAAATGGATTTAGTAATGTAGCGCTGCTTCCCCGCGCGGGACCGCGTCTGCCAACAGACAGTGCTCCTTGTCTGTTTATATTCAAATCAATACAGAAAAGTATTTGTTCTTCAATAACTACAAAAAAGTTCAAATTGAATAGAATATTTATTCTGTTGCATTGAGATTTTCGTATAATTTGTTTATTAAGCCTCCATAGCTCAAACTATCGAAAACAATTTTGTATTGTATGTAAATCAATTATGTCATTTTTTCCACTATGATCACTCATTTCCATGGTTGGTCTTATCTTTGGATTTCTCTAGAGCAGACATACTCTAAGTGTGTTCCGCGGAACCCCTGTCGGGGTTCCGCAAGAAGTTAGAAAAAAAATCAAAACACCTCCCTCTGGTCGACCGTTCTGACGCGGCGTATCACGGTTCACGAACAATTTTACTATGCCGCCACCTACTTGCCGCCTACTTGTGACCGCGCAATCCCTTTGGTTTTATTGTAGGGTTCCATCAAGTGTTTTGCTATCCAAAAGGGTTCCGTCACCAAAAAAGATTGAGAACCGCTGCTTTAGAGGCTTGTGCCTACCAGTGGGATGATTATAGTAAAAAATAAATACCGTTAAACATAGTGTCTTCTTTTCAGATCTGATACAAGTAACGTCCAAGCCTAACATCACCGAGACAATAGACTGCAGTCGAGTGAAAGCAGAGCCCGGTGAGACAGCGGAGGACGCGGCGACAGCACCGGAGTCACCGCCGCGAGTGAAGGAGGAACAAGCGCAGGCTGCAGGAGCCTCATCCACAGAGCAGAGCGCACACGCACACACGCAGCCGGACACGCACACGCACGCCACACACACGACACGCGCGCACGCACACACGCGCAACGCCGACGGACGCTACCAGTGCCCACACTGCACACACACTACTGCAAGAAAATTACACTTGGAAGAACATATAAGAACGCACACTGGAGAGAAGCTATACAAGTGCACTCAATGTGAGTATAGAAGTACTACAGCAGGTAATTTAAAAAGACATTTACGAAAGCATACTGGAGAGAAGCTATACAAGTGCACTCAATGTGAGTTCAAATGTAATACATTAAACAATTTAAACTATCATTTGCTAAGGCACACTGGAGAGAAACCATACAAATGTACTCGATGCGAGTATAGAAGTGCTAAAATACAACTTCTAAAAATACATTTACAGAAGCATACTGGAGAGAAGCCACACAAGTGCAATCAATGTGAGTTTAGAAGTACTAGGGCAGCAAATCTAAAACAACATATACAAAGGCACACCGGAGAGAAGCCATACAAGTGCACTCAATGTGAGTTTAGAAGTACTCAAGCAAGACATTTAAAAACACATGTACTGCAGCACACTGGAGAGAAGCCATACAAATGCAATCAATGTGAGTTTAGAAGTACTAGGGCAGGAAATCTAAAACAACATATACAAAGGCACACCGGAGAGAAGCCATACAAGTGCACTGAATGTGAGTATAGAAGTAATCGAGCAGGAAATTTAAAAATACATTTACTGAAGCACACTGGAGAGAAGCCATACAAGTGCACTGAATGTGAGTATAGAAGTAATCGAGCAGGACATTTAAAAACACATTTACTGAAGCACACTGGAGAGAAGCCATACAAGTGCACTCTATGTAAGTATAGAAGTACTGAAGCAGGACAATTAAATAGACATTTATTAATACACACTGGAGAGAAGCCATACAAGTGCACACAATGTGAGTTTAAATGTTTTACAGCAGGACATTTAAAAACACATTTACTGAAGCACACTGGAGAAAAGCCATACAAGTGCACACAATGTGAGTTTAAATGTTTTACAGAAGGACATTTAAAAACACATTTACTGAAGCACACTGGAGAGAAGCCATACAAGTGCACACAATGTGAGTTTAAATGTTTTACAGCAGGACATTTAAAAATACATTTACTGAAGCACACTGGAGAGAAGCCATACAAGTGCACACAATGTGAGTTTAAATGTTTTACAGCAGGACATTTAAAAATACATTTACTGAAGCACACAGGAGAGAAGCCATACAAGTGCACACAATGTGAGTTTAAATGTTTTACAGCAGGACATTTAAAAATACATTTACTGAAACACACTGGAGAGAAGCCATACAAGTGCACTCTGTGTAACTATAGAAGTGCTTCAGCAGGTAATTTAAAAAGACATTTACTAAAGCACACTGGAGAGAAGCCATACAAGTGCACTCTATGTAAGTATAGAAGTACTGAAGCAGGACATTTAAAAAGACATTTATTAATACACACTGGAGAGAAGCCATACAAGTGCACTCTATGTAAGTATAGAAGTACTGAAGCAGGTAATTTAAAAACACATTTACTAAAGCACACCGGAGAGAAGCCATAAAAAATCAGTCATTGTGAGTATGGAAGTATTCAAGCAAGTTGTTTAATAAATACATTTACAGAAGCACACTGGAGAGAAACCATAAAAATGCACTCAATGTGCTTAAATGTGTTACATTGGGACATTTTAAATATCATTTCAATAAGCATTCGCGGGACAACCGAGTCGAACAAAGATGAAGATGTACATACGGACTTGTTGTTGGAAGATCCGGCTGGCGAGTAAGAACGGAACAGACTGACTAACGACGTGAGACGACAAGTACAACTCAACTGCGAATTGTTTGTAAATAGACTTTTACGATAACTCAAAGATATGATTTTGTTGCTTTAAAAAAGGAAAACTTGTAACCTCGGCGTGTATTTCATGTCAGTACAGTAATAATGATATAATGATGTTAATGATATCATTCGTCATTGTCCTGTGTGATTCTATGTGAGTCGTGTTGTGTCGTTTTGTGTCGTTTTGTTTTGTGTCGTCTGCGTGTGCCTTGATTCCTGCTAATAAACAGTTTACACATTTGACGTGACTTTTAATATTGTTCTTGCATATGTGACAGGGATGAGGACCGGGTAAAGAAAAAGAAATTCTATTCAGCCCTTGGCTAGATTATTAAAAGATATGCGACTCGCAGATGCGTCTTTGCCTATGGTGTAGGGTAAGCTTTGCACGCGGGCTCAGGAGTCCCAGGGTCCCATTTGAAACCCGCGCAGTCCTGGGTTCAAAACCGGGCGAGTTTAAGTTTAATTTTTATAGACAAACTCCGAAACTACTGAACTATTTTAAAATTCCTTCACCGTTTACGAACTCCCGGAGCAACCATTTAGAATGAACATACTCGTAGATGTATTATTGAGCTCTCTGATATTGGTTAGGTTAGGTTTTGAGGTCGTAATTAGAATGGAGAAATTCATTATTTTAACAATGATATACCTATGTAATAAGATAAGATTATATTTATTTATTTCTCAAAATTCATACATTATCATGTAAAACTACATGTTATTATACTCATATCGAGATGGTCAAAACATAAACAAAGAACAATAAGACTTTGTTATACATATAGCAAGTCTTCTGCAACTAATAAATCACAAGTTGTAATACTGGAGAGAGGAGTGAAACCAAGCAGTGTATCAATACCAATACGTAAATTCATTGGAAGCAACAAAGTACCTGAGTCCCTGCCTGTGTCTCCGGGGTCCTCGTGGTCCGATTAATATATTAATTATAACAGGTTTTTCTCATTAGTCGTCAATTAAATTTGTCAGACAATAATTTACATAATAAAATTTTATACCATTAATAAGAGAAAAAAAAATATATTTTAGAATGAATTCGTCAATGGAATAGAATGGATTTTCCAATAAAATGTTCCTCAGAGATGTTTGTTTATGATTTGTACTAAGATATGTTACATGGATGAGTGTCGGCTTGTACCGGAATAGCCTGTTTAACTGTAGTACAGTCAGCAGCACGTGGCGCTGCTTGCACACGGCCGCTACATGGGCTAGGCACGCCTTTGTGTCGACATGTACTTATATTTTCTTTTCTCAAAGAAACAAATAATGACAAAGATAAGTGCGTCTAAACTACACGTAATGGTACAATTAATTAACACTATAAAGTGACGTCACGAGCCCAGAAAAAAAGGAAAAAAATACTTGAAATTTTTTTTTTAAATCTACCTACTCGATGGATAAAGGACAAAAATAACATTCTTCATACCTATTTAAGTTTATGCTCCAAGATTTAACTCTAAACACAATATGCAATTTATATAATTATTAACATACTTATTTATGTATTATAAGCTTTAAGAGATCTATTCCTTGGGATAAGTAAACTACATTATGTTTTTCATAAAAGTCTTTTAATTAGGGCTTATTTTAATAATCAAGCATAAAATGTCATAACAATATTTTTTTAATAAAAAATATTAATAATCGGAACGCAATAACTCCACTTCTCTTAATACTTTCGTATTCGTGTATTATATATTATAGTCTGTGTCTATGAAGATACATCAAAGTATTTAAGCAGTTTTCACTTTGTGTCAAACAGCGCCGCTGACAGTTCTAATGTAGCGTATCTGTTATTATTTCAAGGTTATGTTTATTGGTATTTACATATTTTCGTCTGCCATCATTTCAGCGTATACATTTACAAAGTATAATTAACGTAGTGATTTATTAGATTGATTATCGCGAGAATGACTCGCAGTCAAGTGTCGCCTGTCAGCGGCGGGCTGTGTCGCGTGTGTCTGTCGCGAGACTCGCGCGTCGTGAACATATTCTCGACGCGGCTGCACGACGTGCTGGAGCAGCTCACCTGCATATCGGTACGGCGGCAGCGGCAGCGGCAGCACTCTAGTACATTTTAGAGTACTGCCGCTGTAAGTGCGTATTGCGTTGCGAGTGGTGATGTGATAGTTGGGTTATGTGGTTGTTCGGTGTTTGTTCGCAGCTGGCGGCGGGCGACGGCTTCCCGCACACAGTGTGCTGCGTGTGCGCGGCGCTGCTGCGGAAATGCGATAGACTCAGGGTAAAGGCAGTCGCCGCCGACCGCGTGTTGCGACAGGAGCTCGCCGGAGTGAGTGCAGACTGCAGCGAGAATACTTATCACACTAACACACTTTTATTGAAGTTTTACACAACTGACGGCGATGTTTTATGTTGCGCCAGGTTACTCAAGATGTGGAGATTGTGAGTGGTAAGGTGAATGAGTTCCTGCAGAACTTGAGCCAGTCCAAGATCAGGATATACTCTTATCCTGATTGTGACTCGGAGGATCTTTCATCGGACCACAAGGACCCCGGAGACACAGGCATGGACTCAGGTATTTTGTTGGTTCCAATGAATTTATGTATTGATATTGATATACTGCTTGGTTTCACTCCTCTCTCCAGTATTAGAACTTGTGATTTATTAGTTGCAGAGGACTTGCTAGCATTGGCCACAGTTAAGATGGAAATTGTAGATCATCCCTTAGAGCTTGAGTCTGCGGTGGGAGAGCCGGTGAGCTGTGAGGAGCGCGGTGCCGGCACTGAAGCAGCCCCGAGGGCTGATGGTGAGACATATCAATTACTGCATTCATATTTATTTAAGATGTTTTAATTATTATTATATTAATAATTTCTAATGCCTTTGTGGTTATTATATTATTATATTGGTGAACTTTAATGAATTTAACTCGCATATTTTATTTTTATTGGCTGATGTTTCAGAGCCTTTACAGATTCCATAATCGTAGCACGACTGAGCTGACAATAGTCTTATGCTAAAAGGGGTTAATATTCAACCATAGTCTTGCTATGATAATGGAATCTGTTTAAAGTTGTTTCATTCCAATGTATTATTATATTATTTGAAAATTTCTTCTAACATGTTTATGTTGGAACTTGAAAATTCTATAGAGGACATCAACTCGCTTTTCAAATTTCATAAAAAACAAACATACAATGCTGAGCTATCCCTGAGTGGAGACAAATCTTAATCTCACACAAATGGTTGAAATATTTCTTTGTTAATGTAGTGCTGCTTGGCTGCGTCTGCGGGACCACTGCCTGTTTATATTCATGTCAATACAGCAAAGCATTTGTTTTTCAATAACTACAAAATAGTTAAAATTGAATGGAATAATTTTTCTGTTGTATTCATTATTTTCAGGGCCAGTATAGTATTTTTTAAAGCCTTCATAGCTATTAAAAACAGTTGAAAACAATTTTGTATTTGTATGTAAATCAATTATCACAACATTCCATTGTGATCTCTCATTTCCACAATTAGTCTTATCCTTAGATTTCTCGAGAGGCTTGTGCCCAGCAGTGGGATGATCGTAATAAAAAAATGAATACTCTTAAACATAATGTCTTTCTTTTCAGATTTGATAGAAGCAACGTCCAAGCCTTACATCACCGAGACAATAGACTGCAGTCGAGTGAAAGCAGAGCCCGGTGAGACGGCGGAGGACGCGGCGACAGCACCGGAGTCACCGCCGCGAGTGAAGGAGGAACAAGCGCAGGCTGCAGGAGCCTCATCCACAGAGCAGAGCGCACACGCACACACGCGCAACGCCGACGGACGCTACCAGTGCCCACACTGCACACACACTACTGGAAGCAATAATAATTTAAAAGAACATATAAGAACGCACACTGGAGAAAAACCATTTGTGTGCACAGAATGTGATTATAGGTGTACAACATTAGGAAGTCTAAAAACTCACTTACGGAAGCACACTGGAGAAAAGCCATTCAAATGCACTTTATGTGAGTATAGTTGTAATACATCAAGTCAATTAAAAATACATATAAGAAGGCACGCTGGAGAGAAGCCTTACAGATGCACTCAATGTGAGTTTGGATGTTTTACAGTAAGTCATTTAAAAATACATATACTGAAGCACACTGGAGAGAAGCCATACAAGTGCACTCAATGTGAGTATAGAAGTACTCGAGCAGGTCATTTAAAAATACATGTACTGAAGCACACTTTAGAGAGGCCATATAAATGCACTCAATGTGAGTATAGAAGTAGTCGAGCAGGTTCTTTAAAAACACATTTACTGAAGCACACTGGAGAGAAGCCATACAAATGCACTCAATGTGAGTTCAGATGTTATACAGCAGGTCATTTAAAAATACATTTACGGAATCACACTGGAGAGAAGCCATACAAATGCACTCAATGTGAGTTTAGATCTTTTACAGCAGGTAATTTAAAAATACATGAATTGAAGCACACTGGAGAGAAGCCATACAAGTGCACTCAATGTGAGTATAAATGTATTACAGCGGGACATTTGAAAACACATTTACTGCAGCACACTGGAGAGAAGCCATACAAGTGCACTCAATGTGAGTATAGAAGTTCTAGAACAGATCATCTAAAAAGACATTTACGGAAGCACACTGGAGAGAAGCCCTACATGTGCACTCAATGTGCGTTTAGAAGTAATACAGCAGGAGATTTAAGAATACATTCAAGAACGCACACTGGAGAGAAGCCATACAAGTGCACTCAATGCGAGTACAGAAGTACTACAACAGGAAATTTAAGAAAACATGCAAGAACGCACACTGAAGAGAAACCATACAAGTGCGATTAATGTGAGTATAGAAGTACTACAGCAGGAGATTTAGAAAGATATTTACTGAAACACACTGGACAGAAACCCGGCAATCATTAGAAAAATTACTATTTCACGGCTCAAAGCATATACAACTGTAGCCAGGGATAGAAAAATGGCCGATTCCTTTTATTTAGTTTTTTTGCCTTAGAGGCATGATATCATATGTTATTTTATTACAGGCAATCAAATAGGGTCTTTGTCAAACAGAAAACGACTACATACAGGTAAAGAAAGTCGTAAAATGGTTTCTTTCTACCTGAAACACTCATTAGCAATAACAATAGGCTTAATTTTTGTGAGGAATTCTTAGTAAATATGTAAAGCACACCGCACGTGCAGGCGGTATTGCAAACGAATTCCTGGAAAATGCCGACTATATGCAATTTGTACTTTCTAAACAATTATCGGAATTTATTTAATGTTAAATGTGTAAATGAAGGTGTTTGATCAGATTCAGATATGTTATTTTGTGAACATTAATATAATAAAGAGGAAAGGTTTGTTTCAATTGAATAGGCTCTAAAACGACTGGACGATTCTAAAAATTCCTTCACTGTTGGGAAGCTGCAATGCGGCTCTGTCAGCACATTCCGCCACAGTCACTGTACGATACATATCTACATAAAGTGGCAACACTAAAGTAGTCTTGTTCCACCAAGGATGCGATGAGGCGACTCATCCGCAATCCCATTTAAAATAATATTATTATACAGTCCACAAATTAATGTAGGTGTTTAATTTATAACCAGCGACCACGAACCTACTACAGTCACGTCACTCTCGTACTCACGTACAGATAGATCGAGCAGCGATTTGCGCTGTCTCGATGTAGTATATAAGTTTTGTGTTTGATTAAACAAATAGTTATTAATTAGCAAACACACTACCTGGTATTCATCTTATCCTGACCGGTAAACACGATTCCCGAGAGACGTGCTCCAGAATATATTGAGTTCCAAAAAGAATTAGAGTTCCGTGCGAAGCCGGGGCGGGCCGCTAGTACATTATAATTACATAGTCGTGTGTTGTTATATATATGCACTCATAGTGAGATCGTCAAAATTATAAAAACAGAACATACAACATCAAAACAATTACCTATTAGGAATTTACAAGATGTCGTTATGAAAGTTTTTTTCTTGGTCGATGTGCGAGAAACGAGACAGTGGACTGTATATTCCAAAGCGAGAATGAAAAAAAAACCATAAACGAACGACAACTTGGGTGGAGCATAAATATTAGTACAATTAGGGTTTTAAGTTGATATTATTATCTTAAAGTGAAAATAAGGCAGTGGTGTTGTCCAACTCTCACCTTACACACTGCTGTTCCGCTGCTTGGCAGAACTCGAGGGGTCAGCGGATACTGGCGGCTCGACGTCTCCGGCTTCCCTAGATCCTAGATCAACCCTTAACTGATCTCACCTCCACCTCTCACCCTAGTGATCGCACTTAGCATGAATTACAGAAGGCAGATCGGCAGAGTCTTCTATAACACACACACACACACACTTAGGATAAAATTATATAAAGAAATTAGCCGAAGAAATAAAGTGGTCTAGAAAGCGACAAATTATCTTTACTGATCTTTCTTTTATGATCTTAACTCGAAAAGTAACGATAGTTCCGTATGTAGGCCGATAAGGAATGTGGCCAGCTACAAAAATAAATGAAGATTGCACAATCGAAATAGTGTCACAACACTAACAATAGTACATTACGCACCTAGGCCATTAAAATAAAAAATGTATTTGTCGTCCGAGGCGAAGCCGAGGTTGACAAAAATGTGATCTGAGGCTTTTTATTTTACTAGCCGAGGTCAGTATACTATTTTTCTGTTCGACGAAGCTAGAAAGCGGAAATTTCATTTAGCGCAGCGGCCACAAAGTCGGCGCTTTCTTGCTGGAGGACAGAAAACATATTTTTACATCTAAACTGAACAACCATTAATCATACCGCATTTTCTTTCTTAATATTCTTGTATTATATATTATAGTCTGTGTCTATGAAGATACATCAACGTGTTTAAGCCGTTTTCACTTTGTGTCAAACAGCGCCACTGACAGTTCTAATGTAGCGTATCTGTCATCGTTACAAGGTTATGTTTATTGGTATTTAGATATTTTCGTCTGCCATTATTTAGGCGTATACATCTTCAAAGTATAATTAACATAGTGATTTATTAGATTGATTATCGTGAGAATGACTCGCAGTCAAGTGTCGCCTGTCAGCGGCGGGCTGTGTCGCGTGTGTCTATCGCGAGACTCGCGCGTCGTGAACATATTCTCGACGCGGCTGCACGACGTGCTGGAGCAGCTCACCTGCATATCGGTACGGCGGCAGCGGCAGCGGCATCACTCTAGTAGTTCTACATTCGTGAGTGCGTATTGCGTTGCGAGTGGTGATGTGATAGTTGGGTTATGTGGTTGTTCGGTGTTTGTTCGCAGCTGGCGGCGGGCGACGGCTTCCCGCACACAGTGTGCTGCGTGTGCGCGGCGCTGCTGCGGAAATGCGATAGACTCAGGGTAAAGGCAGTCGCCGCCGACCGCGTGTTGCGACAGGAGCTCGCCGGAGTGAGTGCAGACTGCAGCGAAAATACTTATCACACTAACACACTTTTATTGAAGTTTTACACAACTGACGGCGATGTTTTATGTTGCGCCAGGTTACTCAAGATATGGAGATTGTGAGTGGTAAGGTGAATGAGTTCTTGCAGAACTTGAGCCAGTCCAAGATGAGGATATACTCTTATCCTGATTGTGACTCGGAGGATCTTTCATCGGACCACGAGGACCCCGGAGACACAGGCATGGACTCAGGTACTTTGTTGCTTCCAATGAATTTACGTATTGGTATTGATATACTGTTTGGTTTCACTCCTCTCTCCAGTATTAGAACTTGTGATTTTTTTTATTGCAGAGGACTTGCTAGCATTGGACGCCTTTAAGGTGGAGATTGAAGAACATCCCTTAGAGCCTGAGTCTGCAGCGGGAGAGCCGGTGAGCTGTGAGGAGCGCGGCGCCGGCACTGAAGCAGCCCCGAGGGCTGATGGTGAGACATGTCAACTACTGCATTCATTTTCATTTAAGATGTTTTAATTATAATTATATTAAATGAAAATATCATCTAATATGTTCATGTTGGAACTTGAAAATTCAATCAGCAACTCACTTTTCAAATTTCATTAAAAACTAACATACAATGCTGAGCCATCCCCTGACTGGAGACAAATCTTCACCACTTACTTATGGTTGAAATATTAATTTATTGATGTGAATATGCGGCGAAGCAGCGCTACCTCTTCTGCGAGACCACTGTCTCTTTATACAGCAAAGCATTTGTTTTTCAATAACTTCAAAATAGTTAAAATTGATTGGAATATTTTTCTGTTGTATTTACCATTTTCTGCCTATGCCATAAGCTATGAAAACTATTGAAAACAACTTTGAATTGTATTAAATCAAGAATTTTCAATTTAACAAAAATATTGCAGCATCCTTATCACAACATTACATTTTGATCACTCATTGCTATAATTGGTCTTATTCTTAGATTTCTTAAGAAGCACAAGCCCAGCAATGGAATGATCGTAATAAAATACAATACCCTTAAACATGGTGTCTTTCTTTTCAGATTTGATAGAAGCTACGTTCAAGCCTAACATCACCGAGACAATAGACTGCAGTCGAGTGAAAGCAGAGCCCGGTGAGACAGCGGAGGACGCGGCGACAGCACCGGAGTCACCGCCGCGAGTGAAGGAGGAACAAGCGCAGGCTGCAGGAGCCTCATCCACAGAGCAGAGCGCACACGCACACACGCAGCCGGACACGCACACGCACGCCACACACACGACACGCGCGCACGCACACACGCGCAACGCCGACGGACGCTACCAGTGCCCACACTGCACACACACTACTGCTACTAAGCATCATTTAGAAGAACATATAAGAACGCACACAGGAGAGAAGCCATACAAATGCCCTCAATGTGAGTATAGAAGTTCTACAACAACATGTTTAAAAATACATTTACGGAAGCACACCGGAGAGAAGCCATACAAATGCACTCACTGTGAGTATAGAAGTAATAGAGTAGATAATTTAAAAAAACATTTACTGAAGCACACTGGAGAACAGCCATACAAATGCCCTCAATGTGAGTATAGAAGTGCTACAGTAGCATATTTAAAAATTCATTTACTGAAGCACACTGGAGAGAAGCCATGCAAATGCCCTCAGTGTGAGTATAGAAGTGCTACTTTAGGAGATTTAAAAATACATTTACGGAAGCACACTGGAGAGAAGCCATACAAATGCACTCAATGTGAGTATAGAAGTTCTACAATAACATATTTAAAAATACATTTACGGAAGCACACTGGAGAGAAGCCATACGAATGCACTCAATGTGAGTATAGAAGTGCAAGAGCACAACATTTAAAAACACATCTAAGAACGCATCTTTTGTAACGCTCTTTAAGTATAATATTTGTTTCGTATAATAATGACATTTAAACGCTAATCCGATCTAAGGCATACTTGATAAAACTATTTTTGATAGAATATATAATAAATCTCAGATCTAATACCATGTTGAATGTAGTACTTTAGAACTGCGACCCAATGCAAGCCTACTGTTGCCAGAAGAGTAGGTTAGGTTAGAACTGTCAGACCTGCACAAAACTAACTGCTACCAAAATATTACATTATATAATAAGACTTGTATATAAAACTAGCGACCCGCCCCGCCTTCACACGGGTGCTTCGGGTCCTTCCTCTTGCATCACTCTATCTATTAAAAAAAACCGCGTCAAAATCCGTTGCATACTTTTGAAAATTTAAGCTTGCATCGGGATATGGGGACAGAAAAAGCGACTTTGTTTTATACTATGTAGTGAAGAGAATTATTCTATATGATGATTATAAAATAAGTGTTACATTATAATATATCTATTGTATAAATTGATTATTTTAAAATTGTATTCATTTTCTTGACAAATAAGAGAAATAGTACATTACTGCCGGCGCCGGGAAGTAGGGGCTTGCTGGCCGAGTGTGTATAGGATATTGTTACGAGGCCTGCAAGCCCCTTTCACGACTGGGCTTGTATAGTGCTTTTCTCAAAGTAATGCAATATAATACATAAATACACCGTTCAAATAATATGAATTCTACTTGAATAAAGGTTTTTTTTTTAATTTTCTCTCTAATCCCGCCAAAATGTTTTTTTTTTTACACGAGTTATCCATTTTCTAAAGTATAAAATTGAAGATAATCTATATACTAATACTATAAAGCTGAAGAGTTTGTTTGTTGGTTTGAACGCGCTAATCTCAGGAACTACTGATTCGAATTCAAAAAAACTTTTTTGTTAGATAGACCTTTTATCGAGGAAGGCTTTAGGCTATATAACATCACGCTGCGACTAATAGGAGCGAAGAAATAGTGGAAAATGAGTAAAAAACGGGGAAAATATGAAGCCTTATGAAGAATTACTATTCCACGGGGACGAAGTCGCGGGCGCAGCTAGTCTAATAATACAGATATATTTTTTTATTATCAGTTCGTGTATAATAGGCATTAACGCGAATATTTTTGGTTCAATAAAGTTCGAACCTATTAAAAAAACGGTTGCTTAAACTGTTTATGAAGACCAACGCCATCTTGATATTCAAATTAAAAAGAAATGAATTGCCAGCAACGATACACTTTCCGGCGGGTTTTGACGCAAGTAAGGACGACGTACATTTGAAATTAAATACTTTTATGTTTAAAAATACTTGGCGACAAAGAGAAAAATTATCATAACGACATTTTGTAATTTTCTAAAATCATGACTCATTTGAATTTTGTGTGTTTCTCTGTTTTAATATTCTTGACGATCTCACCATTAGCAAATATAATATGACCATGCAATTATGATGTGTATAATATTGAGATTGAAGACTTGTATATCAAATGTTAATTATACCATACAATGGTTATACAAAATAAGTGTTATGTCAAATAGGATTATACAAAATGAAAAATTATATTATTATCAAACGTTTATCCCTACTAATATTATAAATGCGGAAGTAACTCTGTCTGTCTGTCTGTTACGCTTTCACGCCAAAACTACTGGACCGATTTTAATGAAATTTGGTACAAAGAAAGTCTGGAGCCTGAGAAAGGACATAAGCTACTTTTTAACCGACTGCAAAAAAGAGGAGTTCCACGAAGACGAAGTCGCGGGCAGAAGCTAGTTATATATAATGAGTGATTATAACAATTGAAAATATATCAATAATATATAAATATGAGATGGCTAAAATTGAACCGGTTGACCTGTTCACTACATCTGTTGCATCATTAAGGCGGTTACTTAGCTCTTAAGTTTTTTTAAATTGTTAGATGAAACTACTTAGTTTTTTATTTTTGTATTGTTTATATAACTCTATTCTGTCACTATTAGTGAAAACCTGTAATTGGCTTCTTTGTATTCTATTCTATTTCTGTATCCTAGTTTTTTAAGCTGTTGATTTTCCATAAGTTAAATAAAATAAATTTGTTTTCAATGAAAATATATTTATTATTTTTATACCGAATTACACACCCATTGTGACATTTCGAGTTAAGTTACTTTAATAATCGGTCATCATTAATAAATAATCATAACGCAATTATTATTATTTTCTTAATATTCGTGCATTATATATTTTGTTTTGTGTCTATGAAGATACATCAAAGTGTTTTTTCAAGCCGTTATTACTTTGTGTCAAACAGCGCCACTGACAGTTCTAATGTAGCGTATCTGTTATTATTTCAAGGTTATGTTTATTGGTATTTAAATATTTTCGTCTGCCATTATTTAGGCGTATTCATCTTGAAAATATAATTAACGTAGTGATTTATTAGATTGATTATCGTGAGAATGACTCGCAGTCAAGTGTCGCCTGTCAGCGGCGGGCTGTGTCGCGTGTGTCTGTCGCGAGACTCGCGCGTCGTGAACATATTCTCGACGCGGCTGCACGACGTGCTGGAGCAGCTCACCTGCATATCGGTACGGCGGCAGCGGCAGCGGCAGCACTCTAGTAGTCTAGTACATTCGTGAGTGCGTATTGCGTTGCGAGTGGTGATGTGATAGTTGGGTTATGTGGTTGTTCGGTGTTTGTTCGCAGCTGGCGGCGGGCGACGGCTTCCCGCACACAGTGTGCTGCGTGTGCGCGGCGCTGCTGCGGAAATGCGATAGACTCAGGGTAAAGGCAGTCGCCGCCGACCGCGTGTTGCGACAGGAGCTCGCCGGAGTGAGTGCAGACTGCAGCGAGAATACTTATCACACTAACACACTTTTATTGAAGTTTTACACAACTGACGGCGATGTTTTATGTTGCGCCAGGTTACTCAAGATGTGGAGATTGTGAGTGGTAAGGTGAATGAGTTCATCCAGCACTTGAGGCAGTCCAAGACGAGGATATACTCTTATCCTGATTGTGACTCGGAGGATCTTCCATCGGACCACGAGGACCCCGGAGACACAGGCATGGACTCAGGTACTTTGTTGCTTCCAATGAATATATGAATTGGTATTGATATACTGTTTGGTTTCACTCCTCTCTCCAGTATTAGAACTTGTGATTTATTAGTTGCAGAGGACTTGCTAGCATTGGATGCCTTTAAGGTGGAGATTGAAGATCATTCCTTAGAGCTGGAGTCTGCAGCGGGAGAGCCGGTGAGCTGTGAGGAGCGCGGCGCCGGCACTGAAGCAGCCCCGAGGCCTGATGGTGAGACATGACAGCTGCTGCATTCATTTTCATTTAAGATGTTTTAATTATTATTATATTAATAATTTGTAATGCCTTTGTGGTTATTATATATTGGTGAACTTTAATGAATTTAACTCGCATATTTTATTTTTATTGATTGGCTGACGTTTCGGAGCCTTTACAGATTCCATAATCGTAGCATGACTGAGCTGACAATAGTCTTATGCTAAAAGGGGTTAATATTCAACCATAGTCTTGCTATGATAATGGAATCTGTTTAAAGTTGTTTCATTCCAATGTATTATTATATTATTTGAAAATTTCTTCTAACATGTTTATGTTGGAACTTGAAAATTCTATAGAGGTAATCACCTTGCTTCTCAAATTTCATAAAAAACAAACATAAAATCCTGAGCTATCCCTGAGTGGAGACAAATCTTAATCTCACACAAATGGTTGAAATATTAATGTAGTGCTGCTTGGCTGCATCTGAGGGACCACTGCCTGTTTATATTCAAGTCAATACAGTAAAGCATTTGTTTTTGAATGGAATATTTTTTCTGTTGAATTCATCATTTTCAGGGCCAGTATAGTATTTTTAAAGCCTTCATAGCTATTAAAAACAGTTGAAAACAATTTTGTATTGTATGTAAATCAATTATCACAACATTCCATTGTGATCTCTCATTTCCATGATTGGTCTTATCCTTAGATTTCTCGAGAGGCTTGTGCCCAGCAGTGGGATGATCGTAAAAAAAAGAATACCCTTAAACATAGTGTCTTTCTTTTCAGATTTGATAGAAGCAACGTCCAAGCCTAACATCACCGAGACAATAGACTGCAGTCGAGTGAAAGCAGAGCCCGGTGAGACAGCGGAGGACGCGGCGACAGCACCGGAGTCACCGCCGCGAGTGAAGGAGGAACAAGCGCAGGCTGCAGGAGCCTCATCCACAGAGCAGAGCGCACACGCACACACGCAGCCGGACACGCACACGCACGCCACACACACGACACGCGCGCACGCACACACGCGCAACGCCGACGGACGCTACCAGTGCCCACACTGCACACACACTACTGCTACTAAGCACCATTTAGAAGAACATATAAGAACGCATACCGGAGATAAACCATACAAATGCACTCAATGTGAGTATAGAAGTTCTAGAGTAGATATTTTAAAAATTCATTTACGGAAGCACACTGGAGAGAAGCCATACAAATGCCCTCAATGTGAGTATAGAAGTTCTACAATAACATGTTTAAAAATACATTTACGGAAGCACACTGGAGAGAAGCCATACAAATGCCCTCAATGTGAGTATAGATGTTCTACAATAACATATTTAAAAATACATTTACGGAAGCACACTGGAGAGAAGCCATACGAATGCACTCAATGTGAGTATAGAAGTGCAAGAGCACAACATTTAAAAACACATCTAAGAACGCATCTTTTGTAACGCTCTTTAAGTATAATATTTGTTTTGTATAATAATGACATAACGCTAATCCGATCTAAGGCATACTTGATAAAACTATTTTTGATAGAATATATAATAAATCTCAGATCTAATATTTGTTGAATGTAGTACTTTAGAACTGCGACCCAATGCAAGCCTACTGCTGCCAGAAGAGTAGGTTAGGTTAGAACTGTCAGACCTGCACAAAACTAACTGCTACCAAAATATTACATTATATAATAAAAATATTACATTATATAATAAGACTTTTATATAAAACTAGCGACCCGCCCCGGCTTCACACGGGTGCTTCGGGTCCTTCCTCTTGCATCACTCTATCTATTTAAAAAAACCGCGTCAAAATCCGTTGCGTGCATTGGGATATAGGGACAGAAAAAGCGACTTTGTTTTATACTATGTAATGAAGAGAATTATACTATATGATGATTATAAAATAAGTGTTACATTATAATATATCTATTGTATAAATTGATTATTTTAAAATTGTATTCATTTTCTTGACAAATAAGAGAAATAGTACATTACTGCCGGCGCCGGGAAGTAGGGGCTTGCTGGCCGAGTGTGTATAGGATATTGTTACGAGGCTTGCAAGCCCCTTTCACGACTAGGCTTGTATAGTGCTTTTCTCAAAGTAATGCAATATAATACATAAATACACCGTTCAAATAATATGAATTCTACTTGAATAAAGGTTTTTTTTTTAATTTTCTCTCTAATCCCGCCAAAATGTTTTTTTTTTTTACACGAGTTATCCATTTTCTAAAGTATAAAATTGAAGATAATCTATATACTAATACTATAAAGCTGAAGAGTTTGTTTGTTGGTTTGAACTACTGATTCGAATTCAAAAAAACTTTTTTGTTAGATAGACCTTTTATCAAGGAAGGCTTTAGGCTATATAACATCACGCTGCGACTAATAGGAGCGAAGAAATAGTGGAAAATGAGTAAAAAACGGGGAAAATATGAAGCCTTATGAAGAATTACTATTCCACGGGGACGAAGTCGCGGGCACAGCTAGTCTAATAATACAGATATATTTTTTTATTATCAGTTCGTGTATAATAGGCATTAACGCGAATATTTTTGGTTCAATAAAGTTCGAACCTATTAAAAAAACGGTTGCTTAAACTGTTTATGAAGACCAACGCCATCTTGATATTCAAATTAAAAAGAAATAAATTGCCAGCAACGATACACTTTTCCGGGTTTTGACGCAAGTAAGGACGACGTACATTTGAAATTAAATACTTTTATGTTTAAAAATACTTGGCGACTAAGAGAAAAATTATCATAACGACATTTTGTAATTTTCTAAAATCATGACTCGTTTGAATTTTGTGTGTTTCTCTGTTTTAATATTCTTGACGATCTCACTATTAGCAAATATAATATGACCATGCAATTATGATGTATATAATATTGAGAAATAAATTAGACTTGTATATCAAATGTCAATTATACCATACGACGGTTATACAAAATAAGTGTTATGTCAAATAGGATTATACAAAATGAGTGATTATAACAATTGAAAATATATCAATAATATATAAATATTATAATGAGCTGGCTACAATTGAACCGGTTGACCTCTTCACTACATCTGTTGCATCATTAATGCGGTTACTTAGCTCTTAAGTTTTCTTCTTTAAATTGTTAAATGAAACTAGTTTTTTATTTTTGTATTGTTTATATAACTCTATTCTGTCACTATTAGTGAAAACCTGTAATTGGCTTCCTTGTATTCTATTCTATTTCTGTATCCTAGTTTTTTAAGCTGTTGGTTTTCCATAAGTTAAATAAAATAAAATAAATTTGTTTTCAATGAAAATATATTTATTATTTTTATACCGAATTACACACCCATTGTGACATTTCGAGTTAGGTTACTTTAATAATCGGTCATCATTAATAAATAATCATAACGCAATTATTTTTATTTTCTTATTATTCGTGCATTAAATATTTTATTTTGTGTCTATGAAGATACATCAACGTGTTTTTTCAAGCCGTTTTCACTTTGTGTCAAACAGCGCCACTGACAGTTCTAATGTAGCGTATCTGTCATTATTTCAAGGTTATGTTTATTGGTATTTAGATATTTTCGTCTGCAATTATTTCAGCGTATACATCTTCAAAATATAATTAACGTAGTGACTTATTAGATTGATTATCGTGAGAATGACTCGCAGTCAAGTGTCGCCTGTCAGCGGCGTGCTGTGTCGCGTGTGTCTGTCGCGAGACTCGCGCGTCGTGAACATATTCTCGACGCGGCTGCACGACGTGCTGGAGCAGCTCACCTGCATATCGGTACGGCGGCAGCGGCAGCGGCAGCACTCTAGTACATTTTAGAGTACTGCCGCTGTAAGTGCGTATTGCGTTGCGAGTGGTGATGTGATAGTTGGGTTATGTGGTTGTTCGGTGTTTGTTCGCAGCTGGCGGCGGGCGACGGCTTCCCGCACACAGTGTGCTGCGTGTGCGCGGCGCTGCTGCGGAAATGCGATAGACTCAGGGTAAAGGCAGTCGCCGCCGACCGCGTGTTGCGACAGGAGCTCGCCGGAGTGAGTGCAGACTGCAGCGAGAATACTTATCACACTAACACACTTTTATTGAAGTTTTACACAACTGACGGCGATGTTTTATGTTGCGCCAGGTTACTCAAGATGTGGAGATTGTGAGTGGCAAGGTGAATGAGTTCTTGAAGAACTTTAGCCAGTCCAAGATGAGGATATACTCTTATCCTGATTGTGACTCGGAGGATCTTTCATCGGACCACGAGGATCCCGGAGACACAAGCAGGGACTCAGGTATTTTGTTGCTTCCAATGAATTTATGTATTGGTATTGATATACTGTTTGGTTTCACTCATCTCTCCAGTATTAGAACTTGTGATTTAATAGTTGCAGAGGACTTGCTAGCATTGGACATCTTTAGGGTAGGCATTGAAGAAGATCCCTTAGAGGCTGAGTCTGCGGCGGGAGAGCCGGTGAGCTGTGAGGAGCGCGGCGCCGGCACTGAAGCAGCCCCGAGGCCTGATGGTGAGACATGTCAACTACTGCATTCATTTTTATTCAAAATGAATTAATCATTATTATATTATTGAATTGGAACTTGATAATTCTATAGAGGTCATCAACTCACTTTTAAAATTTCATAAAAAACAATCATACAGTAGAATCCCTACTAAAGGAACAGACATTTTCGTTTGTTATTTATCTCATAAAAAATATTGAAATTAATTTCATTGTTTTTATTTGTATAGTAAGAAGTAGGGAGTGCATTATGCAAGGGAGACAATACTTTCTGTATATGTATATCATCTGCAACATAGCAAAGCAAATTAAAGTATTAAGATTTATAATAATAAATAATGGAAATGTTCTGCAGTCAATAATATAAAGTTAATCACAATAAGTGTGTTAAATTAAAAACTACAATCATTTATAAGGCATTCATAAGGCTATAAACACAACAGGACACAACTATTGACTACACAGAAAACTATATTTACCTGGGTCAGCTGATGTCTACCGAAGGAAGCACACAGAAAGAAATAGAAAGAAGGATACAAAATTATACATAAAAACAAAAGGCAAGCTGTTTAACATATGCATACTCCCCATTCCAATGTATGGATGCCAGTCATGGGCCCTGTCACTCACCAGCATTCACAAACTTGCAAAACGAGCAAAATAAGATCAGTCATCAGACCAAAAACAAAAGTTTCCGACATAACGCAAAAGATTAGGTGCCTCAAATGGAAGTGGGCAGGTCACACTATTAGAGGTAGACACGAATGGTGCAAGATAATAACAGAATGGTACACAAGAGAAGGTCAACGAAAGAGAGGTAGACCTGTGAAAAGATGGGCTGACGACTTAAGCCAGATTGCTGGCAAAATCTAGCACAGAGTAGCGAGGGACAGACAGGAACGGAGAAGGCTAGAGTTGGCCTTTGCCGAAGGGCAACCGGACTTACAAAAAATTAGCAAAGAACAAATACTAGAATATTAAATAACAAAAAGTCCAAATATAAAGGCTATAATACACTGTATATGCTGATAATTTCCTAACAGTTCCTCCTTCAAATAGATGGATTACTTTGAATACATACAGCTACTTCATAAATATAACATATTTTCTTTGTGATTCTTATGATCACAAGCTGGTTGTTATAAAAGAAAAATGTAAAAAAGAGATTGGAAAATTGGAAAATGTATATAATGTAATGTTACATAAATATTTTCAATGATAACAATTGTGAAATGGATTTAGTAATGTAGCGCTGCTTCCCCGCGCGGGACCGCGTCTGCCAACAGACAGTGCTCCTTGTCTGTTTATATTCAAATCAATACAGAAAAGTATTTGTTCTTCAATAACTACAAAAAAGTTCAAATTGAATAGAATATTTATTCTGTTGCATTGAGATTTTCGTATAGTATGTTTATTAAAACTCCATAGCTCAAACTATTGAAAACAATTTTGTATTGTATGTAAATCAATTATGACATTTTTTCCACTATGATCACTCATTTCCATGGTTGGTCTTATCTTTGGATTTCTCTAGAGGCTTGTGCCCACCAGTGGGATGATTATAGTAAAAAATAAATACCATTGTCTTCTTTTCAGATCTGATAAAAGCAACGTCCAAGCCTAACATCACCGAGACAATAGACTGCAGTCGAGTGAAAGCAGAGCCCGGTGAGACAGCGGAGGACGCGGCGACAGCACCGGAGTCACCGCCGCGAGTGAAGGAGGAACAAGCGCAGGCTGCAGGAGCCTCATCCACAGAGCAGAGCGCACACGCACACACGCAGCCGGACACGCACACGCACGCCACACACACGACACGCGCGCACGCACACACGCGCAACGCCGACGGACGCTACCAGTGCCCACACTGCACACACACTGTTGCGAGAAAATTACACTTGGAACAACATATAAGAACGCACCCTGGAGAGAAGCCTTACAAATGCACTCAATGTGAGTTTAGTTGTTTTACAGTAAGTCATTTAAAAAAACATGTACTAAAGCACACTGGAGAGAAGCTATACAAATGCACTCAATGTGAGTATAGAAGTACTAGAGCAGGTAGTTTAAAAATACATTTACGAAAGCACACTGCAGAGAAGCCACACAAGTGCACTCAATGTGAGTTCAAATGTAATACATTAGAGAATTTAAAATATCATTTGCTAAGGCACACTGGAGAGAAACCATACAAATGTACTCGATGTGAGTATAGAAGTACAAAAGTACAACTTCTAAAAATACATTTACAGAAGCATACTGGAGAGAAGCCACACAAGTGCAATCAATGTGAGTTTAGAAGTACTACGGCAGGAAATCTAAAACAACATATACAAAGGCACACCGGAGAGAAGCCATACAAGTGCACTCAATGTGAGTTTAAAAGTACTCAAGCAAGACATTTAAAAACACATTTACTGAAGCACACTGGAGAGAAGCCATACAAGTGCACTCAATGTGAGTATAGAAGTAATCAAGCAGGACATTTAAAAAGACATTTACAGATGCACACTGGAGAGAAGCCATACAAGTGCACTCAATGTGATTTTAGAAGTAATCAAGCAGGACATTTAAAAACACATTCATTAAGGCATACTGGAGAGAAGCCATACAAGTGCACTCAATGTGAGTACAGAAGTAATCAAGCAGAACATTTAAAAACACATTTACTGCAGCACACTGGAGAGAAGCCATTCAAATGCACTCAATGTGCGTATAGAAGCTCCACAGCAAATAGTTTAAAAATACATTTACTGAAGCACACTGGAGAGAAGCCATACAAGTGCACTCAATGTGAGTATAGAAGTTCCACAGCAAGTAGTTTAAAAATACATTTACTGAAACACACTGGAGAGAAGCCATACAAGTGCACTCAATGTGAGTATAGAAGTTCCACAGCAAGTAGTTTAAAAAGACATTTACTAAAGCACACTGGAGAGAAGCCATAAAAATTCCGTCAATGTGAGTATGGAAGTATTCAAGCAAGTAGTTTAATAAATACATTTACTGAAGCTCACTGGAGAGAAACCATACAAATGCACTCAATGTGTTTAAATGTGTTACATCGGGACATTAAAAATATCATTTCAATGAGCATTCGCGGGACAACCGAGTCGAACAAAGATGAAGATGTACATACGGACTTGTTGTTGGATGATCCGGCTGGCGAGTGAGAACGGAACAGACTGACTAACGACGTGAGACGACAAGTACAACTCAACTGCGAATTGTTTGTAAATAGACTTTTACGATAACTCAAAGATAATTATGATTTTGTTGCTTTAAAAAAGGAAAACTTGTAACCTCGGCGTGTATTTCATGTCAGTACAGTAATATTGATAAAGGGTCATTCCATTGTGACGGGTGGGACATTTATACTCATTTTTGCCTGCACTTCGCTTTATTTCTGACAAACGGCAACAATTTACGTAGTGAATATGACATTATCAAATACTTGAATAGTCATTGCATACTTTACCATCGAAAAATGAAAATGTCATTATTATTATGAGAAATTAACGGTATAAGAAGTGTGACGGGTGGGACTTCAAAGTACCTCTCCTCTCAGAGTTGACTTACACTATTCGCAATTCGTAAGAAACTATGTAACTTTTGTTAAACAACCTATTTTTATATAGTTCCTGATATTGTATAGATTAGGTATTAGTAAAATTTACGCAAAGAACTCGTAAAATAAAAATAATTTTGCTTCTGAAAGCTCGTGACGGGTGGGACAGTACTTTGTGACGGGTGGGACGAGTAACATTTGGGCATACAAATGTATGAAAAATATAAACACAGTTCTTTTGTATTTATTTTAAATCAGTTTTTAGATGAATTATCTAATGTTACAAGTAGGTAATCATTTCAGTAGTTTTTTAGAGTAATAACCAAAAAAAAAATTTTTTTCTTGTCAATGTTTACAGGTTCAGAAAATTGATAATCATTGGTAAAATGTCTAAAATATGACTAGTTTTAATGAAAAAGACATCTTCCTCATTCATTCGTAATGCTTTGCTAGTTTTATGCGTTTTAGCGTGAACAACTGGCGCTAAGAGTACGGTCAGAAACGAATAAAATGGAAAATATTGATATAAAAATGAAAAACTCATTGATTAATAAAAGAAGGCATAATATTCTATTCTCTAGGTATGTATTTATGTCTAAATTAAGTTATTTATATTTTATGCCAACGGTGCCGGTTTCGCTGGAATGACCCTATAATGATGTTAATGATTTCATTCGTCATTGTCCTGTGTGATTCTATGTGAGTTGTGTTGTGTCGTTTTGTTTTGTGTCGTCTGCGTGTGCCTTGATTCCTGCTAATAAACAGTTTACACATTTGACGTGACTTTTAATATTGTTCTTGCATATGTGACAGGGATGAGGACCGGGTAAAGAAAAGGAAATTCTATTCAGCCCGTGGCTAGATTATTAAAAGATATGCGACTCGCAGATGCGTCTTTGCCTATGGTGTAGGGTAAGCTTTGCACGCGGGCTCAGGAGTCCCAGGGTCCCATTTGAAACCCGCGCAGTCCTGGGTTCAAAACCGGGCGAGTTTAAGTTTATATTTCATTATAGACAAACTCCGAAACTACTGGACGATTTTAAAATTCCTTCACCGTTTACTAACTCCCGGAGCTACCATTTAGAATGAACATACTCGTAGATGTATTATTGAGCTCTCTGTTATTGGTATGAGGTCGTAATTAGAATGGAGAAATTCATCATTTTAACAATGATAATTATGATAAGATGAGATTAGATTGGGTATATTTTTTTTTTAAATTATACAATATAGGTAATTATATTATTATGTAAAACTACATATACTCATATCGAGATGGTCAAAACAGAAACAAAGAACAACAGGATTAAAAATTAATTAACAGCAAAAGTACAATTTCATTACAATAAGATTTCGTTATACACATAATGTCAAATATATAAGGTTTTTCTCATTAGTCGTCAATAAAATTTGTCAGACAATAATTTACATAATAAAATTTTATACCATTAATAAGAGAAAAAAAATTATATTTTAGAATGAATTCGTCAACGGAATAGAATGGATTTTCCAATAAAATGTTCCTCAGAGATGTTTGTTTATGATTTGTACTAAGATATGTTACATGGATGAGTGTCGCCTTGTACCGGAATAGCCTGTATAACTGTAGTACAGTCAGCAGCACGTGGCGCTGCTTGCACACGGCCGCTACATGGGCTAGGCACGCCTTTCTGTCGACATGTACTTATATTTTCTTTTCTCAAACAAAAATAAATAATGACAAAGATAAGTGCGTCTAAACTACACGTAATGGTACAATTAATTAATACTATAAAGTGACGTCACGAGCCCACAAAAAAAGGAAAAAAATACTTGATTTTTTTTTTTAAATCTACCTACTCGATGGATAAAGGACAAAAATAACATTCTTCATACCTATTTAAGTTTATGCTCCAAGATTTAGCTCTAAGCACAATATGCAATTTATATAATTATTAACATACTTATTTATGTATTAAAAGCTTTAAGAGATCTATTCCTTGGGATAAGTAAACTACATTATGTTTTTCATAAAAGTCTTTTAATTAGGGCTTATTTTAATAATCAAGCATAAAATGTCATAACAATATTTTTTTAATAAAAATTATTAAATATCGGAACGCAATAACTCCACTTCTCTTAATACTTTCGTATTCGTGTATTATATATTACAGTCTGTGTCTATGAAGATACATCAACGTGTTTAAGCCGTTTTCACTTTGTGTCAAACAGCGCCACTGACAGTTCTAATGTAGCGTATCTGTCATTGTTTCAAGGTTATGTTTATTGGTATTTAGATATTTTCGTCTTCCATTATTTCAGCGTATACATTTACAAAGTATAATTAACGTAGTGATTTATTAGATTGATTATCGCGAGAATGACTCGCAGTCAAGTGTCGCCTGTCAGCGGCGGGCTGTGTCGCGTGTGTCTGTCGCGAGACTCGCGCGTCGTGAACATATTCTCGACGCGGCTGCACGACGTGCTGGAGCAGCTCACCTGCATATCGGTACGGCGGCAGCGGCGGCGGCAGCGGCAGCACTCTAGTACATTTTAGAGTACTGCCGCTGTAAGTGCGTATTGCGTTGCGAGTGGTGATGTGATAGTTGGGTTATGTGGTTGTTCGGTGTTTGTTCGCAGCTGGCGGCGGGCGACGGCTTCCCGCACACAGTGTGCTGCGTGTGCGCGGCGCTGCTGCGGAAATGCGATAGACTCAGGGTAAAGGCAGTCGCCGCCGACCGCGTGTTGCGACAGGAGCTCGCCGGAGTGAGTGCAGACTGCAGCGAGAATACTTATCACACTAACACACTTTTATTGAAGTTTTACACAACTGACGGCGATGTTTTATGTTGCGCCAGGTTACTCAAGATGTGGAGATTGTGAGTGGTAAGGTGAATGAGTTCTTGCAGAACTTGAGCCAGTCCAAGATGAGGATATACTCTTATCCTGATTGTGACTCGGAGGAACTTTCATCGGACAACGAGGACCCCGGAGACACAAGCAGGGACTCAGGTATTTTGTTGCTTCCAATGAATTTATGTATTGGTATTGATATACTGCTTGGTTTCACTCCTCTCTCCAGTATTAGAACTTGTGATTTATTAGTTGCAGAGGACTTGCTAGCATTGGCCACAGTTAAGATGGAAATTGTAGATCATCCCTTAGAGCTTGAGTCTGCGACGGGAGAGCCGGTGAGCTGTGAGGAGCGCGGCGCCGGCACTGAAGCAGCCCCAAGGGCTGATGGTGAGACCTTAGAGAATTTACCAACTGGAGGACGCTTCGACACTATTCGTCATACAAAATTTTTAGCCACTTTTAGCGGGGGACGAGGTAGGAACACATACAAAAAACTGCACACTGATGTAAAAATAATTCTCATCGTTACACACGCATACTAATAGAAACTGTCAACACTAGGCGGAATTTATTCACACTAGCAAAAACAAGAATATAAACGTCGTATCTGTACACAAGTTTGAAATGTATTAGTAGCCAAACTGAACCGATTACATAGTGCTTGATTAAGTGGCTGTCGATACATTTATCTATATTTGACACAAAATAGCCAACCAATTTATATTTTAATATAAATATTTTAAGTTCATACATAATAATGTATTTACTTCTTTTAATTCATACTATTATATTATAATTGAACATTAGTTACTACGTAGTTCAATAAACAAGTAATTTTCTTTTAGTAATAATGCTTAAACAATTACAATTACCCACTATGTTTAACATGAAAAAACAGGCAAATGTCTATTACAGCTGAGCTGGAGAGATAACAATATCAACAACCATAATTAAAAAAAAAATTACAAAGTAGACAACCGAATCCCAAGCTGCTGGTACGCTTAAACAATTTGAAATTAGAATAAAGAAATAAAATATTTTAATAAAATAAGACCTGATATACTGAAATATACGCGTACTTCTTATCATCTGTACTGTAAATTCATCGACATTGATATTGTCCAGTAAGTACATCTCTAACTGTATTTTGATCATGGATGCTATTATCGCTTTTAACTCAAAGAAATTAACGCCTAGTATCGGATACACTACTCTGCAAAATTTTTATACATGTGTGTCATTACTGTTTGTTGACCATAGACAATCATAAAATTTTTCTAAGCGATTTTAAAGGAATAAAAACGTAATCGATGCTTCTCGCGTGGTGAATGAGAAAATAATTATTTGAAAAATAACAATTAACAAACAAAAAAAATATCTGCAGATGAAAGGAAATACTGTTTTTTTGTATATCTGATACAGTGGATGGATTTTTGCAACTTATTTTAGCGCAGGAAGACATTTTTCGGGAGCTCTTTTCCCTTCGATATCGATTGTGACACTGTCAAAGTGACCTGTTTGAAAACAGTTTTTACAAACGCGTTAGATAATTTATCTTATACCTTGGCAGAGGGGAACGCCTGTCGACGCTTACTCCAGTTGATAAATTCTCTAAGGGTGAGACATATCAACTACTGCATTCATTTTTATTGAAGGTGTTTTAATTATTATTATATTTATAATTTCTAATGCCTTTGTGGTTATTATATATTGGTGAACTTTAATGAATTTAACTCGCATATTTTATGTTTATTGGCTGACGTTTCAGAGCCTTTACAGATTCCATAATCGTAGCATGACTGAGCTGACAATAGTCTTATGCTAAAAGGGGTTAATATTCAACCATAGTCTTGCTATGATTATGGAATCTGTTTAAAGTTGTTTCATTCCAATGTATTATTATATTATTTGAAAATTTCTTCTAACATGTTTATGTTGGAACTTGAAAATTCTATAGAGGTAATCACCTTGCTTCTCAAATTTCATAAAAAACAAACATAAAATCCTGAACTATCCCTGAGTGGAGACAAATCTTAATCTCACACAAATGGTTGAAATATTTTTTGTTAATGTAGTGCTGCTTGGCTGCATCTGAGGGACCACTGCCTGTTTATATTCAAGTCAATACAGTAAAGCATTTGTTTTTGAATGGAATATTTTTTCTGTTGAATTCATCATTTTCAGGGCCAGTATAGTATTTTTTAAAGCCTTCATAGCTATTAAAAACAGTTGAAAACAATTTTGTATTGTATGTAAATCAATTATCACAACATTCCATTGTGATCTCTCATTTCCATGATTGGTCTTATCCTTAGATTTCTCGAGAGGCTTGTGCCCAGCAGTGGGATGATCGTAAAAAAAAAAGAATACTCTTAAACATAGTGTCTTTCTTTTCAGATTTGATAGAAGCAACGTCCAAGCCTAACATCACCGAGACAATAGACTGCAGTCGAGTGAAAGCAGAGCCCGGTGAGACAGCGGAGGACGCGGCGACAGCACCGGAGTCACCGCCGCGAGTGAAGGAGGAACAAGCGCAGGCTGCAGGAGCCTCATCCACAGAGCAGAGCGCACACGCACACACGCAGCCGGACACGCACACGCACGCCACACACACGACACGCGCGCACGCACACACGCGCAACGCCGACGGACGCTACCAGTGCCCACACTGCACACACACTACTGCTACTAAGCACCATTTAGAAGAACATATAAGAACGCATACCGGAGATAAACCATACAAATGCACTCAATGTGAGTATAGAAGTTCTAGAGTAGATATTTTAAAAATTCATTTACGGAAGCACACTGGAGAGAAGCCATACAAATGCCCTCAATGTGAGTATAGAAGTTCTACAATAACATGTTTAAAAATACATTTACGGAAGCACACTGGAGAGAAGCCATACAAATGCCCTCAATGTGAGTATAGATGTTCTACAATAACATATTTAAAAATACATTTACGGAAGCACACTGGAGAGAAGCCATACGAATGCACTCAATGTGAGTATAGAAGTGCAAGAGCACAACATTTAAAAACACATCTAAGAACGCATCTTTTGTAACGCTCTTTAAGTATAATATTTGTTTTGTATACTAATGACATAACGCTAATCCGATCTAAGGCATACTTGATAAAACTATTTTTGATAGAATATATAATAAATCTCAGATCTAATACCATGTTGAATGTAGTACTTTAGAACTGCGACCCAATGCAAGCCTACTGCTGCCAGAAGAGTAGGTTAGGTTAGAACTGTCAGACCTGCACAAAACTAACTGCTACCAAAATATTACATTATATAATAAAAATATTACATTATATAATAAGACTTTTATATAAAACTAGCGACCCGCCCCGGCTTCACACGGGTGCTTCGGGTCCTTCCTCTTGCATCACTCTATCTATTTAAAAAAACCGCGTCAAAATCCGTTGCGTGCATTGGGATATAGGGACAGAAAAGGCGACTTTGTTTTATACTATGTAATGAAGAGAATTATACTATATGATGATTATAAAATAAGTGTTACATTATAATATATCTATTGTATAAATTGATTATTTTAAAATTGTATTCATTTTCTTGACAAATAAGAGAAATAGTACATTACTGCCGGCGCCGGGAAGTAGGGGCTTGCTGGCCGAGTGTGTATAGGATATTGTTACGAGGCCTGCAAGCCCCTTTCACGACTGGGCTTGTATAGTGCTTTTCTCAAAGTAATGCAATATAATACATAAATACACCGTTCAAATAATATGAATTCTACTTGAATAAAGGTTTTTTTTTTAATTTTCTCTCTAATCCCGCCAAAATGTTTTTTTTTTTACACGAGTTATCCATTTTCTAAAGTATAAAATTGAAGATAATCTATATACTAATACTATAAAGCTGAAGAGTTTGTTTGTTGGTTTGAACGCGCTAATCTCAGGAACTACTGATTCGAATTCAAAAAAACTTTTTTGTTAGATAGACCTTTTATCGAGGAAGGCTTTAGGCTATATAACATCACGCTGCGACTAATAGAAGCGAAGAAATAGTGGAAAATGAGTAAAAAACGGGGAAAATATGAAGCCTTATGAAGAATTACTATTCCACGGGGACGAAGTCGCGGGCACAGCTAGTCTAATAATACAGATATATTTTTTTATTATCAGTTCGTGTATAATAGGCATTAACGCGAATATTTTTGGTTCAATAAAGTTCGAACCTATTAAAAAAACGGTTGCTTAAACTGTTTATGAAGACCAACGCCATCTTGATATTCAAATTAAAAAGAAATGAATTGCCAGCAACGATACACTTTCCGGCGGGTTTTGACGCAAGTAAGGACGACGTACATTTGAAATTAAATACTTTTATGTTTAAAAATACTTGGCGACTAAGAGAAAAATTATCATAACGACATTTTGTAATTTTCTAAAATCATGACTCGTTTGAATTTTGTGTGTTTCTCTGTTTTAATATTCTTGACGATCTCACTATTAGCAAATATAATATGACCATGCAATTATGATGTATATAATATTGAGAAATAAATTAGACTTGTATATCAAATGTCAATTATACCATACGACGGTTATACAAAATAAGTGTTATGTCAAATAGGATTATACAAAATGAAAAAAGACTGTTTAATATTATATCAAACGTTTATCCCTACTAATATTATAAATGCGGAAGTAACTCTCGAAATTTGGTACAAAGAAAGTCTGGAGCCTGAGAAAGGACATAGGCTACTTTTTAACCGACTGCAAAAAAGAGGAGTTCCACGAGGACGAAGTCGCCGGCAGAAGCTAGTTATATATCGCTGCTTCTCTGGAATAGTGTCACAACTCGAAATGTGTTACCATTCTGAATTGAAATTTATATGTGACGGTTCACAGTCTTAAATGGAGTAACAAATTATTTCGAGTTGTGACACTATTCCAGAGAATCAGCGATATAATGAGTGATTATAACAATTGAAAATATATCAATAATATATAAATATTATAATGAGCTGGCTACAATTGAACCGGTTGACCTCTTCACTACATCTGTTGCATCATTAATGCGGTTACTTAGCTCTAAGTTTTCTTCTTTAAATTGTTAAATGAAACTAGTTTTTTATTTTTGTATTGTTTATATAACTCTATTTTGTCACTATTAGTGAAAACCTGTAATTGGCTTCCTTGTATTCTATTCTATTTCTGTATCCTAGTTTTTTAAGCTGTTGGTTTTCCATAAGTTAAATAAAATAAAATAAATTTGTTTTCAATGAAAATATATTTATTATTTTTATACCGAATTACACACCCATTGTGACATTTCGAGTTAGGTTACTTTAATAATCGGTCATCATTAATAAATAATCATAACGCAATTATTTTTATTTTCTTAATATTCGTGCATTAAATATTTTATTTTGTGTCTATGAAGATACATCAACGTGTTTTTTCAAGCCGTTTTCACTTTGTGTCAAACAGCGCCACTGACAGTTCTAATGTAGCGTATCTGTCATTATTTCAAGGTTATGTTTATTGGTATTTAGATATTTTCGTCTGCAATTATTTCAGCGTATACATCTTCAAAATATAATTAACGTAGTGACTTATTAGATTGATTATCGTGAGAATGACTCGCAGTCAAGTGTCGCCTGTCAGCGGCGGGCTGTGTCGCGTGTGTCTGTCGCGAGACTCGCGCGTCGTGAACATATTCTCGACGCGGCTGCACGACGTGCTGGAGCAGCTCACCTGCATATCGGTACGGCGGCAGCGGCAGCGGCAGCACTCTAGTACATTTTAGAGTACTGCCGCTGTAAGTGCGTATTGCGTTGCGAGTGGTGATGTGATAGTTGGGTTATGTGGTTGTTCGGTGTTTGTTCGCAGCTGGCGGCGGGCGACGGCTTCCCGCACACAGTGTGCTGCGTGTGCGCGGCGCTGCTGCGGAAATGCGATAGACTCAGGGTAAAGGCAGTCGCCGCCGACCGCGTGTTGCGACAGGAGCTCGCCGGAGTGAGTGCAGACTGCAGCGAGAATACTTATCACACTAACACACTTTTATTGAAGTTTTACACAACTGACGGCGATGTTTTATGTTGCGCCAGGTTACTCAAGATGTGGAGATTGTGAGTGGTAAGGTGAATGAGTTCCTGCAGAACTTGAGCCAGTCCAAGATCAGGATATACTCTTATCCTGATTGTGACTCGGAGGAACTTTCATCGGACAACGAGGACCCCGGAGACACAGGCAGGGACTCAGGTATTTTGTTGCTTCCAATGAATTTATGTATTGGTATTGATATACTGTTTGGTTTCACTCCTCTCTCCAGTATTAGAACTTGTGATTTATTAGTTGCAGAGGACTTGCTAGCATTGGATGCTTTTAGGGTAGACATTGAAGAAGATCCCTTAGAGCTTGAGTCTGCGGCGGGAGAGCCGGTGAGCTGTGAGGAGCGCGGCGCCGGCACTGAAGCAGCCCCGAGGGCTGATGGTGAGACATGACAACTACTGCTTTCATTTTCATTTAAAATGAATTAATCATTATTATATTATTGTATTGGAACTTGATAATTCTATAAAGGTCATCAACTCACTTTTAAAATTTCATAAAAAACAAACATACAGTAGAATCCCTACTAAAGGAACAGACATTTTTGTTTGTTATTTATCTCATAAAAAATATTGAAATTAATTTCATTGTTTTTATTTGTATAGTAAGAAGCAGGGAGTGCATTATGCAAGGGAGACAATACTTTCTATGGTATCATCTCCAACATAGCATTTTAAAGTATTAAAATTACAATTATAATTAATAATGGAAATGTTCTGCAGTCAATAATATAAAGTTAATCACAATAAGTGTATTAAATTAAAAACTACAATCATTTATAAGGCATTCATAATTCTATAAACACAACAGGACACAACTATTGACTACACGGAAAACTATATTTACCTGGGTCAGCTGATGTCTACTGAAGGAAGCACACAGAAAGAAATAGAAAGAAGGATGCAAAATTATACATAAAAACAAAAGGCAAGCTGTTTAACATATGCATACTCCACATTCCAATGTATGGATGCCAGTCATGGCCCCTGTCACTCACCAGCATTCACAAACTTGCAAAACGAGCAAAATAAGATCATCAGTCATCAGACCAAAAACAAAAGTTTCCGACATAACGCAAAAGATCAGGCGCCTCAAATGGAAGTGGGCAGGTCACACTATTAGAGGTAGACACGAGTGGTGCAAGATAATAACAGAATGGTACACAAGACAAGGTCAACGAAAGAGAGGTAGACCTGTGAAAAGATGGGCTGATGACTTAAGCCAGATTGCTGGCAAAACCTGACACACAGTAGCGAGGGACAGACAGGAACGGAGAAGGCTAGAGTTGGCCTTTGCTGAAGGGCAACCGGACTTACAAAAAATGAGCAAAGAACTAATACTAGAATATTAAATAACAAAAAGTCCAAATATAAAGGCTATAATACACTGTATATGCTGATAATTTCCTAACAGTTCCTCCTTCAAATAGATGGAATACTTTGAATACATACAGCTACTTCATAAATATAACATATTTTCTTTTTGATTCTTATGATCACAAGCTGGTCGTTATAAAAGAAAAATGTAAAAAAGAGATTGGAAAATTGGAAAATGTATATAATGTAATGTTACATAAATATTTTCAATGATAACAATTGTGAAATGGATTTAGTAATGTAGCGCTGCTTCCCCGCGCGGGACCGCGTCTGCCAACAGACAGTGCTCCTTGTCTGTTTATATTCAAATCAATACAGAAAAGTATTTGTTCTTCAATAACTACAAAAAAGTTCAAATTGAATAGAATATTTATTCTGTTGCATTGAGATTTTCGTATAGTTTGTTTATTAAGCCTCCATAGCTCAAACTATTGAAAACAATTTTGTATTGTATGTAAATTAATTATGTCATTTTTTCCACTATGATCACTCATTTCCATGGTTGGTCTTATCTTTGGATTTCTCTAGAGCAGACATACTCTAAGTGTGTTCCGCGGAACCCCTGTCGGGGTTCCGCAAGAAGTTAGAAAAAAAATCAAAACACCTCCCTCTGGTCGACCGTTCTGACGCGGCGTATCACGGTTCACGAACAATTTTACTATGCCGCCACCTACTTGCCGCCTACTTGTGACCGCGCAATCCCTTTGGTTTTATTGTAGGGTTCCATCAAGTGTTTTGCTATCCAAAAGGGTTCCGTCACCAAAAAAGATTGAGAACCGCTGCTTTAGAGGCTTGTGCCTACCAGTGGGATGATTATAGTAAAAAATAAATACCGTTAAACATAGTGTCTTCTTTTCAGATCTGATACAAGTAACGTCCAAGCCTAACATCACCGAGACAATAGACTGCAGTCGAGTGAAAGCAGAGCCCGGTGAGACAGCGGAGGACGCGGCGACAGCACCGGAGTCACCGCCGCGAGTGAAGGAGGAACAAGCGCAGGCTGCAGGAGCCTCATCCACAGAGCAGAGCGCACACGCACACACGCAGCCGGACACGCACACGCACGCCACACACACGACACGCGCGCACGCACACACGCGCAACGCCGACGGACGCTACCAGTGCCCACACTGCACACACACTACTGCAAGAAAATTACACTTGGAAGAACATATAAGAACGCACACTGGAGAGAAGCTATACAAGTGCACTCAATGTGAGTATAGAAGTACTACAGCAGGTAATTTAAAAAGACATTTACGAAAGCATACTGGAGAGAAGCTATACAAGTGCACTCAATGTGAGTTCAAATGTAATACATTAAACAATTTAAACTATCATTTGCTAAGGCACACTGGAGAGAAACCATACAAATGTACTCGATGCGAGTATAGAAGTGCTAAAATACAACTTCTAAAAATACATTTACAGAAGCATACTGGAGAGAAGCCACACAAGTGCAATCAATGTGAGTTTAGAAGTACTAGGGCAGCAAATCTAAAACAACATATACAAAGGCACACCGGAGAGAAGCCATACAAGTGCACTCAATGTGAGTTTAGAAGTACTCAAGCAAGACATTTAAAAACACATGTACTGCAGCACACTGGAGAGAAGCCATACAAATGCAATCAATGTGAGTTTAGAAGTACTAGGGCAGGAAATCTAAAACAACATATACAAAGGCACACCGGAGAGAAGCCATACAAGTGCACTGAATGTGAGTATAGAAGTAATCGAGCAGGAAATTTAAAAATACATTTACTGAAGCACACTGGAGAGAAGCCATACAAGTGCACTGAATGTGAGTATAGAAGTAATCGAGCAGGACATTTAAAAACACATTTACTGAAGCACACTGGAGAGAAGCCATACAAGTGCACTCTATGTAAGTATAGAAGTACTGAAGCAGGACAATTAAATAGACATTTATTAATACACACTGGAGAGAAGCCATACAAGTGCACACAATGTGAGTTTAAATGTTTTACAGCAGGACATTTAAAAACACATTTACTGAAGCACACTGGAGAAAAGCCATACAAGTGCACACAATGTGAGTTTAAATGTTTTACAGAAGGACATTTAAAAACACATTTACTGAAGCACACTGGAGAGAAGCCATACAAGTGCACACAATGTGAGTTTAAATGTTTTACAGCAGGACATTTAAAAATACATTTACTGAAGCACACTGGAGAGAAGCCATACAAGTGCACACAATGTGAGTTTAAATGTTTTACAGCAGGACATTTAAAAATACATTTACTGAAGCACACAGGAGAGAAGCCATACAAGTGCACACAATGTGAGTTTAAATGTTTTACAGCAGGACATTTAAAAATACATTTACTGAAACACACTGGAGAGAAGCCATACAAGTGCACTCTGTGTAACTATAGAAGTGCTTCAGCAGGTAATTTAAAAAGACATTTACTAAAGCACACTGGAGAGAAGCCATACAAGTGCACTCTATGTAAGTATAGAAGTACTGAAGCAGGACATTTAAAAAGACATTTATTAATACACACTGGAGAGAAGCCATACAAGTGCACTCTATGTAAGTATAGAAGTACTGAAGCAGGTAATTTAAAAACACATTTACTAAAGCACACCGGAGAGAAGCCATAAAAAATCAGTCATTGTGAGTATGGAAGTATTCAAGCAAGTTGTTTAATAAATACATTTACAGAAGCACACTGGAGAGAAACCATAAAAATGCACTCAATGTGCTTAAATGTGTTACATTGGGACATTTTAAATATCATTTCAATAAGCATTCGCGGGACAACCGAGTCGAACAAAGATGAAGATGTACATACGGACTTGTTGTTGGAAGATCCGGCTGGCGAGTAAGAACGGAACAGACTGACTAACGACGTGAGACGACAAGTACAACTCAACTGCGAATTGTTTGTAAATAGACTTTTACGATAACTCAAAGATATGATTTTGTTGCTTTAAAAAAGGAAAACTTGTAACCTCGGCGTGTATTTCATGTCAGTACAGTAATAATGATATAATGATGTTAATGATATCATTCGTCATTGTCCTGTGTGATTCTATGTGAGTCGTGTTGTGTCGTTTTGTGTCGTTTTGTTTTGTGTCGTCTGCGTGTGCCTTGATTCCTGCTAATAAACAGTTTACACATTTGACGTGACTTTTAATATTGTTCTTGCATATGTGACAGGGATGAGGACCGGGTAAAGAAAAAGAAATTCTATTCAGCCCTTGGCTAGATTATTAAAAGATATGCGACTCGCAGATGCGTCTTTGCCTATGGTGTAGGGTAAGCTTTGCACGCGGGCTCAGGAGTCCCAGGGTCCCATTTGAAACCCGCGCAGTCCTGGGTTCAAAACCGGGCGAGTTTAAGTTTATTTTTCATTATAACAAACTCCGAAACTACTGAACGATTTTAAAATTCCTTCACCGTTTACGAACTCCCGGAGCTACCATTTAGAATGAACATACTCGTAGATGTATTATTGAACTCTCTGTTATTGGTATGAGGTCGTAATTAGAATGGAGAAATTCATTATTTTAACAATGATATACCTATGTAATAAGATAAGATTATATTTATTTATTTCTCAAAATTCATACATTATCATGTAAAACTACATGTTATTATACTCATATCGAGATGGTCAAAACATAAACAAAGAACAATAAGACTTTGTTATACATATAGCAAGTCTTCTGCAACTAATAAATCACAAGTTGTAATACTGGTTAGAGGAGTGAAACCAAGCAGTGTATCAATACCAATACGTAAATTCATTGGAAGCAACAAAGTACCTGAGTCCCTGCCTGTGTCTCCGGGGTCCTCGTGGTCCGATTAATATATTAATTATAACAGGTTTTTCTCATTAGTCGTCAATTAAATTTGTCAGACAATAATTTACATAATAAAATTTTATACCATTAATAAGAGAAAAAAAAATATATTTTAGAATGAATTCGTCAATGGAATAGAATGGATTTTCCAATAAAATGTTCCTCAGAGATGTTTGTTTATGATTTGTACTAAGATATGTTACATGGATGAGTGTCGGCTTGTACCGGAATAGCCTGTTTAACTGTAGTACAGTCAGCAGCACGTGGCGCTGCTTGCACACGGCCGCTACATGGGCTAGGCACGCCTTTGTGTCGACATGTACTTATATTTTCTTTTCTCAAAGAAACAAATAATGACAAAGATAAGTGCGTCTAAACTACACGTAATGGTACAATTAATTAACACTATAAAGTGACGTCACGAGCCCAGAAAAAAAGGAAAAAAATACTTGAAATTTTTTTTTTAAATCTACCTACTCGATGGATAAAGGACAAAAATAACATTCTTCATACCTATTTAAGTTTATGCTCCAAGATTTAACTCTAAACACAATATGCAATTTATATAATTATTAACATACTTATTTATGTATTATAAGCTTTAAGAGATCTATTCCTTGGGATAAGTAAACTACATTATGTTTTTCATAAAAGTCTTTTAATTAGGGCTTATTTTAATAATCAATCATAAAATGTCATAACAATATTTTTTTAATAAAAAATATTAATAATCGGAACGCAATAACTCCACTTCTCTTAATACTTTCGTATTCGTGTATTATATATTATAGTCTGTGTCTATGAAGATACATCAAAGTATTTAAGCAGTTTTCACTTTGTGTCAAACAGCGCCGCTGACAGTTCTAATGTAGCGTATCTGTTATTATTTCAAGGTTATGTTTATTGGTATTTACATATTTTCGTCTGCCATCATTTCAGCGTATACATTTACAAAGTATAATTAACGTAGTGATTTATTAGATTGATTATCGCGAGAATGACTCGCAGTCAAGTGTCGCCTGTCAGCGGCGGGCTGTGTCGCGTGTGTCTGTCGCGAGACTCGCGCGTCGTGAACATATTCTCGACGCGGCTGCACGACGTGCTGGAGCAGCTCACCTGCATATCGGTACGGCGGCAGCGGCAGCGGCAGCACTCTAGTACATTTTAGAGTACTGCCGCTGTAAGTGCGTATTGCGTTGCGAGTGGTGATGTGATAGTTGGGTTATGTGGTTGTTCGGTGTTTGTTCGCAGCTGGCGGCGGGCGACGGCTTCCCGCACACAGTGTGCTGCGTGTGCGCGGCGCTGCTGCGGAAATGCGATAGACTCAGGGTAAAGGCAGTCGCCGCCGACCGCGTGTTGCGACAGGAGCTCGCCGGAGTGAGTGCAGACTGCAGCGAGAATACTTATCACACTAACACACTTTTATTGAAGTTTTACACAACTGACGGCGATGTTTTATGTTGCGCCAGGTTACTCAAGATGTGGAGAGTGTGAGTGGCAAGGGGAATGAGTTCTTGCAGAACTTGAGCCAGTCCAAGACAAGGATATACTCTTATCCTGATTGTGACTCGTACCTAGGATACACAGGCATGGACTCAGGTATTTTGTTGCTTCCAATGAATTTATGTATTGATTTGGTATTGGTGGTAGGCTAGTTTTCCGCACTTGATCCGCAGGTCGGGCCTTTGTGCGTTTATGTATAGATATTGATATTCTGTTTGGTTTCACTCTCTCTCCAGTATTAGAACTTGTGATTTTTTTATTGCAGAGGACTCGCTAGCATTGACCACAGTTAAGATGGAAATTGAAGTGGATCCCTTAGAGCTTGAGTCTGCAGCGGGAGAGCTGGTGAGCTGTGAGGAGCGCGGCGCCGGCACTGAAGCAGCCCTGAGGGCTGATGGTGAGACATGTCAACTACTGCATTCATTTTCATTTAAGATCTGTTAATGACTATGGGGCCATTCAAGTAAAGTAACATGTAAGTCAGTCGTGTGTGCTAAATGTTGCAAAGCATTTCACACAGATGGCGCTGAAGCGAAAATTCGCATGTAAACAATAAGGTACATAGAACAAATTGAAAGGAGTAGATAAATTCGATGAACTGTCATTGGTCCCTATGGTGTAATGGTTCAGCACGCTGCCGCTAGTAAAGGCATAGGTGTGGGTTCGAATCCCACTGGGGGTCTAAAATTTTTCTACTCTTGTCTTTGTACAAAAATATCATTATAATTAAAAACTAATGGTATTGAACCAAAAATATCAATCAAAGTAGTAGTTAATAATACATCTAATATGTTTGTTATATATGAACAATGAGGGTAGTTAGGTTTGAGTGTAAACATGTCCTATAGTCTGGGTTACATAATAGTAGCAAAGAGTGAGAACTATTCCAAATTGTGCTAATTATAGAGACAAGTGTGATACAACTGTGCAAGTGTTTTTTTTATTGTTTTGTAAGATAAATGGGTATCAAGTTTACAGAATTTGATGTGGCAGATGGCCCTGGAGGAACTGTATTGAGAGATTTTCTTTCTGTCTAGAACAGGGGTCGGCTACCTGCGGCTCGCGAGCCACATGCGGCTCTTTAGTTCCATTCGCAAATATTATTTACTAGCTTCTGCCCGCGACTTCGTCTGCGCACGATGAGTACTTCACACAATATCGTTATAAAATATTATAGCCTATATGTTATTCTGATGTATAAGCTATATTGTGGTAAAGTTTCATTCAAATCCATTCAGTAGTTTTTACGTGAAAGAGTAACAAACATCCATACATCCATACATCCATACTTACAAACTTTCGACTTTATAATAGTAGTAGGATGTTATAAAAAAAATGTTCTGAAACGATTAACGAGGTTTAGGCATTATTTCTATCTCTCAGCTACTTATACTCGCTTTTCACCGCAGCACCCCTCCCTCGCGACCCGCGTCGTCACTGTCGTCCAGTGTTGCCGTTTGGTCACATTTCTCACGTTTTTTCATTCACGAGGAGCGGGACGAGCCGCATGAAAAACGGGGTGGCTAATAAACCTTGTCATCTGCTGTTTTGGATTCATAAATAATAATTTTAAAATTTTCTGGCCCTTTAAAAACTTGAAATTTTGTAAATGGTAATTTTTGGCTCTTCCGACTCAAAAGATTGCCGATCCTTGGTCTAGAAGCAAGAGATTGTAGAGGATGAAAACAGAAGTCCTGACTTATATTATTTGATTATTTCATTAACTAGCGGTCCCCGCAGACTTCCTCCCGCCCTCAATCGATTTGACAGCTATCATTGTTGCGTTTTGATAAACTATTTTTAAAATTTGAGCTGATTTTTATTCTACTGGAACGGAATACAAAGTATCCTACGTCCTACTCTTCTCCTGGTTCTGAGCTACATCCCCAGCAATTTTCAGCCATTCTTGAGTTATAAATGGAGTAACTAACACGACTTTCTTTTATATAATAGACTAGCTTCTGCCCGCTACTTCGTCCGCGTGGAACTCCTTTTTTGCAGTCGGTTAAAAAGTAGTCTATGTCCTTTCTCAGGCTCTAGACTTTCTTTGTACCAAATTTCATTTAAATTGGTCTAGTAGTTTTAGCGTGAAAGCGTAACAGACAGACGGAGTTACTTTCGCATTTATAATATTAGTAGGGATTTCAACAGAGAAAATGAGTGAGGTTACTTTTTCAACTATCAGAACAAAATTGAATAATAATTTTGAGCTGAATGAGATTGTACAGTCTTATAGATTCCATAGCCGGTACCAAGGATATTGAGTATTGATTGCAATTATAGTGATTTGGACGTAATTGTGGTATTGTTTAGTCACTAAACTAAATAATTTCTGATGCCTTCGCGGTTATTATACACTAGCTTCTGCCCGCGACTTCGTCTGCGTATGATTAGTATTTTACACTATATCGTTATAAAATATAGCCTATATGTTATTCTGATGTATAAGCTATATTGTGGTAAAGTTTCATTCAAATCCATTCAGTAGTTTTTACGTGAAAGAGTAACAAACATCCATACATCCATACTTACAAACTTTCGCCTTTATAATAGTAGTAGGATTGGAATGAAACAACTTTAACGGATTTAACTCTCGTATTTTAATTTTTATTGTGTTGTGTAATTATAATTTTATTTTGCTACGATTACAGAAACTGCAAAGGCTCGGAGACGTCAATAAAAATAAAATACGCGAGTTAAAGTTGTTTCATTCCACTAAACTGAACTTTAGTGTGTGGCATAAGAGATAAGGAAGCTCAAAAACGGTTATTACAGCATTAAAAGACTTGAAATTGTCTAATTTTAATGTTGTTTATTCATTTATTCATCTATACTAAGTAATACTATAAAGCTGAAGAGTTTGTTTGTTTGAACGCGCTAATCTCAGGAACTACTGGTTCGAATTGAAAAAATATATGTCGGAGGGACCGCTTTTCATTTAGGTGTACTTACTTACCTAATATTTACAATCTACTTAAACCTACGGTCCCCCCAACATGACGTTTTCTTTGTAGAAATATTAATACTTAGGTAACTAATATTAAGATTTTATTATTGTTGTGTCGGGGGTTTGTTAAATTTTTAATTTATTTTTTTATAGCCTATGTCACTCGGGAAAATTTTTCAAATCGGTCCAGCCGTTTAGGTGCTTATTCAATCCAAACAAACAAACCTTTCCTCTTTATAATATTAGTATAGAAAAATTGATAAAGGAGGTTTAGAAAAGAAGGTGGATTAGGTACTACGCAAATATCCAGGTGTGTTTCAAGGAGGCTTAGGGAAGTACACGGGGCCGGTTGTAAATATTACCTGTAAGGATGGGTAGAAACCGAATTTTTTAAAAAGTCAGTATATTATATTTGCAATCAAGGAATGAATTTATAAGGAAATTGAGAGGTTGTGCGTTTATGTATTGATATAGATATTCTGTTTGGTTTCACTCTCTCTCCAGTATTAGAACTTGTGATTTTTTTATTGCAGAGGACTCGCTAGCATTGGACGCCTTTAAGTTGGAGATTGAAGAAGATCCCTTAGAGCTTGAGTCTGCGGCGCGAGAGCCGGTGAGCTGTGAGGAGCACGGCGCCGGCACTGAAGCAGCCCTGAGGGCTGATGGTGAGACATGTCAACTACTGCATTAATTTTCATTTAAGAGCATTGTGAACTGCCGATTCGCGGCGCGAGTAGGTATTTTAAAAAAATCTATCTGTTTCACATCGCTCTGCCTCCGTCCTGGCGCGTATTTGTGTTATACAACATGCGCAAATTCTCACGCACACTACAATAAATCAACAGCGGGCGGCGTGCGGCGTGTACTCAACAGGATTCGGTTATAAAATTTCATTTGTTTATTATGAACTTTCAAAGTTAACAATTTTTTAGGAATTTTCATATTTTTAACCCCCGACGAAAAAACGACGGGGTGTTATAAGTTTGACGTGTCTGTCTGTCTGTCTGTCTGTCTGTCTGTCTGTCTGTGTGTGTGTGTGTGTGTGTCTGTCTGTGGCATCATAGCTCCCTAACGCATGAACCGATTTTGATTCTGTTTTTTTTGTTTGAAAGGTGTATATGTCGGGAGTGTTCTTAGCTATGTTTGATAAAAATCTACTCAGTAGTTTAATAATTAGGGGGGGTGAAAGAGGGGATGGAAAAATAAAAGTCTACAAACATACTCGAGTGGGGTATCAAATGAAAGAGGATCACGTGTACATTACAAAATGTAAATTATAATAAAAATCGGTTGAGTGGTTCAAAAAATATAGGGTGTCAAAGTGGGGATGGAAAACCAAATGTCTACAAATATACTCAAGTGGGGTATCAAATGAAAGAGGATCACGTGTAGATTACAAAATTGTAATGAAAATCGGTTGAGTAGTTCAAAAATTATGGGAAGTAAAAGTGTAAATGGTAAACCCAATGTCGACAAATGTACCCGAGTGGGGTATTAAATGTAAGAGGATAACATATACATTACAAAATTCCATGTGAAATAGGAATTAGTTAAAAATAATAATTTATGTAGTAGATACCTACTTACAAAAAGTATGAAATAAAAAAATAAATTAAAAATTTAACAAACCCCCGACACAAAAACCTAAAAGCCCTTTAAAAAGTATAACAATAATAAAAACTTAATATTAGTTACCTAAATATTAATATTTCTACAAAGAAAACGTCATGTCGGGGGGACCGTAGGTTTAGGTAGATTGTAGGTATTAAGTAACTAAATGAGAAGCGGTTCCCCCGACATGACGTTTTCTTTGTAGAAATATTAATATTTAGGTAACTAATATTAAGTTTTTATTATTGTTATACTTTTTAATGGGCTTTTAGGTTTTTGTGTCGGGGGTTTGTTTGTCAACTTTAAAAGATCGTAATAATCAAATGAAATTCTATGATTTTTTTATAACCGAATGCTGTCGAGTATATATTCAAAAAGATCTCCAAGAAAGAGAATAATTTTAGAAAGATTATTTAAACTTTTACGACGGTTTTTATGTAAGATAAATTCCACGAAAAATTATTTCATTAACAATGGCATAACTTTAAGAAAAATCGACTTAATTTAGATTTTTAAGAATTTACTGTATTCCTTGAAGTGTCTAGATGACACTATAATTTATTTAGATTTTTAAATTAATATTTAATGTTTTAAATAAATAATTTTCTATTAGTTACCGTGTTCGACGATGAAGCGGCGGCGGCGAATCGGCCGTGCGGAGACCAATTTTCAACCTTAAATTACTATTATAAATAATGGAGCTATAACTCTGAGAGTTAGGACATTTGTTATAGAAATTTCCTCCTCTTTTAGAATCGTTTTTTCAATTTCGTCTAACGTCAAAATTTTCCGAGGTACAGCTACAAATAGGACACTACTTTTTCTTCACTACGTTTATTGTTTATAAAAATTGCAATTTTAATTGGCGCAAAAAAAAAATACCCCCTTCTCGAAATTAAATTCTGAATCGAATGCAAAAATCCCCATATTTTTAGGATAACTGTATCTATTTTTCTCACAGAACTCACTTCTCGACCAGACTAACATGGTTTGGCGTATGAAATAATTGAGCGCGATGATCAGTTTTGGACAGAAAAAATGCAGCCTAAACTTTGGTCATTTTATTTTCAATGTTTATTACCAGAACTGATTGACCCTCAAGTTCCTAGAAATTTGGCAGTTCGAGAAAGATTGTTGTAAAGTATGTAATATGTAGTAGGTAATAAGCAAAACGGCTATGCTCGGCGTTTCTCTGCGGGATCGAATCAAAAATGAGGTGATCGGCAGAGAACCAGAGTCATCGACATAGCCCACCGGATTAGCAAGCTAAAGTGACAGTGGGCTGGCCATATCAGCCGAAGAACTGATAACCGTTGGAGTAAACGTGAGTGAAGACAGCTTCTCGGCAAGCGTAGTGTAGGACGTCCTCGGGCAAGGTGGAGTGACGATTTGCGTAAGATGGCTGGCAGGAGCTGGATGCAAGCAGCCGAAGATCGAGCAAAGTGACGTGCAATTGGAGAGGCCTATGTCCAGCAGTGGACGGCGATAGGCTGATGATGTGATGAGATGTGAATAAACAGAATAATTATTTCTTCAAGTTGCTAGTTTTTTATTTATTCACCATACTGGATCGTGAACTTGAAATCGAATAAGATACCTAGCTATAAATAATATATGGTCGTATATAAAAAGTAAATAAGATCACGAAAATAAACATATTAATAGACATTTACGGTGTTATTACAAAAAAAAGCAACTGTTATTTGTGTAGTTCCCGATTGATATATACTTATGAAGAAGAAAGAATGGTTATTTGGTTTAAAATTATTTAGAAAATTGCAAAATAACATCTTAGTAAATTATTACATTAACTTATCGATATTCATTTCCCTACCCTAGGTAATAATAATATCGATACCACTTCCTACATCACTACAATACCCCTGCCCCCCGACCCGTATCGTGGGATAGAGAGAGGTGCAAGTCCATGAGACAATTGCCTACTTTTCCTTGTTGAAATATTGTTTCGGGTGATAACGTTTTTACCCCCAAAACCTACATAAAATAAAATAATTTTAGTATTATTGGATTCATTACACTTTAATCTATGTCTGCACGTTTTCTTATTTTAGGAAATCAGTTTAGATTAATTTAAAAAAATAAAAACGGTAGATAAAGTTTTTAAGTTAAAAATATAGATTTTTAGATGCTAATAAATTTTAGCGTAAGCAATATTTCTTAAAAATCAAAACGTACAGACGTAGTTCCTCATTATATCTACAACATATCCAAAAATTATAAAAATCTAACTATATTTATTGGGTGTAAAACGTTATCGCCTTTTGTATGAAAATTAACGGGCTTCACAATCCTCTTAAGATAATAATTTCTGATGCTTTCGCGGTTATTACACATTGGAATGAAACAACTATGAACGGATTTAACTCGCATATTTTTATTTGTTGACGTTTCGGATTCTTTACAGTTTCCATAATCGTAGCACGACTGAGCTGACAATAGTCTAACGCTAAACGTTACACTATTGAAAAATACGCGAGTTAAATCCGTTAATAGTTGTTTCATTCCAATTCATTTAAGATGTTTTAATTATTATACAGATTTTATTGAAAAAATGCTGCCCTTATATTTGTGACGAATTGAACTTTCAGATAGTATTGGCTTTATTTACCATAACGAATTTATTGAAATTTAATGTTGCTCAGATATATTTGAGTACCTCGCCCGCTACGATATATGTGCTGGCGACTGTTTGTAAATCAATTACCACAACATTCCATTGTGATCTCTCATTTCCACTATTGGTCTTATCCTTAGATTTCTCGAGAGGCTTGTGCCCAGCAGTGGGATGATCTTAATAAAATACAATACCCTTAAACATAGTGTCTTTCTTTTCAGATGTGATAGAAGCAACGTCCAAGCCTAACATCACCGAGACAATAGACTGCAGTCGAGTGAAAGCAGAGCCCGGTGAGACAGCGGAGGACGCGGCGACAGCACCGGAGTCACCGCCGCGAGTGAAGGAGGAACAAGCGCAGGCTGCAGGAGCCTCATCCACAGAGCAGAGCGCACACGCACACACGCAGCCGGACACGCACACGCACGCCACACACACGACACGCGCGCACGCACACACGCGCAACGCCGACGGACGCTACCAGTGCCCACACTGCACACACACTACTGCAAAAAGTGATCAATTAAAAGTACATATGAGAACGCATACTGGAGAGAAGCCATACAAATGCACTCAATGTGAGTATAGAAGCACTACAGCTGGTAATTTAAAAATACATTTACAGAAGCACACTGGAAAAAAGCCATACAAATGCACTAAATGTGAGTATAGAAGTTCTACAATAACATATTTAAAAATACATTTACGGAAGCACACTGGAGAGAAGCCATACGAATGCACTCAATGTGAGTATAGAGGTGCAAGAGCACAACATTTAAAAACACATCTAAGAACGCATCTTTTGTAACGCTCTTTAAGTATAATATTTGCTTTGTATAATAATGACATAACGCTAATCCGATCTAAGGCATACTTGATAAAACTATTTTTGATAGAATATATAATGTATAATCTCAGATCTAATACATGTTGAATGTAGTACTTTAGAACTGCGACCCAATGCAAGCCTACTGCTGCCAGAAGAGTAGGTTAGGTTAGAACTGTTAGGCCTGTACAAAAGTAACTGCTACCAAAATATTACATTATATAATAGGACTTTTATATAAAACTACCGACCCGCCCCGGCTTCACACGGGTGCTATAAACCTTCCTCTTGAATCACTCTTGTCTATTAAAAAAAACCGCGTTGAATAGAAATGTCAAAATATAAATAAAAATATCAAATGTCAAAATCCGTTGCGTAGTTTTGAAGATTTAAGCGTACATAGGGATATAGGGACAGAAAAAGCGACTTTGTTTTATACTATGTAGTGAAGAGAGTTATTCTATATGATGATTATAAAATAAGTGTTACATTATAATATATCTATTGTATAAATTGATTATTTTAAAATTGTACTCATTTTCTTGACGAATGTATTTCAAGATGACATTTGTGTTTCTAACGGTTGACGTAATGCACGTTTGACATTTGAAATACTTTTATGTTTAAAAATATTTGACGACTAAGAGAAAAATATCATAACGACTTTGCCGGGCAGGATAGAAAATGTGATGTCCCCGGATTCCGGGACATGATGAGAAATTATACTACGTGGTAACACTATACGTCTGCTACTGTTATAATATTTATTTCATATGTCGGAGATATCAGAATTATAAATTTGAAATATTCGTACAAATAGTATCAGTATTTTTCAAATAGTAAGATCAGGCGATAATATCACGCCACCCAATGGCATGATACCTCCCATGACGTCACTTGTTTGTCGGGTCCTATAAAACGGCCCACTCCACTGACGACAGCTCAGACGTTGTTCAACCTCGGACACGGCACGACTAGTGCTCTGAACTGTCTTTTATCAGAAACGTCAAGCGGATGAATGAAGCTGTGGACAGGTTGGTAGGCCTGACTGTCAGGTTAGCCAACCGTTGTCTGTTCGGGCGCGAGGTATCGTTTATGCGCACTGACATTCTCAATCAAGAAATCGTGGCGTGCGGACGTGATTCTAGCCCCGTGCTGAATTTGCCGCGTTTCCTGACATACCTGTGGATTGAAATGAATGAATCTCCGACACATAAAACACAACACTTATATACTATATCGATCTCTCTATCTAGGTTACGTGATCTACGTGACTTTGGGGAATGCTGACAGGGCCGCCACAACGACATTTTGTTATTTTCTAAAATAATGACTCGTTTGTATATTGTGTGTTTCTGTTTACATTCTTGACGATCTCACTATTACCAAATAAAATCATTTACATGTAATTTAAAATTAATTTTACATAATAATATAATTTAATTCATACAGGTTCCTTGATACAATAATAATAAATAATGTCAATAGGTTTAAGTATTAATGTCTACAGCTGTCATTGGATAGAACTAGGGGTAACAAGCGATTCAAGATAGCGAGCAGATGCTGTCAAAAAACGAGTCTCAGGCGTGAAAAAGATGTCGAGCTAGCTGTCACTGTTTAAAATGTCATTGAATAGCAACAGTGCCTGGTGTAGCGGAGAAGAGTCAAGTGCGCGCGTCCTGGTTGGGGGGACAGTGAAGAAGCCGAGGCTTCGATTACGAATGTAAAAAATATGTATAAAATATTGAGAAATAAATGATCTGAATCTATAATAAGACTTGTATATCAAATGTTAATTATAATATACGATGGTTATACAAAAGAAGTGTTATATCAAATAAGATTATACAAAATGAAAACAGATTTTTTTATATTATATCAAACGTGTATTATATACTAGCGGCCCCGGCAGACGTCGTCCTGCCCGCCCGATTGTTTCGTCAAAGATTTGTCAAAGTCTACTGTCACTTAATGAATAGTAATTCTTCATAAGGCTTCATATTTTCCCCGTTTTTTACACATTTTTCACTGTTTCTTCGCTCCTATTGGTCGCAGCGTGATGTTATATAGCCTAAAGCCTTCCTCGATAAATGGTCTATCCAACAAAAAAGAATTTTTGAATTCGAACCAGTAGTTCCTGAGATTATCGCGTTCAAACAAACAAACAAACTCTTCAGCTTTATAATATTAGTATAGATAATGAGTGATTATAATGAAAATATATTTATTATTTTCATACTAAATTACACACCCATTGTGACATTTCGAGTTAGGTTACTTTAATAATCGGTCATCATTAATAAATAATCATAACGCAATTATTTTTATTTTCTTAATATTGCATAATGTGCATTAAATATTATATTTTGTGTCTATGAAGATACATCAACGTGTTTTTTTTAAGCCGTTTTTACTTTGTGTCAAACAGCGCCGCTGACAGTTCTAATGCAGCGTATCTGTCATTATTTTAAGGTTATGTTTATTGGAATTTCGATTTTTTCGTCTTTCATTATTTAGGCGTATTTATCTTGAAAATATAATTAACATAGTGATTTATTAGATTGAATATCGTGAGAATGACTCGCAGTCAAGTGTCGCCTGTCAGCGGCGGGCTGTGTCGCGTGTGTCTGTCGCGAGACTCGCGCGTCGTGAACATATTCTCGACGCGGCTGCACGACGTGCTGGAGCAGCTCACCTGCATATCGGTACGGCGGCAGCGGCAGCGGCAGCACTCTAGTACATTTTAGAGTACTGCCGCTGTAAGTGCGTATTGCGTTGCGAGTGGTGATGTGATAGTTGGGTTATGTGGTTGTTCGGTGTTTGTTCGCAGCTGGCGGCGGGCGACGGCTTCCCGCACACAGTGTGCTGCGTGTGCGCGGCGCTGCTGCGGAAATGCGATAGACTCAGGGTAAAGGCAGTCGCCGCCGACCGCGTGTTGCGACAGGAGCTCGCCGGAGTGAGTGCAGACTGCAGCGAGAATACTTATCACACTAACACACTTTTATTGAAGTTTTACATAACTGATGGTGATGTTTTATATTGTACCAGGTTACTCAAGATGTGGAGATTGTGAGTGGTAAGGTGAATGAGTTCTTGCAGAACTTGAGCCAGTCCAAGATGAGGATATACTCTTATCCTGATTGTGACTCGGAGGATCTTTCATCGGACCACGAGGACCCCGGAGACACAGGCATGGACTCGGGTATTTCGTTGCTTCCAATGAATATATGAATTGGTATTGATATACTGTTTGGTTTCACTCCTCTCTCCAGTATTAGAAATTGTGATTTATTAGTTGCAGAGGACTTGCTAGCATTGGATGCCTTTAAGGTGGAGATTGAAGAACATCCCTTAGAGCTTGAGTCTGCGGCGGGAGAGCTGGTGAGCTGTGAGGAGCGCGGCGCCGGCACTGAAGCAGCCCTGAGGGCTGATGGTGAGACATGTCAACTACTGCATTCATTTTCATTTAAGATGATTCAATTATTATTATATTATATGAAAATTTCATCTAATATGTTCAAAATTCTATCATCAACACACTTTTCAAATTTCATTAAAAACAAACATACAATGCTGAGGTCATCCCCTGAGTTGAGACAAATCCTGATCTCACACAAATGGTTGCAATAATAATTTATTAATGTAGCACTGCTTGGCCACTGTCTGAAAGATATGATATTGCAATTCATAACAGTTGAAGACTGAAGCAGGTAGGTACCTACCAAAAAAAATAAGGAATGCATGTGATTGAGAATACATAACTTGCCTTTTCATAATGCCAGATAATTGGAATGAAACAACTGTTAATGGATTTAACTTGCATATTTTTATTTTATTAGCTGACGTTTCGGATTCTTTACAGTTTCCATAATCGTAGCACGACTGAGCTGACAATAGTCTAACGCTAAAGTGATTTATACAGTTATGCAAACTACCTTATATTTAAATTACAAATTTTGAAAAACTGCCCTATTCTGAATTATGAAATACGAATGTTACATTTTACGCAAAAAATTTTACTTTTATACATTACAATTAAAAACCTAATAGGGGGCGTTACTAGCGCTACGGAAAGACCATCATTACTGAGAAGAAACGCCGCAAGAAACTCAGTAGAAAGTCATTTTTTAGGACACTTATATATTTACAATTAAAAAATATTGTTTACACAGTTTGTACAGTTGTTTCATTCCAATGTGTAATAACCGCGAAGGCATCAGAAATTATAATGCCAGATAAGTTATTCAGACAACATGAAGGCAAGCTTATAAAAGCCTCCAAGTGCGAGTGACATGTCGTGATCAGTTGTGGTTTCCTTAGCATCAAATGGTGCGTGCGTGATCTAACATATTATTGGGTGGCGTCTCGGCGAACGAGGTCATTGCATTCAACTGATCGAATATTATAGCGCGAACTTTTAAACAGTTCAAATGTTGATATTCCTGATGGACAATATTTTTAGTAGGGCAAGCCAGGCTTTTCGGCTTGTATGAAGGGCACTAACTTAGTACATCAATGCATTTGTTTTTCAATAACTACAAAATTGTTTAGGCTGATTGGGATATTTATTCTGTTGTATGTATTCATCATTTTCAGGGCCAGTTTAGTATTTTTTAAAGCCTTCATAGCTATTAAAAACAATTGAAAACAATTTTGTATTGTATGTAAATCAATTATCACAACATTCCATTGTGATCTCTCATTTCCATGATTGGTCTTATCCTCAGATTTCTCGGGAGGCTTGTGCCCAGCAGTGGGATGATCGTAATAAAATACAATACCCTATAGTGTCTTTCTTTTCAGATGTGATAGAAGCAACGTCCAAGCCTAACATCACCGAGACAATAGACTGCAGTCGAGTGAAAGCAGAGCCCGGTGAGACAGCGGAGGACGCGGCGACAGCACCGGAGTCACCGCCGCGAGTGAAGGAGGAACAAGCGCAGGCTGCAGGAGCCTCATCCACAGAGCAGAGCGCACACGCACACACGCAGCCGGACACGCACACGCACGCCACACACACGACACGCGCGCACGCACACACGCGCAACGCCGACGGACTCTACCAGTGCCCACACTGCACACACACTACTAAAGAAAAATGTCACTTGGAAGTACATATAAGAACGCACACGGGAGAAAAGCCATACAAATGCACTCAATGTGAGTATAGAAGTAGTCGAGCAGGTTCTTTAAAAACACATTTACTGAAGCACACTGGAGAGAAGCCATACAAGTGCACACAATGTGAGTTTAAATGTTTTACAGCAGGACATTTAAAAATACATGTACTGAAGCACACAGGAGAGAAGCCATACAAATGCACTCAATGTGAGTATAGAAGTAATCAAGCAGGACATTTAAAAACACATTTACTAAAGCACACTGGAGAGAAGCCATACAAATGCACTCAATGTGAGTATAGAAGTAATCGAGCAGGACTTTTAAAAACACATTTACTGCAGCACACTGGAGAGAAGCCATGCAAATGCACTCAATGTGAGTATAGAAGTAATCAAGCAGGACATTTAAAAACACATTTACTGCAGCACACTGGAGAGAAGCCATACAAATGCACTCAATGTGAGTATAGAAGTAATCGAGCAGGACTTTTAAAAAGACATTTACTGCAGCACACTGGAGAGAAGCCATACAAGTGCACACAATGTGAGTTTAAATGTTTTACAGCAGGACATTTAAAAATACATGTACTGAAGCACACTGGAGAGAGGCCATACAAATGCACTAAATGTGAGTATACATGTGTTACAGCTGCACGTTTAAAAATACATTTACGGAAGCATACTGCAGAGAAGCCATACAAATGCACTCAATGTGAGTATAGATGTAATCAAGCAGGACATTTAAAAACACATTTACTGCAGCACACTGGAGAGAAGCCATACAGGTGCACTCAATGTGAGTTTAAATGTTCAACAGTAAGTCATTTAAAAATACATATACTGAAGCACACTGGAGAGAAGCCATACAAGTGCACTCAATGTGAGTATAGATGTAATCAAGCAGGATATTTAAAAAGACATTTACTGCAGCACACTGGAGAGAAGCCATACAAGTGCACTCAATGTGAGTTTAAATGTTCAACAGTAAGTCATTTAAAAATACATGTACTGAAGCACACTGGAGAGAAGCCATACAAGTGCACTCAATGTGAGTATAGAAGTAATCAAGCAGGACTTTTAAAAACACATTTACTGAAGCACACTGGAGAGAGGCCATACAAGTGCACTCAATGTGAGTTTAAATGTTTTACAGCAGGACATTTAAAAATACATGTACTGAAGCACACTGGAGAGAAGCCATACAAATGCACTCAATGTGAGTATACATGTGTTACAGCTGCACGTTTAAAAATACATTTACGGAAGCACACTGGAGAGAAGCCATACAAATGCACTCAATGTGAGTATAGAAGTAATCAAGCAGGACATTTAAAAACACATTTACTGCAGCACACTGGAGAGGCGCCATACAGGTGCACTCAATGTGAGTTTAAATGTTCAACAGTAAGTCATTTAAAAATACATGTACTGAAGCACACTGGAGAGAAGCCATACAAGTGCACTCAATGTGAGTATAGAAGTAATCAAGCAGGACTTTTAAAAACACATTTACTGAAGCACACTGGAGAGAGGCCATACAAGTGCACTCAATGTGAGTTTAAATGTTTTACAGCAGGACATTTAAAAATACATGTACTGAAGCACACTGGAGAGAGGCCATACAAATGCACTCAATGTGAGTATAGATGTAATCAAGCAGGACATTTAAAAACACATTTACTGAAGCACACTGGAAACGAAAGTGAGTAGGTTTATATGGGATTGGCAGTATACGACGACATGTAATACAGCCGGAGATTTAAAAACACATTCAAGAACACACACTGGAGAAATTGTCATAAAAATTCACTTATTCAAATATTTCATTTTATTGGACGTCGTCACGAGTAGTATACAGTTCCTATATTCGTAGCACTACTGAGACACGAGTTTAATTCGTTTATAGTTGTTTCATCCTTAGATACGTTTATCGTAAGAACACTAGGAACCTCTAAAACACACACACACACACACACACACACACACACACACACACACACACACACACACACACACACACACACACACACACACACACACACTCAATTATACTAATTAAGGGTGGTTTTGTTTTTGTTGAATATTAAATAATTAATAATTCGATAAGTAAATGTGGTTCCAACTTCTGTTCATTTAAAATATTCTTTTTTTTATCAAAATAAACATTTTTCCTTTTTAATTTCATTTTCATTTCACTGTATTTCCCGAAACCGTTATTTATTACCAAATGGTTCTTAATGTTATATTATTATGTGTAAATATAGGAATTTGATCAGATTCAGATAAGTTATTTTGTGTACACTAATATTAATTTAATAAAGAGGAAAGGTTTGTTTCAATTGCATAGGCTCTAAAACGACTGGACGATTCGAAAAGTTCTTTTACTGTTGGGAAGCTGCAATGCGGCTCTGTCAGCACATTCCGCCACAGTCACGTCACTCTCGTACAGATAGATCGAGCAGCGATTTGCGCTGTCTCGATGTAGTATATAAGTGTTGTGTTTGATTAAACAAATAGTTATTAATCAGCAGTACATCACTCATACTGTCAACACACTACCTGGTATCCAACCCAGTCGTTTAGGAGAGTATTTAAACAAACCAACTTTTCCTCTTTATTATATTAGTATAGATGAAAATAAACACAAAAAAAATATAATAATATGTAAATGATAAAACTGACACGAAGAAAGCATTCTCTGGTAGCATCAGCTAAGGAATGAAGAGCTATAAGAATATTAATCTATTCAACACTATAAATAATTTTTAGTTAATATAATTATTAGTATAATTCATAGATTTAGGTGATACATTGTCCGAGAGCAGAGATGGGCATTAATCGATTATTTTTTTAATCAACTAATTAATCGACTAAACAATCAATCGTCACAAAACTAATCGCGATTAATTTAATTAAGATTAACTTAATCGTCGCTGAATTCGATTAACGATTAGTCAATCGTCATTTTAATCGACTAAATTTCTCGATTAAGTCTCGATTAAATTTTGAAACACAGTCCATAACAAAAAAAATATATGTAGGTACATATTATCATTCAATATGTTCCTTGAAATCATTCTAGAGCAGTGCAAAAAATGGTTAGGCAGTATATGAGTTAGGAAAATTTAAACTTGAATAAGAAAACGATGTACATAATCCATCATTTCATCCATGGCTCTCGGACCATTTATTTGAAGAAAGGGGAAATGAAGAATTTTTTTTTCTGATATTAATCGAAAGGAAATTAATCTAATTAATCAATCGATTATAGATTTAATCGCTCGTATTTAATCGACGATTAACTTAATCGTGATTAAGTTAGTCGAACATCTTACGACTAAGATTGATTAATCGTCACTTTTAATCGTTAATCGATTACTTTTAGGTTAATCTTAATTGTTAATCGTTAGTCGATTACATTTTGCCCATCACTGTCCGAGAGCAGTCAATGTGATGTGGAATCTTGTGTTCAATCAATGAGTCTTTTAATACGCATAAACCGAAATCGACGCGTGAAACTTTAAAAAAAACTGTCCTGAATATTCCATATAATATTACCATTCATAAATAATCATAACGCAATTAACTATTTTTATTTTCTTAATATTCGTGTGTATAATATATTATAGTTTGTCTCTATGAAGTAACCTCAACGTATTTGAGCCGTTTTTACTTTGTGCCAAACAGCTCCACTGACAGTTCAATGTAGCGTATCTGTTATAACTTTAAGGTTATGTTTATTGGTATTTAGATACATTCGTCTGCCATTATTTAGACGTATACATCTTCAAAATATAATTAACGTAGTGATTTATTAGATTGATTATCATAAGAATGAGTCGCAGTCAAGTGTCGCCTGTCAGCGGCGGGCTGTGTCGCGTGTGTCTGTCGCGAAACTCGCGCGTCGTGAACATATTCTCGACGCGGCTGCAAGACGTGCTGGAGCAGCTCACCTGCATATCGGTACGGCGGCAGCGGCAGCGGCAGCACTCTAGTAGTCTAGTGCATTCGTGAGTGCGTATTGCGTTGCGAGTGGTGATGTGATAGTTGGGTTATGTGGTTGTTCGGTGTTTGTTCGCAGCTGGCGGCGGGCGACGGCTTCCTGCACACAGTGTGCTGCGTGTGCGCGGCGCTGCTGCGGAAATGCGATAGACTCAGGGTAAAGGCAGTCGCCGCCGACCGCGTGTTGCGACAGGAGCTCGCCGGAGTGAGTGCAGACTGCAGCGAGAATACTTATCACACTAACACACTTTTATTGATGTTTTACACAACTGACGGCGATGTTTTATGTTGCGCCAGGTTACTCAAGATGTGGAGAGTGTGAGTGGTAAGGGGAATGAGTTCTTGCAGAACTTGAGCCAGTCCAAGATGAGGATATACTCTTATCCTGATTGTGACTCGTACCTAGGATACACAGGCATGGACTCAGGTATTTGTATTGCTTCCAATGAATTTTTGTATTGATTTGGTATTGGTGGTAGGCTAGTTTTCCGCACTTGATCCGCAGGTCGGGCCTTTGTGCGTTTATGTATAGATATTGATATTCTGTTTGGTTTCACTCTCTCTCCAGTATTAGAACTTGTGATTTTTTTATTGCAGAGGACTCGCTAGCATTGGCCACAGTTAAGATGGAAATTGAAGTTGATCCCTTAGAGCTGGAGTCTGCGGCGGGAGAGCCGGTGAGCTGTGAGGAGCGCGGCGCCGGCACTGAAGCAGCCCTGAGGGCTGATGGTGAGACATGACAACTGCTTTTCATTCATTTTCATTTCAGATCTGTTAATGACTATTATATTATGTGACCCTTGGTCTAGAAGCAAGAGATTGTAGAGGATGAAAACAGAAGGCATTTGCTAGCAGTATGTGGTCCTGATTTATATTATTTGATTATTTCATTAACTAGCGGTCCCCGCAGACTTCCTCCCGCCCTCAATCGATTTGACAGCTGTCATTGTTGCATTTTGATAAACTATTTTTAAAATTTGAGCTGAATTTTGTTTCTACTGGAAAGGGATTCAAAGTATCCTACGTCCTTCTCTTCTCCTGGTTCTGAGCTACGTCCCCAGCAATTTCCAGCCGTTCTTGAGTAATAAATGGAGTAACTAACACGACTTTCTTTTATATAATAGACTAGCTTCTGCCCGCTACTTCGTCCGCGTGGAACTCCTTTTTTGCAGTCGGTTAAAAAATAGTCTATGTCCTTTCTCAGGCTCTAGACTTTCTTTGTACCAAACTTCATTTAAATTGGTCTTGTAGTTTTAGCGTGAAAGCGTAACAGACAGACAGGGTTACTTTCGCATTTATAATATTAGTAGGGATTTCAACAGAGAAAATGAGTGAGGTTACTTTTTCAACTATCAGAACAAAATTGAATAATAATTTTGAGCTGAATGAGATTGTACAGTCTTATAGATTCCATAGCCAAGTACCAAGAATATTGAGTATTGATTGCAATTATAGTGATTTGGACGTCATTGCGGGATTGTTTAGTCACTAAACTTAATAATTTCTGATGCCTTCGCGGTTATTATATACACTTGCTAAGCCAGCGACTTCGTCCCTGGAATAGTTATTTTCCCCGTTTTTTTACACATTTTCCACTGTTTCTTCGCTCCTATTGTTCGCAGCGTGATGTTATATAGCCTAAAGCTTTCCTCGATAAATGGTCTATCCAATAAAAAAAGATTTTTTCAATTCGAACCAGTAGTTCCTGAGATTAGCGCGTTCAAACAAACAAACTCTTCAGCTTTATAATATTATAACATAAATAACATAATAACATATATAACATATAACATAATAACATACTAGCGGCCCGCCCCGGCTTGGCCCGGATCCCTTTTTTTATAGCCTATGTCACTCGGAAAAATTTTTCAAATCGGTCCAGCCGTTTAGGTGCTTATTCAATCCAAACAAACAAACCTTTCCTCTTTATAATATTAGTATAGAAAAATTGATAAAGGAGGTTTAGAAAAGAAGGTGGATTAGGTACTACGCAAATATCCAGGTGTGTTTCAAGGAGGCTTAGGAAAGTACACGGGGCCCGGTTGTAAATATTACCTGTAAGGATGGGTAGAAACCGAATTTTTTAAAAAGTCAGTATATTATATTTGCAATCAAGGAATGAATTTATAAGGAAATTGAGAGGTTGTGCGTTTATGTATTGATATTGATATTCTGTTTGGTTTCACTCTCTCTCCAGTATTAGAACTTGTGATTTTTTTATTGCAGAGGACTCGCTAGCAATGGACGCCTTTAAGTTGGAGATTGAAGAAGATCCCTTAGAGCTTGAGTCTGCAGCGGGAGAGCCGGTGAGCTGTGAGGAGCGCGGCGCCGGCACTGAAGCAGCCCCGAGGGCTGATGGTGAGACATGTCAACTACTGCATTCATTTTCATTTAAGATAATAATTTCTGATGCCTTCGCGGTTATTACACATTGGAATGAAACAACTATGAACGGATTTAACTCGCATATTTTTATTTGTTGACGTTTCGGATTCTTTACAGTTTCCATAATCGTAGCACGACTGAGCTGACAATAGTCTAACGCTAAACGTTACACTATTGAAAAATACGCGAGTTAAATCCGTTAATAGTTGTTTCATTCCAATTCATTTAAGATGTTTTAATTATTATACAGATTTTATTGAAAAAATGCTGCCCTTATATTTGTGACGAATTGAACTTTCAGATAGTATTGGCTTTGTTTACCATAACGAATTTATTGAAATTTAATGTTGCTCAGATATATTTGAGTACCTCGCCCGCTACGATATATGTGCTGGCGACTGTTTGTAAATCAATTATCACAACATTCCATTGTGATCTCTCATTTCCACTATTGGTCTTATCCTTAGATTTCTCGAGAGGCTTGTGCCCAGCAGTGGGATGATCGTAATAAAAAAATGAATACTCTTAAACATAGTGTCTTTCTTTTCAGATTTGATAGAAGCAACGTCCGAGCCTAACATCACCGAGACAATAGACTGCAGTCGAGTGAAAGCAGAGCCCGGTGAGACAGCGGAGGACGCGGCAACAGCACCGGAGTCACCGCCGCGAGTGAAGGAGGAACAAGCGCAGGCTGCAGGAGCCTCATCCACAGAGCAGAGCGCACACGCACACACGCAGCCGGACACGCACACGCACGCCACACACACGACACGCGCGCACGCATACACGCGCAACGCCGACGGACGCTACCAGTGCCCACACTGCACATACTCTGCTGCAAAAAAATGTCACTTGGATTTACATATAAGAACGCATACGGGAGAAAAGCCATACAAATGCACTCAATGTGATTATAGATGTACTGAAGAACGACATTTAAAACAACATTTTCGAACACACACTGGAGAGAAGCCGTTCAAATGCACTCAATGTGAGTACAGAAGTACTACAGCAGGACAATTAAAATTACATTTACTGAAGCACACTGGAGAGAAGCCATACAAGTGCACTCAATGTGAGTACGGAACTGTTACTGCAGGAGCTTTAAAAATACATTTACTAAAGCACACTGGTGAGAAACCATACAAATGTACTCGATGTCCGTATAGAAGTAAGAAAGCAGATTTTTTAAAAATACATTTTCGAAAGCACACTGGAGAGAAGCTACACGAATGCAGCCAATGTGAGTATAAAAGTACTACAGCAGGATATTTAAAACAACATTTACTAACTCACACTGGAGAGAAGCCGTACAAGTGCACTCAATGTGAGTTTAGAAGTAATCAAGCAGGACATGTAAAAAGACATTTACTGACGCACACTGGAGAGAAACCATATGAATGTACTCAATGTGAGTATAGAAGTAGTAATGCACATGATTTAAAAATACATTTGATGAAGCACACTGGAGAAAAGCCGTACAAGTGCACTCAATGTGAGTATAGAACTACTACAGTAGGACATTTAAATAAGCATTCAAGAATGCACACTGGAGAGAAACCATACAAATGCACTCAATGTGAGTATAGAAGTGCTACAGCAGGAGATTTAAAAATACATTTACGGAAGCACACTGGAGAGAAGCCATACAAATGCACTCAATGTGAGTATGAAGCTGCAAGACCACAAAATTTAAAAAATCATTTAATAAAGCATTCGCGAGACAACTGAGTCGAACAAAGATGGACTATATTCGGACTTATTGTTGGATGATCCGGCTGGCGAGTGAGACAGCGCGATGAATATCACCGAGGCAATAGACTGCAGTCAAGCGAAAGCAGAACCCGGTGAGACAGCGGAGGACGCGGCGACAGCACCGGAGTCACCGCCGCGAGTGAAGGAGGAACAAGCGCAGGCTGCAGGAGCCTCATCCACAGAGCAGAGCGCACACGCACACACGCAGCCGGACACGCACACGCACGCCACACACACGACACGCGCGCACGCACACACGCGCAACGCCGACGGACGCTACCAGTGCCCACACTGCACACACACTACTGCTACTAAGCAACATTTAGAAGCACGTATAAGAACGCATACGGGAGAAAACCCATACAAGTTCACTAAAGTGAGTTTAAATGTAATAGATTAGAAAATTTAAAAAATCGTTTGCTAAGGCACACTGGAGAGAAACCATACAAGTGTACTTGATGTGAGTATAGAAGTACTAAAGCACAACTTCTAAAAATACATTTACGGAAGCACACTGTAGACAAGCCATATATATGTACTCAATGTGAGTTTAAATGTGTTCCATTGGGTCATTAAAATAATCATTCACGAGACAATAATTGTGATTAATCTCCTTACGTAGTACTTCAACCTTCGGGCGTTACTGGTTGAGTCGACGAATATTTCTACTAGTATATTCTGTCTTTGTTTATGAGCCAAATGTCGCCTCAGGAGTATATTGATCTCAATTATTATATATCTACAAGGATATAATACTAACATTATTAAAATACTAGCGGTTCGCACGGATCCCATTTTTTTTTTTTTTTCAAATATTCTTTAGCTATTCTTTTCTAAATATATACTCAGGGTGAACATAGCTTCCCAACAGTGAAAGAATTTTTCAAATCGTTCCAGCCGTTTTGGAGACTATTCAATCCAAACAAACAAACCTTTCCTCTTTATTATATATATTAGTATAGATTATACACCAAAACTGTTTAATTTGTCCATTTTCTCTGCAGGAGTGTTCTGTATAGATTCATGCTTTCTATATGAAGCTGGGAGAGTTGTCTTGAATCTGTTTAGTCGTTGTCGGTCTCGCTGCGAGGAACTCGATGGCGCGCGTAACACAAACCAGCAGGTTTACGAGTTAGCTGTCTTTAGAATCTAGGTGTGCGGCAAACTTAAGGTTAAAATGAGCCATGTTAATTTGATTTCTGTGAGATGTTTAATTATTATTATTGAAGGATCCAAGTTAATAAATGAAAACATAAATTATGGACATTTTATTTATAACTAGCTTTTGCCCGCGACTTAGTCTGCGTACGAATAACACACCCGTTTCACCCCCTTTAAAAGGTGTTTTTTAATCCTTTCTTTATGCTCCCCTACGTTACAAAAGGAACCACGCGAACTCGACGGCCTGTTAGTGTAATGGTCAGAGGCACTGACTACGAAAGCAACCTGCAACCTCTGGGTTCGAATCCTGCTAGATGTCAATGTGATGAGGCACTGGCATCTATACTTGAGTCTTGGATGTCTTATATGTATTTATGAATGTTTATCCGTTGTGTAGTACCCATAGTACAAGCTTTGCTTAGTTTGGGACTAGATCAATTGGTATTAACTGTCCAAAGATATTATACATATATATATATTATAGTGACATTCACTTTTATCTAACTATTACATATAATGTTTTGTTTTTCAAATAATAAAAATGGCGCCATTTCAATGGCCCCCATTTTCGCCTATGGTTGCTTTTGTTCTATATTAATGCGTTTTTTACTTTGGCTCAAACAGTTTTGATGACAGTTCCCTTCTAAAGTTATAAAGTTGGTAGAATTGTTATTTAACGTAAGTCACTTCAACTCACTTCATAGTTCATGTCATGTCATTCTTAGTACATAAACGCTTTCCCGCAAGGTTTTCCAAAGAAAACTACATTTACAAAGAGAAAATAACAAATTACATGGCCGAGTCTTACATTTAAATACTAAAATGTCTTATAAAGCGGTCGAAGTCACGGCTGCGGAGCAATGTCGCGTGTGTCTGTCGCGAGACTCGCGCGTCGTGAACATATTCTCGACGCGGCTGCACGACGTGCTGGAGCAGCTCACCTGCATATCGGTACGGCGGCAGCGGCAGCGGCAGCACTCTAGTACATTTAGATAGATAGATAAAACGTTTATTTCATTACAACACAAAACAATTGACGTAGGTACAACTTTCCAGACAAAAATAAAGAAACAAACAAATACTACATAATTAATTAAATGGAATCTTACGTGACAAATACATAAAAGCCCCCTAAAAAGTATAATAATAATAAAAACTTGATATTAGGTAGGTACCTAAGTATTAATAGGTATTTCTACAAAGAAAACGTCACGTCGGGGGGACCGTTCATCATTTACCTAATTGTACTCTACCTATATTTACCTACTATGTATCGAAACCTAAGGTCCCCCCGACATGACGTTTTCTTTGTAGAAATACCTATTAATACTTAGGTACCTACCTAATATCAAGTTTTTATTATTATTATACTTTTTAGGGGGCTTTTATGTTTTTATGTCGGGGGTTTGTTAAAATTTTTAATTTATTTTTTTTATTTCATACTTTTTGAAAGTAGGTAGGTAACTTATTTTTTTTTAACCAATTTCTATTTTACATGGAATTCTGTAATGTACATGCGATCCTCTTTCATTTGATACCTCACTCGGTTATATTTGTAGTCATTTGGTTAACCATCTCCACACTTTCACTCCCTATATTTTTTGAACTACTTAACCGATTTTCATTATAATATCAATTTTGTAATGTACACGTGATCCTCTTTCATTTGATACCCCACTCGGTTATATTTGTAAATATTTGATTTTCCATCCCCACTTTCACTCTCTATATTTTTTGTACTACTCAACCGATTTTCATTATAATTTCAATTTTGTAATGTACTCGTGACCCTCTTTCATTTGATACCCCACTCGAGTATATTTGTCGACATTTATTTTTCCAACCCCTCTTTCACCCCCCTCTATTTATTAAACTACTGGTCCGATTTTCATCAAACATAGCTAAGAACACTCCCGACATATTCACCTTTCAAACAAAAAAAACAGAATCAAAATCGGTTCATGCGTTTGGGAGCTATGATGCCACAGACAGACACACACACACACACACACACACACACACACACAGACACGTCAAACTTATAACACCCCGTCGTTTTTGCGTCGGGGGTTAAAAATTATGTTCCAACGAAAAAGGGTATCCCCTCAGCATTTGTTGTGCACAAGAGAGTGACACAACACTGATTTTCAGTGGACCCTCAAAAAACGAGAATGCGTACATTATAAGTATCTGACATACAAAACAGAAAAATAATTTACGTACTGGCGTGGCATCACACATTTATAGGATAGGTAATGTACCTGTGTGTGTGTGTGTGTGTGTGTGTGTGTGTGTGTGTGTGTGTGTGTGTGTGTGTGTGTGTGTGTGTGTGTGTGTGTGTGTGTGTGTGTATGTGTGTGTTGTGTAAGTGAGTGATGTGTGCTTAAGAGAGTGTGTGTGTTTAAGGACACAGTCAGTTATTAGACTTGGAGAGAAATTAAATAAAGCTTGAGCTTATTTTTAAAATTTCACATACCAGTTATGCGTCTTATTGGCGGAGGAAGGTTGTTCCAACATTTCGTAGCAGCGTACCTAAAGCTACCACGAAATGCAGCTGTCCCGTGTCTAGGGCAAATGAGTTGAGGTGCCTGTCTTTCGTGTCTATTTGAGAATGTCAGTTTGTCATACAGGTATGTCGGTTTCTTACTTCTTACATTTATACACATTACGTCACTATTATTGAGGTTATATTGGAATGATGTGTTAAACATAGTTGTGTCATTCCATTGTGTGATAGCCGCGAAGGCATCAGGAATTATTGAGGTTATGTATGGGTGCAGATGTCAGAGAGCGATGGGCTCCCGCATTCGGTGTGCTGGCTGTGCGCGGCGCTGCTCTGCAAGTACCACCGCCTTCGAGCCACGGCCCTCGCTGCCGACCGACTGCTGAGACAGAGAGACACTGAGGTAATTTTTCAATGTGTAACTAGTGCCTGGCGTTAATTACACCGCGAGGGTAAAACTTGTATTTCTTGCAACAATCAGCCGGCAGTTGTCTCTCACGCCGCGTTACAAAGTGTCTAGTCTAAGCGTCGACTAGCGCGCGAGCTCGGCGGCGGGAGGAGGCGCGCGATCAGAGACCCTGGTGAGGCATGAATTGGTCTAAGAACCACTGCTTTAGTGGTTTTGGCAGTGCATGCCTGAACAGATGGTAGATTTTTTCCTACTTACTGGACACCCAAGGGCGTGCATTCTATGTCAGTGTCACTAATCTATGAAGTGCCTACCCCTGCGTCATAGTTACGCTCCCCCCACTGTACGCGCCTGTTGACACCTATAATCATATCGCACCTTCGGTAAAACAAGGGCACAATTGTCAAAAAATCCAATAATGAGTTAAGTATACAGAAATGTTCCCAATGTTTTTTGGACCCTGGTTGCTACAACAATGCTGAGCTTGAGCCTTCTCAGTCGACATGAATTGCATGAATATAAACTAGATATTGTCATCACTTTAAATTGGGTACGTTCCACTTAACGCTCGCAACGCCGTCGACCACGACCGCTGAAATTGCCGTTCCACTAACGAGGAAACACCACGGGCGTTGTAAGCGAATGTTTATAGGTGGAACGCACATCGTGAGCGACGAAAGCCCACTCTGACCCACCAATATTTTGTAGGCGAAGTGGGCGCGATGTGGTCGCGAACAGTGACGTCATCTATGACGTCGAGCCATCGCTCGCAACGACCACGGGCGTTAAGTGGAACGATACAGAGGGTGTCACGAGCGTTGCGGGCGCTTAGTGGAACGCACCCATTGTCATCACTTTAAATTGTGTCTACTGAATAAACTAATTCTTATTTAATCTTTGTCAGGAAGCGGATGTGGTGGAGCGGGAAGCGGCTGGCCGCTTGTCGGTGTCAAAACTGGAGCTGACGTCATACCCCGAGTGGGAACATGTGAAACGAGAACCCAGCCCTCAAGCCGAGAGACTACCTCACATTGCAGGTTCTCTTCTTGTACAGATTTTGTCTATCTATTTTAATATCGACCGCCTGTTGGTCTAGTGGTCAGAGCCTCTGACTACGAAACCGGAGGTTGCGGGTTCGAATCCTGCTAGGGGCAGTCAGTGTGTTGAGCACTGGCATTTGTACCTGAGTCTTGGATGTCTTATATGTATTTATGTATGTTTATCCGTTGTCTAGTACGCATAGTACAAGCTTTGCTTAGTTTGGGACTAGATCAATTGGTGTGAATTGTCCAAAAGATATTTATTTATTATAAAGAGGAAAGATTTGTATTTTTGTATGTAATGAATAAACTCAAAAAGTACTGGACCGATTTTAATGATTCTTTTTTCATTTGGAAGCTACATTATCACTGAGTAACATCTATACTTCTATACTAATATTATAAAGAGGAAAGATTTGTATTTTTGTATTTTTGTATTTTTGTATTTTTGTATGTTTGTAATGAATAGGCTCCGAAACTACTGGACCGATTTCAAAAATTCTTTCACCTTTGGAAAGCTACATTATCCCCGAGTAACATAGGCTATATAATATCACGCTAGGTCTTATAGTTGCGGAGCAGTAACCGAAAATGTTTCAAAAACGGGGGAAAAGTATCGTTTCTGAGTAAAACGTAAAACTATGAAATAGGCTATAAAAAAAGGGATCGGGGCGGGCCGCTAGTCTATACTAATATTATAAAGTTGAAGATTTGTTTGTTTGTTTGTTTGAACGCGCTAATCTCAGGAACTACTGGTTCGATTCTTTTTTTGTTGAATAGACCGTTTATCGAGGAAGGCTTTAGGCTATATAACATCACGCTACGCCCAATAGGAGCGAAGAAACAGTGCAAAATGTGTAAAAAACGGGGAAAATAACTATTCCACGCGGACGAAGTCGCAGGCAGAAGCTAGTATTTAATATAACCAATATACTAAAATCAGTAAATCCAGAGGATTTAATAGCTAAAGTCACACGTCAGTCGTGCTACGATTATGGAAACCAGTTTTCGAAACGTCAGCCAATAATAAAAAATACGCGAGTTATATCTGTTTATAGTTGTTTTATTCCAATGTGTAATAACCGCGAAGGCATCACAAATTATTAACAGCACATATTTTATATGTAAAAGATATATTAGTGTATACTCATAAAATATGACATTTTGAAATTAAACAACTATTAACGGAATTAACTCGCGTATTTTTATTTTATTATATTTGTTGAAGTTTCGGATTTTTCACTAATCTTCAGTTTCCATAATTGTAGCACGACTAAGCTGACAATAGTCTAACGCTATAAAAGTCCGTTAATAGTTGTTTCATTCCAATGTGTAATAACCGCGAAGGCATCAGAAATTATTTTATGACATTTTGTTAACTTTTGGGATTAAGTACTGGGGGTCTCAATTTTTCTACTCTTGTTTTGGTACAAATATCATTATAATTAAAAAAAGTAATGGTATTTATCCAAAAATATCGATCCAATTTCGATTGATAGATCTTAGCTTATAATATTAAGTATCTAATAGAAAGGCGCTACGGTAGAATCACGAGTAGTTGCCAAGCGTGAAGCTGCTGGCTTGTGATGAGAGAAAAACCAAATGACATTGCCCATTGTTAATCTTCATTCAGAAAAAAAAATACATAGTACATTACGCACCTAGGCCAGTCAAATAAAAAATGCCTCAGATCACATGCAATTGTCGTCCGAGGCGAAGCCGAGGTTGACAAAAATGTGATCTGAGGCTTTTTTATTTACTGGCCGAGGTCAGTATACTATTTTTCTGTTCGACGAAGCCAGAAAGCGGCAATTTCATTTAGCGCAGCGGCCACAAAATAGGCGCTTTCCGGCCGGAGGACAGAAAAATAAATTTATAAGTTTGTATGTAATTAAATATGCTTTGAATTTTAGTCATGAGGTTGCTTTTACTTAATTTCAGTTTGTACACAAACTTCCAACCCAACTATAGACTGATTTTTTTTTATTGCAGAGGACTCGCTAGCATTGGCCACAGTTAAGATGGAAATTGAAGAACATCCCTTAGAGCCTGAGTCTGCAGCGGAAGAGCCGGTGAGCTGTGAGGAGCGCGGCGCCGGCACTGAAGCAGCCCCGAGGGCTGATGGTGAGTCGGAACATGTTGGAACTTGAAAATTCTGTAGAGGTCATCACATCAATTCACATCACTCACTTTTGAAATTTTATAAAAAACATTATTTTTTTTTTTGATTGTACAGTCGCCATTACATATAACTTAGCAGATATTTATGAACACTTGTACTGTTGAGATATTTTTGCATCATTGTGTGTACAGATTTTATTGAAAAATTGCTGAACTTATATTTGTGACGAATTGAACTTTCAGATAGTATTGGCTTTGTTTACCATAACGAATTTATTGAAATTTAATGTTGCTCAGATATATTTGACGATATATGTGCTAGCGACTGTTTGTAAATCAATTACCACAACATTCCATTGTGATCTCTCATTTCCATGATTGGTCTTATCCTTAGATTTCTCGAGAGGCTTGTGCCCAGCAGTGGGATGATCTTAATAAAATACAATACCCTTAAACATTTTTTTCTTTTCAGATGTGATAGAAGCAACGTCCAAGCCTAACATCACCGAGACAATAGACTGCAGTCGAGTGAAAGCAGAGCCCGGTGAGACAGCGGAGGACGCGGCGACAGCACCGGAGTCACCGCCGCGAGTGAAGGAGGAACAAGCGCAGGCTGCAGGAGCCTCATCCACAGAGCAGAGCGCACACGCACACACGCAGCCGGACACGCACACGCACGCCACACACACGACACGCGCGCACGCACACACGCGCAACGCCGACGGACGCTACCAGTGCCCACACTGCACACACACTACTGCTCAACATGCTAATTTAAAAGTACATATAAGAAGGCACATTGGAGAGAAACCGTTTACATGTACTGAGTGTGATTATAGATGTACTACGTTAGGAAGTCTTAAAACGCATTTAAGAAGGCACACAGGAGAAAAGCCGTTTAATTGTATCGAATGTGACTATCGATCTACTAGTGCAGGAGATTTGAAAATACATTTACGTAAGCATACGGGAGAAATCCCATTCGTTTGCCATGCTTGTGGGTGGAGCTGTTCTACGTCAAATTGTTTGAAGATTCATTTGCTAAGGCACACTGGGGAAAAACCATATGAATGCAATCAATGTAAATATAGATGTACTAGAGCTGGAGATTTAAAAAGACATATATTAAAGCACACTGGAGAGAAGCCATATAAATGCACGAATTGTGAGTATCGGTGTACATCAGCGGGAGATTTAAAGCGACATTTACTAAGACACACTGGAGAGAAGCCACATGAATGCACGAGTTGTGAGTATCGGTGTACAACAGCGAAAGATTTAAAGCGACATTTACTAAGGCACACTGGAGAGAAGCCATATGAATGCACGAACTGTGATTATCGGTGTACAACAGCGGGACATTTAAAGCGACATTCACTAAGGCACACTGGAGAGAAGCTATGAAAATATGAGCTTAAGAAAAATTATATTATGATATTGTGATGTGCTATGTGGATCATGTTATATCATTTTAGCTGATGTTGACAATACCCCAGGAAGTTAATTATTTATATTTTATTGAAACAAATATTTATATTTTATCAAAACTTAAAAAAAACATTAGATTATACATTACAATGAAACAACTTAAACGGATTTAACTCGCGTATTTTATTTATAATAAAGCCTTTACAGATTCCATAATCGTAGCACGACCGAGCTGACAATAGTGTTATGCTAAAGTGCTTGTGCTTGATTATACTGTTGTAAAATTAAATTTATAAATTATATATACCGCACACCTAGATCTAAAGGGATCTAACTCAAAAACCGGAAGATTTGAGTTATGCACACCATCGGATTCCAGCAAAACCCACCTACACTAAAACAGATTTCAGCTAATATAACTCTGCTAGCTTTATTATAAAAAGTATAAATTTATACAGAAAACTCATACGTGCATATGGACATATTAATCAGTTTCTCGCCTCTCCTGAAAAAGTACCTTTTTTGAGTTAGCTCCCTTTAGATCTAGGTGTGCGATATATAAATTAGAATTAGTATTAGTTATCAACTTTGTCTGTAAACCTGTAACCCAATCAATTATGTTAAAATAAACTATTTATCTATCTTACCTATATTGGATTTCATTTTGGCATTATTACTTGTCAGTATTTACCAAATTTTCCACCTGTTATTACAGGTAACATATTATAATAAATAAAAACGCCTCTATGACAAAAAAATAAAGGAATCAGCCTTGTTTCTAGCCAAAATCACAAGCATAGAAAATAACCTTGTACAAATTTCAGATTTATTGTCTTTTTATTAATTTACTAGCGGCCCCGGCAGACGTCCGATTGTTTCGTCAAAGTCTTCTAACTGTCACTTAATGAATAGTAATTCTTCATAAGGCTTCATATTTTTCCCGTTTTTTACACATTTTCTCCTGTTTCTTCGCTCCTATTGGTCGCAGCGTGATGTTATATAGCCTAAAGCCTTCCTCGATAAATGGTCTATCCAACAAAAAAAGAATTTTTGAATTCGAAACCAGTAGTTCCTGAGATTAGCGCGTTCAAACAAACAAACAAACAAACTCTTCAGCTTTATAATATTAGTATAGATTAATGACCTGGATGCCAAACGTCCATCAGTAGAAATAATAGACAACAAAATCCTCACAATTACAATATAAAATTATTTTAAATCAATGTTTTCCTAAAGTATTTACAATAAATTGAAAAGTAACCAATAAAAAAACACAGCGACAACAGATTCAATGCAATAATATAATACAACAATACGATTAATGAATTTTAACAAACTAATACATAAAAACCAAAAGACCCTCTAAAAAGTAAAACAATAATAAAATCTTAATATTAGTTACCTAAGTATTAATATATTTACAAAGAAAACGTCATGTCAGGGGGACCACTTGTCATTTAGGTGTACTTACTTAATATTTACAATCTACCTTAACCTACAGTACTTTGTAGACATTTGGTTTTCCATCCCCACTTTCAACCCCTCTAATTAATTAACAACTAAACCGATTTTCATTAAACATAGCTAAGAACACTCCCGACATAGTCACCTTTCAAACAAAAAAAAAAACAGAATCAAAATCGGTTCATGCGTTAGGGAGCTATGATGCCACAGACACACATACACACACACACACACACACACACACACACACACACACACATACACACACACACACAGACACACACACACACACACAGACAGACAGACAGACAGACAGACAGACAGACAGACACGTCAAACTTATAACACCCTGTCGTTTTAGCGTCGGGGGTTAAAAATAAAAACAGAAACATATATGAATGAAACAGCTATAAACAGTTTTCATAATTTGTATACTAAACTTTTAATTTAGGTACTTACAACTGAGCGGACGATAGGTACGCTAAAGCTCATCGTGCTACGATTATGGAAACTGCAAAAGGTTCCGAAACGTAAGCTATAAAAAAATACGCGAGTTAAATGCGTTTATAGCTGTTTCATTACAATTTCTGAAAATGGCTAAACGCTTAGTATGAAATCCGGCTAATATGCTGTGAGACTTGAAAGAGTAAGTTTATCCAATGATTGCCGGGTTTCTATCCAGTGTATTTCAGTAAATACCTTTCTAAATCTCCTGCTGTAGTACTTCTATACTCACATTAATTGCACTTGTATGGTTTCTCTTCAGTGTGCGTTCTTGAATGTTTTCTTAAATTTCCTGTTGTAGTACTTCTGTACTCACATTGAGTGCACTTGTATGGCTTCTCTCCAGTGTGCGTTCTTGAATGTATTCTTAAATTTCCTGCTGTGTTACTTCTAAACGCACATTGAGTGCACATGTATGGCTTCTCTCCGGTGTGCTTCCGTAAATGTCTTTTTAGATGATCTGTTCTAGAACTTCTATACTCACATTGAGTGCACTTGTATGGCTTCTCTCCAGTGTGCGTTCTTGAATGTATTCTTAAATCTCCTACTGTATTACTTCTAAACGCACATTGAGTGCATTTGTATGGCTTCTCTCCAGTGTGCGTTCTTAAATGCATTCTTAAATTTCCTGTTCTAGTACTTCTGTACTCACATTGAGTGCACTTGTATGGCTTCTCTCCAGTGTGCGTTCTTGAATGTATTCTTAAATCTCCAACTGTATTACTACTAAACGCACATTGAGTGCATTTATATGGCTTCTCTCCAGTGTGCCTCAGTAAATGTGATTTTAAATGTCCTGCAGTACTACATTTATACTCACATTGAGTACACTTGTATGGCTTCTCTCCAGTGTGCGTTCTTGAATGTATTCTTAAATCTCCTACTGTATTACTTCTAAACGCACATTGAATGCATTTGTATGGCTTCTCTCCAGTGTGCGTTCTTAAATGCATTCTTAAATTTCCTGTTCTAGTACTTCTGTACTCACATTGAGTGCACTTGTATGGCTTCTCTCCAGTGTGCGTTCTTGAATGTATTCTTAAATCTCCAACTGTATTACTACTAAACGCACATTGAGTGCATTTATATGGCTTCTCTCCAGTGTGCCTCAGTAAATGTGATTTTAAATGTCCTGCAGTACTACATTTATACTCACATTGAGTACACTTGTATGGCTTCTCTCCAGTGTGCGTTCTTAAATGTATTCTTAAATCTCCTACTGTTTTACTTCTAAACGCACATTGAGTGCCTTTGTATGGCTTCTCTCCAGTGTGCCTCTGTAAATGTGTTTTTAAATGTCCTGCTTGATTACTTCTATACTCACATTGATTGCACTTGTATGGCTTCTCACCAGTGTGCGTTCGAAAATGTTGTTTTAAATTTCGTTCTACAGTACATCTATACTCACATTGAGTGCATTTGTATGGTTTATCTCCGGTATGCGTTCTTATATGTTCTTCTAAATGCTGCTTAGTAGCAGTAGTGTGTGTGCAGTGTGGGCACTGGTAGCGTCCGTCGGCGTTGCGCGTGTGTGCGTGCGCGCGTGTCGTGTGTGTGGCGTGCGTGTGCGTGTCCGGCTGCGTGTGTGCGTGTGCGCTCTGCTCTGTGGATGAGGCTCCTGCAGCCTGCGCTTGTTCCTCCTTCACTCGCGGCGGTGACTCCGGTGCTGTCGCCGCGTCCTCCGCTGTCTCACCGGGCTCTGCTTTCACTCGACTGCAGTCTATTGTCTCGGTGATGTTAGGCTTGGACGTTGCTTCTATCAAATCTGAAAAGAAAGACACTATGTTTAAGAGTATTCATATTTTTATTACGATCATCCCACTGCTGGGCACAAGCCTCTCGAGAAATCTAAGGATAAGATCAATCATGGAAATGAGAGATCACAATGGAATGTTGTGATAATTGATTTACATACAAATACAAAATTGTTTTCAATTGTTTATAGCTATGAAGGCTTTAAAAAGGTAACCCTTCATTTCCCATAAATTCGTATGTACTAATTTCATTTGCCATAATGGTCCCTGGCCATAACCTTCATTTGCCATAATATCACATACCATAATTTTTAAATGCCATAATACTCAAGTGTTATAATGTTCAACCTCCATAATATTGGATACCATAATAACACGTTCTATAATATTTACTTTCTATAATGTTCATAATCCCTATTACTTTATGCCATAAATATTATTTGCCATAATTACGGTAAAATCAGATCCAGACTATTTCAGTGTGCACAGAAATTATATTTCCCAAATATGACTTCCCAGACAACTTATCACAATACTTACAATTTCCAAGTGAACCTTTGGTAAAATTAAATTTCGCTTTTAGTTCATTTGGTCAAACTATCATTTGGTAAAGTTTCACTTCGTCAAGATTATATTAAGCAAATGTTTTGTTTTGTCATAGGTTATATTCCAAAAATATAATTCGGGCAAAGTCGGTTAGGTTAGGTTAGAACAGCAACCCCATGGTGCGCAAGCCGAGCGAGCGAAGCGAGCGTGCCGCGGCAGCGGCCGGCGATGCGTCAGGATCGATACTATTAATACTGACGGCATATCATAAACAAACGAGGTTTTGTCAGTATACTAATAATAATAATATAATAAAACCCGAGTGAATAACATTACTCATTCTGACCGTGTTATGTCAAATAATTATTATGGCGACTGGATTTTATGGCATTGAACTTTAGCACATTTAAAAATAGGGAAAATTAAATGTATGGCAAACGTATCCTTATGGAATCTAAAAGTTATGTCAAATAAAAATATTGCAAATGATCATTATGGCATATAATTTGTTATGGAATATTAAATTATGGCAAATGAAATTCGGGCATGTGAAATTATTGCATATGACTTTCGGGAAAACGACAGAGACCCCTTTAAAAATACTAAACTGGCCCTGAAAATCATGAATACAACAGAATAAGTATTCCAATCAGCTTAAACTCAAACTCAAATAATCATTTATTCAGGCTAGGCTCTTACAGGCACTTGTGAATGTCAACGTTAAAATTAATCATCTTTTTCGATTCAGCAAAAAAAAAACCTCTTGAGAAGAATCGAGAATAAACTCAATGAGGTATAATATTTTATGGTTTAAGACATTTATTTTCTCATAAAATTTACATAAAATCGCTTACTGAGAAAAAACTATTATTTAACTTAATTCTAACTAGCTGTGCCCGCGACTTCGTCCGCGTGGAATTTAAGTACTGGGACATAAGTATGGATAATTAAAGATTTTTTTCTAAAATGAGTTACTCTTTATTACATAAGCTATCTGCCAGTGAAAGTCCCGTCCAAATCAGTCCAGCTGTTTTATAGATTAGCCGGAACACACAGATAGACAGACAAATAATATAAACAATATAATATAGGTATGTATTTAATATTTCAAATGTAAATTATAAAATGTCTTTATAAACCACATTAACAGTTTTTCCTTCTGGGGCTAATATGAAAAGGTTATCCGCATTACTAACCCGCGAGCAAGCCACGTATAGTTGGCCGTGTGAAAAACAATTCGACCTGAGATCAACTCCAACAGCCTTTAGCGTCTGCCCCTGAGACTTGTTAATTGTCATAGCAAAGCAAACGGACACTGGAAATTGTGTCCGTTTGAATTGGAATGGGAAATTGTTGGGGATGATTGGTATTCGTGGTATGTATACAGTTTCACCTGCACTACATCCAGTAAGAATCTCAGCTTCGATTAAGTTTCTTTGTAAAGAAGTTACTCTAAGTCGGGTTCCATTGCACAATTTAGGCGGAGTAAGATTTCTCAATAGCGATGCGGTGTAAGCGTTTCGTCTGGGCATTTTTAAAATCAAAGCAAATACATACAATAATACATATATTGATTTCAATAAATCTACGTAGGCAATATTTTTTTAGATTATAGATTATATCCGAGAAAAAGCTACAGCGCGTTTTAATTGCCTTGAAGCGCCATCTAGTACTATATTATGTAACTATAAAATCTCCTATAGAAAAATTACCTTTAAACTTTAAAAGACGATAGCTTTTTTATTTGACATCCGATTTTGATGAAACAAAGCCTATATGTTGCTCAGGGAAGAGCTTAATCTATTAGTGAAAGCCGCGTCAAAATCTGTTCAGTAGTTTTCAAGATTAGCGAATACAGACAGACAGACAGACAGACAGACAGACAGAAAAGAAAATCTAAAACATCATTTTTGTGTTCTGTTACTCTTTTATTATTGCCCACACCCATTTTTTGTTAAAAATTTCAATTGTACAGACACGCGGTTTCTACTGTTTTATTATATGTAAGATGAGTAAAAGAGGGTAGCATGCAGAAACGGCCGAACAACTCAATACAATGGCGAAGTAAACAAGAGGCCGGTTAAACCTCGTAGGTACACGTTTTAACCGACGATTAGCACTATTGATATAACTTAAAATTAAAAATACTAAACATACATAACTATAATTATAATATTATACGTGTTTAACAAAATTATATATTTACCTACTTATATTTATTTACATTCACACTTAGTCTTAATAATATTATATTTAACGAAACTATTTTAATGAGGAAGCCGAAATTTCCGATTTTCAATATAATAATATTACAATTTCACTGAAGTATAAATTATGTACAAATTACAATATGTATGTAATCTAATTACATTTAAAAAAAAAAATAGGAGTAAAATAAACTAAAAAAAAAACAATAGGTATAGGAGATGTATAAGGTCTCCAGGTGTTAAAAGACTAAATTAAATTTACTGGAAATGTAAAGGTTTCCAGGAGTCAAACATAAAATAAAATTACAGGAGAAAAAAAGAAAAAAATACACAAAGTAAAAAAGACACTATGATGTCTCTAGTCAGATTCGTTCAAAGCAAAAGTATGTGAATATCACTAAAGTCCCCATTTGCAGACATGAACAGACCGGACCCCACAAACAGCACCCGTTCAGAGTATAACGTGTATCTCAGCCATCACCTCCCTCAACCATATTGTAGGTAAGGTGGCGACCCGATCAACAACGCCACTGTAAGCAAGCCCTTTAAGCGAGCATGACGAGCATGTCGTGCTCAAGCTGCCGGACAAAACAAAACTAATAAATGCTAGTATTCTTGTCCAGTCTTGGAGAGGCCTATGTCCAGCAGTGGACTGCGGCGGGCTGATGATGATTCTTGTCCAGTGAGAAACATCACATTGTGCCTTAGAACAACTTAAAACATAAAATAATTAACACTGAGTCTTACCCATGGACTTACTCACTTTACACTGAGACGGAAACCTGGCATTATCAATATATTCTTATTTCTTGTATTATAACTTTTTAATAAAAAAAATTAACCGCCGAAAAAAAAACTAAAAGGCAACAAAAAACAATAGCGCACTGAAAAGAAAAAAATAATAATTTTGTCTTTTATAACGACTACTATTTTAGTTGTAATGTCTATTTTTGAAGTCGGTGCCAGCCTTAAAACTTGAGCACCTTAGTGAAGAGTTGCTGCACCAGCTGGTTGGTTTTCAGTGCGCTATTGTTTTTTGTTGCCTTTTAGTTTTTATTTCGGCGGTTAATTTTTTTTATTAAAAAGTTATTATTTTATAATTTTTTGTGGATACAATTTGTACAAATTATTACATGCTTAATTTTTAATTAGGTACCTTTGAAATAGCTTCCTACCATGTTTTTGCTATTAACTTTTAGTGAACAGTAAATTACCCCTATTTTCCCACCCTAAGGGTAGCTTTCTTTTTTCCAAATTTTTATGGGATAAACTTTAAGGTATACCCTATCCAATAAAAAAATAATTATCAAAATCAGACTACTCTGTAAAAAGTTACGCGTGGTCATACGATATAATCAATCGGTGCGTGAAAAATTAATCATCTTCTCTTTTCCTACCCTTAGGGTTGGAATTTTTTTTCCAAATTAAAATGGGACCAATTTCGAAGTATACCCTTTCCAATAAAAAAAGAATTATCAAAATCGAACCACTCTGTAAAAAGTTATGCGAGATCATACATAAAAAAAAAAAATATATATACGGGTCGACTTGATAACCTCCTCCATTTTTTTCGTCGGTTGAAAATGGTGTATATCACTGTTACATTTAAACAAGTCACGATTTTTATAAACATATAGAATGTTGTCATAGATGTACTGCGAGGCTACGGTGAGGATATTTATTTCCTTGAACTTCTCTCTCAAAGAAACACAAGACCCTAGTTTATAGAATGAACAAACAACAGCGCACTTGCACTTCTGTAATACGAGAATAGACTGTATATCAGCAGCATTTCCCCACAATAGCAGCACTACATTAATAAATTAATATTTCAACCATTTGTGTGAGATTAAGATTTGTCTCCACTCAGGGATAGCTCACCATTGTATGTTTGTTTTTTATGAAATTTGAAAAGCGAGTTGATGTCCTCTATAGAATTTTCAAGTTCCAACATAATTAAAACATCTTCAATGAAAATGAATGCAGTAGTTGACATGTCTCACCATCAGCCCTCGGGGCTGCTTCAGTGCCGGCGCCGCGCTCCTCACAGCTCACCGGCTCTCCCGCCGCAGACTCAGCCTCTAAGGAATGATCTTCAATTTCCATCTTAACTGTGGCCAATGCTAGCGAGTCCTCTGCAATAAAAAAATCACAAGTTCTAATACTGGAGAGAGAGTGAAACCATATCAATATCAATACATAAATTAATTGGAAGCAACAAAATACCTGAGTCCCTGCCTGTGTCTCCGGGGTCCTCGTGGTCTGATGAAAGATCCTCCGAGTCACAATCAGGATAAGAGTATATCCTCATCTTGGACTGGCTCAAGTTCTGCAAGAACTCATTCACCTTACCACTCACAATCTCCACATCTTGAGTAACCTGGCGCAACATAAAACATCGCCGTCAGTCGTGTAAAACTTCAATAAAAGTGTGTTAGTGTGATAAGTATTCTCGCTGCAGTCTGCACTCACTCCGGCGAGCTCCTGTCGCAACACGCGGTCGGCGGCGACTGCCTTTACCCTGAGTCTATCGCATTTCCGCAGCAGCGCCGCGCACACGCAGCACACTGTGTGCGGGAAGCCGTCGCCCGCCGCCAGCTGCGAACAAACACCGAACAACCACATAACCCAACTATCACATCACCACTCGCAACGCAATACGCACTCACGAATGTACTAGACTACTAGAGTGCTGCCGCTGCCGCTGCCGCCGTACCGATATGCAGGTGAGCTGCTCCAGCACGTCGTGCAGCCGCGTCGAGAATATGTTCACGACGCGCGAGTCTCGCGACAGACACACGCGACACAGCCCGCCGCTGACAGGCGACACTTGACTGCGAGTCATTCTAGCGACAATCAATCTAATAAATCACTACGTTAATTATTCTTTAAAGATATAATATACGCCTAAATAATGGCAGACGAAAATATCTAAATACCAATAAACATAACCTTGAAACAATGACAGAAACGCTACATCAGAACTGTCAGTGGCGCTGTTTGACACAAAGTGAAAACGGCTTAAACTCGTTGATGTATCTTCATAGACACAGACTATAATATATAATACATGAATATTAAGAAAAAAAATTACGTTATGATTAATGGTCGTTCAATTAAGCTGTTAAATTATTTTTTTTCTATCCTCCGGCAAGAAAGCGCCAAATTTGTGGCCGCTGCGCTTAATGAAATTTCCGCTTTCTGGCTTCGTCGAACAGAAAAATAGTATACTGACCTCGGCCAGTAAAATAAAAAGCCTCAGATCACATTTTTGTCAACCTCGGCTTCGCCTCGGACGACAAATACATTTTTTATTTTAATGGCCTAGGTGCGTAATGTACTATTGTTAGTGTTGTGACACTATTTAGAGTGTGCAATCTTCATTTATTTTTGTAGCTGGCTACATTCCTTATCCGCCTACATACGGAACTATCGTTACTTCTCGCGTTAAGATCATAAAAGAATGATCAGTAAAGATAATTTGTCGCTATCTAGACCACTTTATTTCTTCGGCTAAATTGTTAGTGTTGCAACACTAAAAAAAAATTATATATAATTTTATCCTAAGTGTGTGTGTGTGTTTGTGTGTGTTTGATAGAAGACTCTGTCGACCTGCCTTCTGTAATTCGGAAGCCGGAGACGTCGAGCCGCCAGTATCCGCTGACCCCTCGAGTTCTGCCAAGCAGCGGAACAGCAGTGTGTAAGGTGAGAGTTGGACAACACCACTGCCTTATTTTCACTTCAAGATAATAATATAGCAACTTAAAACCTTAATTGCACTAATATTTATGCTCCACCCAAGTTGTCGTTCTTTTATCGTTTTTTTCCATTCTCGCATTGGAATATACAGTCCACTGTCTCGTTTCTCGCACAACGACCAAGAAAAAAACTTTCATAACGACATCTTGTAAATTCCTAATAGGTAATTGTTTTGATGTTGTATGTTCTGTTTTTATATTTTTGACGATCTCACTATGAGTGCATATAATACAACACACGACTATGTAATCATAATGTACTAGTGGCCCGCCCCGGTTTCGCACGGAACTCTAATTCTTTTCAAAATATTCTGCGGCATGTCTCTCGCCGACTCGGGCTTCAGTACGGGCCGTATTTGCTGCATTTTATCAAGGCGCGCAAAAATGTTTATTTATTCAATGTTATTATATTGTATCACGTTTATAAGGTTTACGGTAATTTAGGCTTTAAGCAATAATAAATGTTCATAATTTGTATACTAAACGTTTAATTTACTTATAATTCTCGTCTCTAACTTTCAGTCGGCACGGGCCGACGAGGCGCTATAGTGGTACTGCTTTCTGTAGTCGGTAACTGCCGACTGGGGCGGTGAAAGGTTAATTGTGTTGAAATAAACTATTTATCTATCTAACATATATTGGATTTCATATTGGCATTATTACTTGTCAGTATTTTGCGGCTTTGTTTCCGTAAAAGCCCAAATTTTCCACCTGTAATAAAATAACATATAATATCACACAATAATGCCTCTAACGGAAAAAACTAGATAAAAGGAATCGGCCATGTTTCTATCCAAAATCACAAGCATAGAACATAGCCTTGTATAAATGACAGATTTATTGTCTTTTATTATTAATTTATTAATGACCTGGTTGCCAAACGTCCAATGTTTTCCTAAAGTATTTACAATAAATTTAAAAGTAACCAATAAAAAACACAGCGACAACAGACTCAATGTAATAATGTAATACAACAATACTATTAATGAAATTTAACAAACTAATACAAAATAAAAACAGAAACATATATGCGTTTTAGCTCTAAAACGGATTTAACTCGCGTATTTTATTTTATTAGTCGACGACAACAGTTTTCATAATCGATCGACTGAGCGGACGATAGTTACGCTAAAGCTCATCGTGCTACGATTACGGAAACTGCAAAGGTTCCGAAACGTTAGATAATAAAAAAACAATACGCGAGTTAAATCCGTTTATAGCTATTTCATTCCAATTTCTAAAAGGCTGTGTATGCTCTGAATAGTGATAGAGTAATTTTTCTAGTTTTTTCTTAGCGGGAAAATCTTAAAGAACCCTTTTCTTTTTCCCACATTAAAATGGTGTCAATATAAACTTCGCATCCGCTGGTAAAAATAAAAACATACCAATACATTAATTTAAGACTGCATTAGTTTAAGTCTGTAGCATTTTATTTGATAAACTAGCGGCCTCGGCAGACGTCGTCCTGCCCGTCCGATTGTTTCATCAAAGATCTGTCAAAGTCTTCTGTCACTTCTTCATAAGGCTTCATATTTTCCCCGTTTTTTACACATTTTCCACTGTTTCTTCGCTCCTATTGGTCGCAGCGTGATGTTATATAGCCTACAGCCTTCCTCGATAAATGGTCTATCCAACAAAAAAGAATTTTTCAATTCGAACCAGTACTTCCTGAGATTAGCGCGTTCAAACAAACAAACAAACAAACTCTTCAGCTTTATAATATTATAAGTATATAAGTATAGATAAATAATTCATCATAACTACGACGTAACTTTAGCTGAATTACATATGAAGAATAATATAAAAAAAAGTCCAAAGAGGAAACTGATTTACCGGAATCATGGCAATCAGACGACACAAAACAAAACGACACAACACAACTCGCATGACGAATGAAATCATCAACATCATTATATCATTATTACTGTACTGACATACATACACGCCGAGGTTACAAGTTTTCCTTTCTTAAAACAACAAAATCATATCTTTGAGTTATCGTAAAAGTCTAATTACAAACAATTCGCAGTCCTGAGCTGTAATAGTACATTACGCACCGAGGCCAGTAAAATAAAAAATGTCTCAGATCACATGTAATTGTCGTCCGAGGCGAGGCCGAGGTTGACAAAAATGTGATCTGAGGCTTTTTTATTTTACTGGCCGAGGTCAGTATACTATTTTTCTGTTCGACGAAGCCAGAAAGCGACAATTTCATTTAGCGCAGCGGCCAGAAAGTTGGCGCTTTCTGGCCGGAGGACAGAAAATGTATTTTCCAGACATCGAAAAACAAGGTACATGGAGTTATCTTAGACGCAGGTATTAACTTTAAACATCAGTCCGTTCTCGTAATTTAAATCTACGTCGTTTATTCATCGCGCTGTCTCACTCGCCAGCCGGATCATCCAACAACAAGTCCGTATGTGCAACTCTATCTTTGTTCGACTCGGTTGTCTCGTGAATGCTTATTAAAAGGATATTTTAAATGACTTACTGTAAAAAATTCAACAATCGAGTCGACCAAAGATAATAAATGTCATTTTAGGTGACCCAATGTCACACATTTAAAACGCCCATGTATGGCCTTTCTCCAGTATGCTTTAGTAAATGTACTTTTAGAAGTTCTGCTTCAGCACTTCTATACTAACATAGAGTGCACTTGTATGGTATCTGTGCAGTGTGTTTCAGTAAATGTCATATTAAATCTCCTGCTGTAATACTTCTATACTCACATTAAGTGCACTTGTATACCTTCTCTCCAGTGTGCGTTCTTGAATGTTTTCTTAAATTTCCTGCTGTAGTACTTCTGTACTCACATTCAGGGCACTGGTATGGCTTCTCTCCAGTGTGCGTTCTTAAATGTGTTCTTAAATCATCTAGTGTAATACTTCTAAACGCACATTGAGTGCACATGTATGGCTTCTCTCCAGTGTGCTTCCGTACATGTCTTTTCAGATGATCTGCCCTAGTACTTCTATACTCACATTGCGTGCATTTGTATGGCTTCTCTCCAGTGTGCTTCAGTAAATGTGTTTTTAAATGTCCTGCTGTAAAACATCTAAACTCACATTGAGTGCACTTGTATGGCTTCTTTCCAGTGTGCCTCAATTCATGTATTTTTAAATTACCTGCTGTAAAAGATCTAAACTCACATTGAGTGCATTTGTATGGCTTCTCTCCAGTGTGCTGCAGTAAATGTAGTTTTAAATGACCTGCTGAATTACATCTAAACTCACATTGAGTGCATTTGTATGGCTTCTCTCCAGTGTGCAGCCGTAAATGTTTTTTTAAATACGATGCTGTAGTACTTCCATACTCACATTGAGTGCATTTATATGGCCTCTCTAAAGTGTGCTTCAGTACATGCATTTTTAAATCACATGCTCTAGTACTTCTATACTCACATTGAGTGCACTTGTATAGCTTCTCTCCAGTGTGCTTCAGCACATGTTTTTTTAAATGACTTACTGTAAAACAACTAAACTCACATTGAGTGCATTTGTAAGGCTTTGCTCCAGGGTGCTTTCGTATATGTATTTTTAATTTACATAATGTATTGCAACTATACTCACATATAGTGCATTTGAATGGCTTTTCTCCAGTGTGCAGCCGTAAATGAGTTTTTAAACTTCCTGTTGTTGAACACCTATAATCACATACTGTGCATACAAATGGTTTTTCTCTAGTGTGCGTTCTTATATGTACTTCCAAGTTACATTTTAGTTTAGTAGTGTGTGTGCAGTGTGGGCACTGGTAGCGTCCGTCGGCGTTGCGCGTGTGTGCGTGCGCGCGTGTCGTGTGTGTGGCGTGCGTGTGCGTGTCCGGCTGCGTGTGTGCGTGTGCGCTCTGCTCTGTGGATGAGGCTCCTGCAGCCTGCGCTTGTTCCTCCTTCACTCGCGGCGGTGACTCCGGTGCTGTCGCCGCGTCCTCCGCTGTCTCACCGGGCTCTGCTTTCACTCGACTGCAGTCTATTGTCTCGGGGATGTTAGGCTCGGACGTTGCATCTATCACATCTGAAAAGAAAGACACTATGTTTAAGGGTATTGTATTTTATTACGATCATCCCACTGCTGGACACAAGCCTCTCGAGAAATCTAAGGATAGGACCAATCATGGAAATGAGAGTTCACAATGGAATGTTGTGATAATTGATTTACATACAAATACAAAATTGTTTTCAATTGTTTATAGCTATGAAGGCTTTAAAAATACTATACTGGCCCTGAAAATAATGAATACAGAATAAATATTCCAATTAGCTTAAACAATTTTGTAGTTATTGAAAAACACATGCTTTGCTGTATTGACTTGAATATAAACAGGCAGTGGTCCCGCGCAGGGAAGCTTTGCTATATTAATAAATTAATATTTCAACCATTTGTGTGAGATTATAGCCCAAGAGCCAGCGGCCCCCAGACCTTCGGTAAAGTATAAAAGCTGTAAGTTTCTCAATGTATGCCCCCAACACAAGTAAGAACGAACCCCGTCTATGAAACTTGGGTCGCGGTGGCTTTCGCAGGTATCAGGTAATAAAGGTGTGTAAAATTGTGTGTTAAATTCGTTAAAGTATAAAACTCAGTTTTTACATATTTTACGTATAATAATCCTAGAAGTCACCTTGTCGAAACCCAGACACTTCGAACGGTTGCAACCCTCTCCCAGACGCCCTTAAAGTATATTTAATTGTTACTATACTTACGGTATATGTACCACATAATACAATGACTGCTGATGCGCAGTAAAACGTCGCAATGGACCGAACGCTGTATTTCACACGCACCCGCTGACACATACCGTCATTTGGGGTCTATAGGGACAACTTGAACTTTGACTAAGAATTTCTCGGAATATTTCTATGTAAGTTAACAATGTTAATATTTTAAAACTTTAATCTTGATTCCGAGAATCGTTTGGTAATAAAATATTCCATAAAAATATAATTTTATACTGTAAACGGGGTCTATAGCAACTAATAGGGGTATCAATAGGGAAAAATGGTCAAGATTGTCACAAATATGATACACTGATAGGTAAGTACTTAGGTGGTCCTACTTAGGTACTCTGAATGTACTCAATGTTGTAGAATAAATGCATATTAAAATAAATACAATGAAAAAAATATATTGTATTTATTTCAGTACAAGAGATCAATGAAGAACTTCAATATAAATGAGACCAATAACTATCAACATGTTTTTTATTACTCAAGATAAACTTGTAAACGACTTTCTCCAAATAATGTAGTATTTTTATTTTCTTTTGTTTAATTTTTACATACGTACGCTCATAGATAAATACATAAATATCCGTATATACTTACATTCATGCACATATTATGCATACGTACATACAGGCATACCTAAATACGTCAACAAACTTGAAAAACATAATCCGCCTTCTGCCATAGTCGAGTAAAATACACTTACTCACATATTTCAAAACGAAACTAAGTTTTGGTAGCCCTGTCCCTGTGCACCCTGTAGCGTCCTGATTTCAACTTATTACGTTCCTATAAACCGCAAATGGCATGCCTTTTGACCCCACGTGTAGATTCTATTGAACCCTGGTGCATCCCTATAAACCTCGTTTCTTAAAAAAAAATCTCATGCTTTAGTTTTTTACATTTTTTACTAACAAAACAAAGAATATCTTCATACACCGCGTTTAAAATAGGTTCCGGATGAACTAATGAACATCTTTTTCACGATACAAAGTGTTTGTACTTCAAGTGAAACTATGATTTTTTGATGAAGATTTGGGGAGCAAAAAAGTACCCCCAAAGAGGCCTAACTTCAAACGGTTAGTTTAACAATTTAGCATTATCTACATTTTTTCCATGTGTTACCATTGCCGAAAGCAACTATTTTAGTATTATTTTAAACCACCCTGTGTTATCATTGGTAGTTTTTTTTTAAAATACCACTGTTATAACTTTCCGGGTTTTCATCCCTATTCACCTCGCCATTCCTAAACACCCCGTTTGACATATATCCCTCGGGCTCGCACCTACATTAGACTGATGTGCCTGGCAACATAAAGGAACTACTGAAATTGTCTAGCTATTAAGAAAACATCATTTGATAGTTCTCCAAAATTAACACATATAAATTGCAGATTTTATACTATACCATAAGTATAGTAACAATTAAATATACTTTAAGGGTGTCTGGGAGAGGGTTGCAACCGTACGAAGTGTCTGGGTTTCGACAAGGTGACTTCTAGGATTATTATACGTAAAATATGTAAAAACTGAGTTTTATACTTTAACGAATTTAACACACAATTTTACACACCTTTATTACCTGATACCTGCGAAAGCCACCGCGACCCAAGTTTCATAGACGGGGTTCGTTCTTACTTGTGTTGGGGGCATACATTGAGAAACTTACAGCTTTTATACTTTACCGAAGGTCTGGGGGCCGCTGGCTCTTGGGCTATTAAGATTTGTCTCCACTCAGGGATAGCCCACCATTGTATGTTTGTTTTTTATGAAATTTGAAAAGCAAGTTGATGTCCTCTATAGAATTTTCAAGTTCCAACATAATTAAAACATCTTCAATGAAAATGAATGCAGTAGTTGACATGTCTCACCATCAGCCCTCGGGGCTGCTTCAGTGCCGGCGCCGCACTCCTCACAGCTCACCGGCTCTCCCGCTGCAGACTCAAGCTCTAAGGAATGATCTTCAAGCTCCACCTTAAAGGTGTCCAATGCTAGCAAGTCCTCTGCAACTAATAAATCACAAGTTCTAATACTGGAGAGAGGAGTGAAACCAAACAGTATATCATTATCAATACATAAATTCATTGGAAGCAACAAAATACCTGAGTCCCTGCCTGTGTCTCCGAGGTCCTCGTGGTCTGATGAAAGATCCTCCGAGTCACAATCAGGATAAGAGTATATCCTCATCTTGGACTGGCTCAAGTTCTGCAAGAACTCATTCACCTTACCACTCACAATCTCCACATCTTGAGTAACCTGGCGCAACATAAAACATCGCCGTCAGTTGTGTAAAACTTCAATAAAAGTGTGTTAGTGTGATAAGTATTCTCGCTGCAGTCTGCACTCACTCCGGCGAGCTCCTGTCGCAACACGCGGTCGGCGGCGACTGCCTTTACCCTGAGTCTATCGCATTTCCGCAGCAGCGCCGCGCACACGCAGCACACTGTGTGCGGGAAGCCGTCGCCCGCCGCCAGCTGCGAACAAACACCGAACAACCACATAACCCAACTATCACATCACCACTCGCAACGCAATACGCACTCACGAATGTACTAGACTACTAGAGTGCTGCCGCTGCCGCTGCCGCCGTACCGATATGCAGGTGAGCTGCTCCAGCACGTCGTGCAGCCGCGTCGAGAATATGTTCACGACGCGCGAGTCTCGCGACAGACACACGCGACACAGCCCGCCGCTGACAGGCGACACTTGACTGCGAGTCATTCTCACGATAAACAATCTAATAAATCACTACGTTAATTATACTTTGAAGATGTATACGCCTAAATAATGACAGACGAAAATACTTGAAAATAGCTAAATGCCAATATGAATAAACATAACCTTGAAATTATAACAGATACACTACATTAGAACTGTCAGTGGCGCTGTTTGACACAAAGTAAAAAACTGCTGAAATACGTTGAAGTATCTTCATAGAGACTAACTATAATATATAATATTCGAATATTAATAAAATAAAAATAATTGCTTTAAGATTATAATGTAATTATTTTAAATTCATAGATAGATTGGTTGATCCGCCATTTTGCGTCAAATATAGATAAATGTATCGACAGCCACTTAATCAAGCACTGTGTAATCGGTTTAAATCGGTTGCCCACAAATCGCACCCCTAGATCTAAAGGGAGCTAACTCAAAATTAGTAACTTTTTCGGGAGAGGAATCGGATCCTTTTTTTTAGCGTGTGTTTAATTAAAATCTTCAGATTTTTGAGTTAGCTCCCTTTAGATCTAAATGTGCGAAATGTAAAACTTGTGTACGGACCTATCGTTTATAATCATGTTTTTGCTAGTGTGAATAAAATCCGTGTTGACAGTTTCTATAAGTGTGCGTTTGTAACGATGATAATTATTTTTACATCAGTGTGCAGTTTTTTGTATGTGTTCCTACCTCGTCCCCCGCTAAAAGTGGCTAAAAAATTTGTATTACGAATAGTGTCTAAGCCCTCTCCAGTTCTGTATGCTCTAAGGTTATTCATCATAAGGCTTCATATTTTCCCCGTTTTTATACATTTTCCACTGTTTCTTCACTCCTATTGGTCGCAGCGTGATGTTATATAGCCTAAAGCCTTCCTCGATAAATGGTCTATCCAACAAAAAAAGATTTTTCCACCGGTTGTTCCTGAGATTAGCGCGTTCAAACAAACAAACTCTTCAGCTTTATAATATTAGTATAGATAATACATAGTTATAAAAAACCGGGCTCGTAGAGTCGGACTCGCTCACCGAGGGTTCCGTACAAATCTGTAGGGATAGCTTTAAGTAAAAGTTAAATTAATAATTTCTGATGCCTCGCGGTTATTATACATTGGAATGAAACAACTTTTGTCAGCTCACTCGTGCTACGATTATGGGATCTGTAAAGACGAAACGTCAGCCAATAAAATAAAATCATCATCATCATCATCATCATCATCAGCCCATCGCAGTCCACTGCTGGACATAGGCCTCTCCAATTTCACGCCACTGTGCTCTATCTTGGGCTGCTTGCATCCAGCTTGAAAATAAAATACGCGAGTTAAATCCGTTTAAAGTTTTTTCATTCCAATGTAAAAGTTGAATTCTTCGCGATTATTTGCGAGTGTCGAAAATAACCTATATTATAGGTAGTTTGAAAATATTTTTTTTGAGTTTCTTGTCCTTTTTTTTCAAGTGAGTTTTTTCGAAAACTGTATCTTCCGACCTTCAAAGAGCATGTAAAAGCCTAAATTGAATAAATTAATTTTTTATTTTGATTTAAACGATATTGTGTAAAGTACTTATTGGGCACAGACGAAACCACGGGCAGTACCTAGTACTTAAATACTTAACAATGAATCCTAACTAATATTATAAATGCGAAAGTAACTCTGTCTGTCTGTTACGCTTTCACGCTAAAACTACTGGACCGATTTAAATTAAATTTGGTACAAAGATAGTCTGGAGCCTGAGAAAGAACATAGGCTACTTTTTAACCGACTGCAAAAAAGGAGGAGTTCCACGCGGATGAAGTCGCGGGCAGAAGCTAGTAAACAATAAACAAGGAATTTATAAAAAAAATACATGTTAGGTAATTACCTACACTATTTAATTTATCAGTATTTATATAATTATATCTACACTAATATAATAAAGAGGGAAGATTTGTTTGTTTGTATTGAATAAGCTCCAAAACAACTGGACCGATTTGAAAAGTTCTTTCACTGTTGGGAAGCTACACTATTCCCGAGTGACATTGGCTATAGAATATTTTGAACAAAAAATTAGGGATCCGTGCGAAGCCGGGGCGGGCCGCTAGTAGCCTAGGTATCTAATCACTATCATTACATTACATAGTATAAAACAAAGTCCCTGTCTCTGTCTGTCTGTCCCTATGTATGCTTAAATCTTCAAAACTAGGCAACGGATTTTGAAGCGGTTTTTTTAACTTTTTGTTATAAGTTTGAAGTGTCTGTCTGTCTGTGTGTGTGTGTGTGTGTCTGTCTGTGGCATCATAGCTCCCTAATGCATGGACCGATTTTGATTCTGATTTTTTATTGTTTGAAAGGTGTAACTATATGTCGGGAGCGTTCTTAGCTATGTTTTATAGAAATCGGCTAAGTAGTTTAATAATTAGGGGGGGGGGGGGGGGTTAAAGAGGGGATGTAAACCCAATGTCGACAAATATACCCGAGTGGGGTATCAAATGTAAGAGGATCACATGTACATTACAAAATGTTATACTTTTTAGAGGGCTTTTAGGTTTTTATGTCGAGGGTTTGTTCATTTTTTTTTTTTAATAGATAGTGTGATTCAAGAGGAAGTCTAATGCGCCCACACGAAGCCGGGCGAGCCACTAGTATCTAATAATAACATAATTGCACGGATATTTTTAATTAGTAAAATATATTGAATCGATAATTAACTCAATTGGTTCAGTAGGTAATAAACTAAAATTAATTGGCTGTTACGATACAATTTCTACATGTATTTAGCCACAAATACATGCCTACCCTAAATTATGTTTAACTAGCTTCTGCCCGCGACTTTGTCCGCGAGCGTGAAAGCGTAATAGACAGACAGACAGACAGAGTTACTTTCGCATTTATAATATTAGTAAGGATTACCTTTTAAATACGCCTCTAGGATAAGGGCAGTAGTTTTGATGTTTCAAAAATTAAAGATACCGAATATTAACCAGGTATAACATATCCATCAAAATTCGATCAACTACCTAAACTATTAAAATATACACTGCTAAAGGCCTTTTTATTAATTACTAGCTGTCTGTCCCGATTTCGCCCGGATCCCTTTTTTATAGCCTACTAGCTTCTGCCCGCGACTTCGTCCGCGTGGAACTCGTCCCTTTTTGCAGCCGGTTAAAAAGTAGCCTATGTCCTTTCTGAAGCTCCAGACTTTCTTTGTACCAAATTTCATTTAAATCGGTCCAGTAGTTTTAGCGTGAAAGCGTAACAGACAGACAGACAGACAGAGTTACTTTCGCATTTATAATATATAGAGCAATAGAGCAATAGAGCAAATTCCCAACCAAAACGACTAAAAATCACTATCTCAATTTAGTTATCTGCCTACTGCCTACCCCCTAAGAACGATGGCGTGATTATTTATAGCCTATGTCCATTTCTAGGTTATCATCTATTACCATACCAAATTTCATCAAAATCCGTTCAGCCGTTTAGGCGTGAAAGAGCAACAGACAGACAGACAGACAGACAGACAGACAGACAGACAGACAGAGTTACTAACGCATTTATAATATTAGTAGGGATGTCACTCGGGAATAGTGTAGCTTCCAGGCGCGTGCAGTGGAGTGGGCGTTAGTATGGCACCAGGGTAGGCAGTCCATACATTAGTGACACTGTGCCTGTATGGAATGCACGCCCTTGGCTAGCTTCATAACAGTATCTATAAGTACCCGGGGCAAATACTGCCGTACCATCCTTTACTGGAATCAAAAGGAAATCACACAACATTTAACTATAATAAAACTTTGTACCTAATAAAAAAATAACCACCAAAAAAAATTTAAAGGCAACAGAAGGAAAAATAATAATTTTGTCTTCAATAACGACTATTATTTTTGGGACTGAGAGAGAACCAACTTTGGAGTATACCCTCTTAAATAAAAAAATAATTATCAAAATCGAACAACTCTGTAAGAAGTTATGCGTGGTCATACATAAAAAAAAAATACGCGTCGACTTGAGAACCTCCTCCGTTTTTTTTTCATCGGTTGAAAAAGAAATCGCAGTAAGGAACCTTAGACTTGGCACGACTTTGTCTAGATTTCATTACTTTTTAGAGATAAACAAGCAACATCATTTGGCTAGTTTTTTTTATTTTTTTATTAAAAGTTATTAAAATTAAAACCTATATTTAACTTGCGATGTATGTATGTATGTATGTATGGATGTTTGTTCGGGTGGAATCTTGCAACTTAATTTTAGGGCACTTGCCCTCAACCGATTTAGCTGAAATTTTACACGTATGGTAGAATCAGGTGACAATGCAATATTATGGTACCATCGAGCTGATCTGATGATGGAGAGTAATGGAGACAGGAGGTGGCCATAGGAACTCCGTGACTATACAACGCAAACCCATCGTGTTTGGGCTCATTTATTATCTATTTTTTAGAGCATTTAAATAAAAGCTTTTTTTAAAAAATATTTTTTTTACAGAATGTTATATACCACCCCCCCCCCACCCCCCCCCCCCCCCCCCCCCCCCCCCCCCCACCCCCCCCCCCCCCCCCCCCCCCCCCCCCCCCCCCCCCCCCCCCCCCCCCCCCCCCCCCCCCCCCCCCCCCCCCCCCCCCCCCCCCCCCCCCCCCCCCCCCCCCCCCCCCCCCCCCCCCCCCCCCCCCCCCCCCCCCCCCCCCACCCCCCCCCCATATCAAATGTCAAAATCCGTTGCGTAGTTTTGAAGATTTAAGCGTACATAGGGATATAGGGACAGAAAAAGCGACTTTGTTTTATACTATGTAGTGAAGAGAGTTATTCTATATGATGATTATAAAAATAAGTGTTACATTATATATATCTGTTGTATAAATTGATTATTTTAAAATTGTACTCATTTTCTTGATGAATGTATTTCAAGATGACATTTGTGTTTCTAACGGTTGACGTAATGCACGTTTGACATTTGAAATACTTTTATGTTTAAAAATATTTGACGACTAAGAGAAAAATATCATAACGACTTTGCCGGGCAGCTCGGCTCTAGTACATTTTAGAGTACTGCCGCTGTAAGTGCGTATTGCGTTGCGAGTGGTGATGTGATAGTTGGGTTATGTGGTTGTTCGGTGTTTGTTCGCAGCTGGCGGCGGGCGACGGCTTCCCGCACACAGTGTGCTGCGTGTGCGCGGCGCTGCTGCGGAAATGCGATAGACTCAGGGTAAAGGCAGTCGCCGCCGACCGCGTGTTGCGACAGGAGCTCGCCGGAGTGAGTGCAGACTGCAGCGAGAATACTTATCACACTAACACACTTTTATTGAAGTTTTACACAACTGACGGCGATGTTTTATGTTGCGCCAGGTTACTCAAGATGTGGAGATTGTGAGTGGTAAGGTGAATGAGTTCCTGCAGAACTTGAGCCAGTCCAAGATGAGGATATACTCTTATCCTGATTGTGACTCGGAGGATCTTTCATCGGACCACGAGGACCCCGGAGACACAGGCATGGACTCGGGTATTTCGTTGCTTCCAATGAATATATGAATTGGTATTGATATACTGTTTGGTTTCACTCCTCTCTCCAGTATTAGAACTTGTGATTTATTAGTTGCAGAGGACTTGCTAGCCTTGGACGCCTTTAAGGTGGAGATTGAAGAACATCCCTTAGAGCTTGAGTCTGCGGCGGGAGAGCCGGTGAGCTGTGAGGAGCGCGGCGCCGGCACTGAAGCAGCCCCGAGGGCTGATGGTGAGACATGTCAACTACTGCATTCATTTTCATTTAAGATGATTCAATTATTATTATATTATATGAAAATTTCATCTAATATGTTCAAAATTCTATCATCAACACACTTTTCAAATTTCATTAAAAACAAACATACAATGCTGAGGTCATCCCCTGAGTTGAGACAAATCCTGATCTCACACAAATGGTTGCAATAATAATTTATTAATGTAGCACTGCTTGGCCACTGTCTGAAAGATATGATATTGCAATTCATAACAGTTGAAGACTGAAGCAGGTAGGTACCTACCAAAAAAAATAAGGAATGCATGTGATTGAGAATACATAACTTGCCTTTTCATAATGCCAGATAATTGGAATGAAACAACTGTTAATGGATTTAACTTGCATATTTTTATTTTATTAGCTGACGTTTCGGATTCTTTACAGTTTCCATAATCGTAGCACGACTGAGCTGACAATAGTCTAACGCTAAAGTGATTTATACAGTTATGCAAACTACCTTATATTTAAATTACAAATTTTGAAAAACTGCCCTATTCTGAATTATGAAATACGAATGTTACATTTTACGCAAAAAATTTTTACATTACAATTAAAAACCTAATAGGGGGCGTTACTAGCGCTACGGAAAGACCATCATTACTGAGAACAAACGCCCAAAAAACTCAGTAGAAAGTCATTTTTTAGGACACTTATATATTTACAATTAAAAAATATTGTTTACACAGTTTGTACAGTTGTTTCATTCCAATGTGTAATAACCGCGAAGGCATCAGAAATTATAATGCCAGATAAGTTATTCAGACAACATGAAGGCAAGCTTATAAAAGCCTCCAAGTGCGAGTGACATGTCGTGATCAGTTGTGGTTTCCTTAGCATCAAATGGTGCGTGCATGATCTAACATATTATTGGATGGCGTCTCGGCGAACGAGGTCATTGCATTCAACTGATCGAATATTATAGCGCGAACTTTTAAACAGTTCAAATGTTGATATTCCTGATGGACAATATTTTTAGTAGGGCAAGCCAGGCTTTTCGGCTTGTATGAAGGGCACTAACTTAGTACATCAATGCATTTGTTTTTCAATAACTACAAAATTGTTTAGGCTGATTGGGATATTTATTCTGTTGTATGTATTCATCATTTTCAGGGCCAGTTTAGTATTTTTTAAAGCCTTCATAGCTATTAAAAACAATTGAAAACAATTTTGTATTGTATGTAAATCAATTATCACAACATTCCATTGTGATCTCTCATTTCCATGATTGGTCTTATCCTCAGATTTCTCGGGAGGCTTGTGCCCAGCAGTGGGATGATCGTAATAAAATACAATACCCTTAAACATAGTGTCTTTCTTTTCAGATGTGATAGAAGCAACGTCCAAGCCTAACATCACCGAGACAATAGACTGCAGTCGAGTGAAAGCAGAGCCCGGTGAGACAGCGGAGGACGCGGCGACAGCACCGGAGTCACCGCCGCGAGTGAAGGAGGAACAAGCGCAGGCTGCAGGAGCCTCATCCACAGAGCAGAGCGCACACGCACACACGCAGCCGGACACGCACACGCACGCCACACACACGACACGCGCGCACGCACACACGCGCAACGCCGACGGACGCTACCAGTGCCCACACTGCACACACACTACTAAAGAAAAATGTCACTTGGAAGTACATATAAGAACGCACACGGGAGAAAAGCCATACAAATGCACTCAATGTGAGTATAGAAGTAATCGAGCAGGACTTTTAAAAACGCATTTACTGAAGCACACTGGAGAGAAGCCATACAAGTGCACACAATGTGAGTTTAAATGTTTTACAGCAGGACATTTAAAAATACACTTAAGAAAGCACACTGGAGAGAAGCCATACAAATGCACTGAATGTGACTTTAGCTGTAGTCAAGCAGGAAACTTAAAAAGACATTTGCTAAGGCACACTGGAGAGAAGTCATACGAATGCACTGAATGTGATTATAGAAGTAATCGAGCAGGACTTTTAAAAACACATTTACTGCAGCACACTGGAGAGAAGCCATGCAAATGCACTCAATGTGAGTATAGAAGTAATCAAGCAGGACATTTAAAAACACATTTACTGCAGCACACTGGAGAGAAGCCATACAAATGCACTCAATGTGAGTATAGAAGTAATCGAGCAGGACTTTTAAAAAGACATTTACTGCAGCACACTGGAGAGAAGCCATACAAGTGCACACAATGTGAGTTTAAATGTTTTACAGCAGGACATTTAAAAATACATGTACTGAAGCACACTGGAGAGAGGCCATACAAATGCACTCAATGTGAGTATACATGTGTTACAGCTGCACGTTTAAAAATACATTTACGGAAGCATACTGCAGAGAAGCCATACAAATGCACTCAATGTGAGTATAGATGTAATCAAGCAGGACATTTAAAAACACATTTACTGCAGCACACTGGAGAGAAGCCATACAGGTGCACTCAATGTGAGTTTAAATGTTCAACAGTAAGTCATTTAAAAATACATATACTGAAGCACACTGGAGAGAAGCCATACAAGTGCACTCAATGTGAGTATAGAAGTAATCAAGCAGGATATTTAAAAAGACATTTACTGCAGCACACTGGAGAGAAGCCATACAAGTGCACTCAATGTGAGTTTAAATGTTCAACAGTAAGTCATTTAAAAATACATCTACTGAAGCACACTGGAGAGAAGCCATACAAGTGCACTCAATGTGAGTATAGAAGTAATCAAGCAGGACTTTTAAAAACACATTTACTGAAGCACACTGGAGAGAGGCCATACAAGTGCACTCAATGTGAGTTTAAATGTTTTACAGCAGGACATTTAAAAATACATGTACTGAAGCACACTGGAGAGAGGCCATACAAATGCACTCAATGTGAGTATACATGTGTTACAGCTGCACGTTTAAAAATACATTTACGGAAGCACACTGGAGAGAAGCCATACAAATGCACTCAATGTGAGTATAGATGTAATCAAGCAGGACATTTAAAAACACATTTACTGCAGCACACTGGAGAGACGCCATACAGGTGCACTCAATGTGAGTTTAAATGTTCAACAGTAAGTCATTTAAAAATACATGTACTGAAGCACACTGGAGAGAAGCCATACAAGTGCACTCAATGTGAGTATAGAAGTAATCAAGCAGGACTTTTAAAAACACATTTACTGAAGCACACTGGAGAGAGGCCATACAAGTGCACTCAATGTGAGTTTAAATGTTTTACAGCAGGACATTTAAAAATACATGTACTGAAGCACACTGGAGAGAGGCCATACAAATGCACTCAATGTGAGTATACATGTGTTACAGCTGCACGTTTAAAAATACATGTACTGAAGCATACTGCAGAGAAGCCATACAAATGCACTCAATGTGAGTATAGATGTAATCAAGCAGGACATTTAAAAACACATTTACTGAAGCACACTGGAAACGAAAGTGAGTAGGTTTATATGGGATTGGCAGTATACGACGACATGTAATACAGCCGGAGATTTAAAAACACATTCAAGAACACACACTGGAGAAATTGTCATAAAAATTCACTTATTCAAATATTTCATTTTATTGGACGTCGTCACGAGTAGTATACAGTTCCTATATTCGTAGCACTACTGAGACACGAGTTTAATTCGTTTATAGTTGTTTCATCCTTAGATACGTTTATCGTAAGAACACTAGGAACCTCTAACACACACACACACACACACACACACACACACACACACACACACACACACACACACACTCAATTATACTAATTAAGGGTGGTTTTGTTTTTGTTGAATATTAAATAATTAATAATTCGATAAGTAAATGTGGTTCCAACTTCTGTTCATTTAAAATATTCTTTTGTTTATCGAAATAAACATTTTTCCTTTTTAATTTCATTTTCATTTCACTGTATTTCCCGAAACCGTTATTTATTATTACCAAATGGTTCTTAATGTTATATTATTATGTGTAAATAAAGAAATTTGATCAGATTCAGATATGTTATTTTGTGTACACTAATATAATAAAGAGGAAAGGTTTGTTTCAATTGCATAGGCTCTAAAAGGACTGGACGATTCGAACAGTTCTTTTACTGTTGGGAAGCTGCAATGCGGCTCTGTCAGCACATTCCGCCACAGTCACGTCACTCTCGTACAGATAGATCGAGCGGCGATTTGCGCTGTCTCGATGTAGTATATAAGTGTTGTGTTTGATTAAACAAATAGTTATTAATTAGCAGTACATCACTCATACTGTCAACACACTACCTGGTATCCAATCCAGTCGTTTAGGAGACTATTTAAACAAACGAACTTTTCCTCTTTATTATATTAGTATAGATGAAAATAAACACAAAAAAAATATAATAATATGTAAATGATAAAACTGACACGAAGAAAGCATTCTCTGGCAGCATCAGCTAAGGAATGAAGAGCTATAAGAATATTAATCTATTCAACACTTTAAATAATTTTCAGTTAATATAATTATTAGTATAATTCATAGATTTAGGTGATACATTGTCCGAGAGCAGTCAATGTGATGTGGAATCTTGTGTTCGATCAATGAGTCTTTTAATACGCATAAACCGAAATCGACGCGTGAAACTTTAAAAAAAACTGTCCTGAATATTCCATATAATATTACCATTCATAAATAATCATAACGCAATTAACTATTTTTATTTTCTTAATATTCGTGTGTATAATATATTATAGTTTGTCTCTATGAAGTAACCTCAACGTATTTGAGCCGTTTTTACTTTGTGTCAAACAGCTCCACTGACAGTTCAATGTAGCGTATCTGTTATAATCTGTTATAACTTTAAGGTTATGTTTATTGGTATTTAGATACATTCGTCTGCCATTATTTAGGCGTATACATCTTCAAAATATAATTAACGTAGTGATTTATTAGATTGATTATCATAAGAATGAGTCGCAGTCAAGTGTCGCCTGTCAGCGGCGGGCTGTGTCGCGTGTGTCTGTCGCGAGACTCGCGCGTCGTGAACATATTCTCGACGCGGCTGCAAGACGTGCTGGAGCAGCTCACCTGCATATCGGTACGGCGGCAGCGGCAGCGGCAGCACTCTAGTAGTCTAGTACATTCGTGAGTGCGTATTGCGTTGCGAGTGGTGATGTGATAGTTGGGTTATGTGGTTGTTCGGTGTTTGTTCGCAGCTGGCGGCGGGCGACGGCTTCCCGCACACAGTATGCTGCGTGTGCGCGGCGCTGCTGCGGAAATGCGATAGACTCAGGGTAAAGGCAGTCGCCGCCGACCGCGTGTTGCGACAGGAGCTCGCCGGAGTGAGTGCAGACTGCAGCGAGAATACTTATCACACTAACACACTTTTATTGATGTTTTACACAACTGACGGCGATGTTTTATGTTGCGCCAGGTTACTCAAGATGTGGAGAGTGTGAGTGGTAAGGGGAATGAGTTCTTGCAGAACTTGAGCCAGTCCAAGATGAGGATATACTCTTATCCTGATTGTGACTCGTACCTAGGATACACAGGCATGGACTCAGGTATTTCGTTGCTTCCAATGAATTTTTGTATTGATTTGGTATGGGTGGTAGGCTAGTTTTCCGCACTTGATCCGCAGGTCGGGCCTTTGTGCGTTTATGTATAGATATTGATATTCTGTTTGGTTTCACTCTCTCTCCAGTATTAGAACTTGTGATTTTTTTATTGCAGAGGACTCGCTAGCATTGGCCACAGTTAAGATGGAAATTGAAGTTGATCCCTTAGAGCTGGAGTCTGCGGCGGGAGAGCCGGTGAGCTGTGAGGAGCGCGGCGCCGGCACTGAAGCAGCCCTGAGGGCTGATGGTGAGACATGACAACTGCTTTTCATTCATTTTCATTTCAGATCTGTTAATGACTATTATATTATGTGACCCTTGGTCTAGAAGCAAGAGATTGTAGAGGATGAAAACAGAAGGCATTTGCTAGCAGTATGTGGTCCTGATTTATATTATTTGATTATTTCATTAACTAGCGGTCCCCGCAGACTTCCTCCCGCCCTCAATCGATTTGACAGCTGTCATTGTTGCATTTTGATAAACTATTTTTAAAATTTGAGCTGAATTTTGTTTCTACTGGAAAGGGATTCAAAGTATCCTACGTCCTTCTCTTCTCCTGGTTCTGAGCTACATCCCCAGCAATTTCCAGCCGTTCTTGAGTAATAAATGGAGTAACTAACACGACTTTCTTTTATATAATAGACTAGCTTCTGCCCGCTACTTCGTCCGCGTGGAACTCCTTTTTTGCAGTCGGTTAAAAAATAGTCTATGTCCTTTCTCAGGCTCTAGACTTTCTTTGTACCAAACTTCATTTAAATTGGTCTTGTAGTTTTAGCGTGAAAGCGTAACAGACAGACAGGGTTACTTTCGCATTTATAATATTAGTAGGGATTTCAACAGAGAAAATGAGTGAGGTTACTTTTTCAACTATCAGAACAAAATTGAATAATAATTTTGAGCTGAATGAGATTGTACAGTCTTATAGATTCCATAGCCGGTACCAAGAATATTGAGTATTGATTGCAATTATAGTGATTTGGACGTCATTGCGGGATTGTTTAGTCACTAAACTTAATAATTTCTGATGCCTTCGCGGTTATTATATACACTTGCTAAGCCAGCGACTTCGTCCCTGGAATAGTTATTTTCCCCGTTTTTTTACACATTTTTCACTGTTTCTTCGCTCCTATTGTTCGCAGCGTGATGTTATATAGCCTAAAGCTTTCCTCGATAAATGGTCTATCCAATAAAAAAAGATTTTTTCAATTCGAACCAGTAGTTCCTGAGATTAGCGCGTTCAAACAAACAAACTCTTCAGCTTTATAATATTATAACATAAATAACATAATAACATATATAACATATAACATAATAACATACTAGCGGCCCGCCCCGGCTTGGCCCGGATCCCTTTTTTTATAGCCTATGTCACTCGGAAAAATTTTTCAAATCAGTCCAGCCGTTTAGGTGCTTATTCAATCCAAACAAACAAACCTTTCCTCTTTATAATATTAGTATAGAAAAATTGATAAAGGAGGTTTAGAAAAGAAGGTGGATTAGGTACTACGCAAATATCCAGGTGTGTTTCAAGGAGGCTTAGGAAAGTACACGGGGCCGGTTGTAAATATTACCTGTAAGGATGGGTAGAAACCGAATTTTTTAAAAAGTCAGTATATTATATTTGCAATCAAGGAATGAATTTATAAGGAAATTGAGAGGTTGTGCGTTTATGTATTGATATTGATATTCTGTTTGGTTTCACTCTCTCTCCAGTATTAGAACTTGTGATTTTTTTATTGCAGAGGACTCGCTAGCATTGGACGCCTTTAAGTTGGAGATTGAAGAAGATCCCTTAGAGCTGGAGTCTGCGGCGCGAGAGCTGGTGAGCTGTGAGGAGCGCGGCGCCGGCACTGAAGCAGCCCCGAGGGCTGATGGTGAGACATGACAACTACTGCATTCATTTTCATTTAAGATAATAATTTCTGATGCCTTCGCGGTTATTACACATTGGAATGAAACAACTATGAACGGATTTAACTCGCATATTTTTATTTGTTGACGTTTCGGATTCTTTACAGTTTCCATAATCGTAGCACGACTGAGCTGACAATAGTCTAACGCTAAACGTTGAAAAATACGCGAGTTAAATCCGTTAATAGTTGTTTCATTCCAATTCATTTAAGATGTTTTAATTATTATACAGATTTTATTGAAAAAATGCTGCCCTTATATTTGTGACGAATTGAACTTTCAGATAGTATTGGCTTTGTTTACCATAACGAATTTATTGAAATTTAATGTTGCTCAGATATATTTGAGTACCTCGCCCGCTACGATATATGTGCTGGCGACTGTTTGTAAATCAATTACCACAACATTCCATTGTGATCTCTCATTTCCACTATTGGTCTTATCCTTAGATTTCTCGAGAGGCTTGTGCCCAGCAGTGGGATGATCTTAATAAAATACAATACCCTTAAACATAGTGTCTTTCTTTTCAGATGTGATAGAAGCAACGTCCAAGCCTAACATCACCGAGACAATAGACTGCAGTCGAGTGAAAGCAGAGCCCGGTGAGACAGCGGAGGACGCGGCGACAGCACCGGAGTCACCGCCGCGAGTGAAGGAGGAACAAGCGCAGGCTGCAGGAGCCTCATCCACAGAGCAGAGCGCACACGCACACACGCAGCCGGACACGCACACGCACGCCACACACACGACACGCGCGCACGCACACACGCGCAACGCCGACGGACGCTACCAGTGCCCACACTGCACATACTCTGCTGCAAAAAAATGTCACTTGGATTTACATATAAGAACGCATACGGGAGAAAAGCCATACAAATGCACTCAATGTGATTATAGATGTACTGAAGAACGACATTTAAAACAACATTTTCGGACGCACACTGGAGAGAAACCGTACAAATGCACCAAATGTGAGTATAGAAGTACTACAGCAGGACACTTAAAAAGACATTTACTGAAGCACACTGGAGAGAAACCAAACAAATGCACCAAATGTGAGTACGGAACTGTTACTGCAGGAGCTTTAAAAATACATTTACTAAAGCACACTGGTGAGAAACCATACAAATGTACTCGATGTCCGTATAGAAGTAAGAAAGCAGATTTTTTAAAAATACATTTTCGAAAGCACACTGGAGAGAAGCTACACGAATGCAGCCAATGTGAGTATAAAAGTACTACAGCAGGATATTTAAAACAACATTTACTAACGCATACTGGAGAGAAGCCGTACAAGTGCACTCAATGTGAGTTTAGAAGTAATCAAGCAGGACATGTAAAAAGACATTTACTGACGCACACTGGAGAGAAACCATATGAATGTACTCAATGTGAGTATAGAAGTAGTAATGCACATGATTTAAAAATACATTTGATGAAGCACACTGGAGAAAAGCCGTACAAGTGCACTCAATGTGAGTATAGAACTACTACAGTAGGACATTTAAATAAGCATTCAAGAATGCACACTGGAGAGAAACCATACAAATGCACTCAATGTGAGTATAGAAGTGCTACAGCAGGAGATTTAAAAATACATTTACGGAAGCACACTGGAGAGAAGCCATACAAATGCACTCAATGTGAGTATGAAGCTGCAAGACCACAAAATTTAAAAAATCATTTAATAAAGCATTCGCGAGACAACTGAGTCGAACAAAGATGGACTATATTCGGACTTATTGTTGGATGATCCGGCTGGCGAGTGAGACAGCGCGATGAATATCACCGAGGCAATAGACTGCAGTCAAGCGAAAGCAGAGCCCGGTGAGACAGCGGAGGACGCGGTGACAGCACCGGAGTCACCGCCGCGAGTGAAGGAGGAACAAGCGCAGGCTGCCGGAGCCTCATCCACAGAGCAGAGCGCACACGCACACACGCAGCCGGACACGCACACGCACGCCACACACACGACACGCGCGCACGCACACACGCGCAACGCCGACGGACGCTACCAGTGCCCACACTGCACACACACTACTGCTACTAAGCAACATTTAGAAGCACGTATAAGAACGCATACGGGAGAAAACCCATACAAGTTCACTAAATGTGAGTTTAAATGTAATAGATTAGAAAATTTAAAAAATCGTTTGCTAAGGCACACTGGAGAGAAACCATACAAGTGTACTTGATGTGAGTATAGAAGTACTAAAGCACAACTTCTAAAAATACATTTACGGAAGCACACTGTAGACAAGCCATATATATGTACTCAATGTGAGTTTAAATGTGTTCCATTGGGTCATTAAAATAATCATTCACGAGACAATAATTGTGATTAATCTCCTTACGTAGTACTTCAACCTTCGGGCGTTACTGGTTGAGTCGACGAATATTTCTACTAGTATATTCTGTCTTTGTTTATAAGCCAAATTTCGCCTCAGGAGTATATCGATCTCAATTATTATATATCTACAAGGATATAATACTAACATTATTAAAATACTAGCGGTTCGCCCCGGCTTCGCACGGATCCCATTTTTTTTTTTTTTTTTCAAATATTTTTAGCTATTCTTTTCTAAATATATACTCAGGGTGAACATAGCTTCCCAACAGTGAAATAATTTTTCAAATCGTTTTAGCCGTTTTGGAGCCTATTCAATCCAAACAAACAAACCTTTCCTCTTTATTATATATATTAGTATAGATTATACACCAAAACTGTTTAATTTGCCCATTTTCTCTGCAGGAGTGTTCTGTATAGATTTATGCTTTCTATATGAAGCTGGGAGAGTTGTCTTGAATCTGTTTAGTCGTTGTCGGTCTCGCTGCGAGGAACTCGATGGCGTGCGTAACACAAACCAGCAGGTTTACGAGTTAGCTCCCTTTAGAATCTAGGTGTGCGGCAAACTTAAGGTTAAAATGAGCCATGTTAATTTGATTTCTGTGAGATGTTTAATTATTATTATTGAAGGATCCAAGTTAATAAATGAAAACATAAATTATGGACATTTTATTTATAACTAGCTTTTGCCCGCGACTTAGTCTGCGTACGAATAGCACAGCACACCCGTTTCACCCCCTTTAAAAGGTGTTTTTTTAATCCTTTCTTTATGCTCCCCTACGTTACAAAAGGAACCACGCGAACTCATCGTAAGCGACGAAAGCCCACTCCGACCCACCAATATTTTGTGGGCGAAGTGGGCGCGATGTGGTCGCGAACAGTGACGTCATCTATGACGTCGAGCCATCGCTCGCAACGACCACGGGCGTTAAGTGGAACGATACAAAGGGTGTCACGAGCGTTGCGGGCGCTTAGTGGAACGCACCCATTTTCGCCTATGGTTGCTTTTGTTCTATATTAAGGCGTTTTTTACTTTGGCTCAAACAGTTTCGATGACAGTTCCCTTTTAAGTTACAAAGTTGGTAGAATTGTTGTTTAACATACAAGTCACTTCATGTCATGTCATTCTTAGTACGTAAACGCTTTCCCGTAAGGTTTTCCAAAGAAAACTACATTTACAAAAAGAAAATAACAAATTACATGGCCAAGTCTTACATTTAAATACTAAAATGTCTTATAAAGCTGTCGAAGTCACGGCTGCGGAGCAATGTCGCGTGTGTCTGTCGCGAGACTCGCGCGTCGTGAACATATTCTCGACGCGGCTGCACGACGTGCTGGAGCAGCTCACCTGCATATCGGTACGGCGGCAGCGGCAGCGGCAGCACTCTAGTACATTTAGATAGATAGATAGATAGATAAAACGTTTATTTCATTACAACACAAAACAATTGACGTAGGTACAACTTTCCAGACAAAAATAAAGAAACAAACAAATAGTACATAATTAATTAAATGGAATCTTACGTGACAAATACAAAATTATGTTGCAACGAAAAAGGGTATCCCCTCAGCATTTGTTGTGCACAAGAGAGTGACACAACACTGATTTTCAGTGGACCCTCAAAAAACGAGAATGCGTACATTATAAGTATCTGACATACAAAACAGAAAAATAATTTACGTACCTGTGTGTATGTGTGTGTGTGTGTGTTTGTGTGTGTGTGTGTGTGTGTGTGTGTGTGTGTGTGTGTGTGTGTGTGTTTGTGTGTGTGTGTGTGTGTGTGTGTGTGTGTGTGTGTGTGCGCGTGCGTGCGTGTGTGTGTGTGTGTGTGTGTATGTGTGTGTTGTGTAAGTGAGTGATGTGTGCTTAAGAGAGTGTGTGTGTTTAAGGACACAGTCAGCTATTAGACTTGGAGAGAAATTAAATAAAGCTTGAGCTTATTTTTAAAATTTCACATACCAGTTATGCGTCTTATTGGCGGAGGAAGGTTGTTCCAACATTTCGTAGCAGCGTACCTAAAGCTACCACGAAATGCAGCTGTCCCGTGTCTAGGGCAAATGAGTCGAGGTGCCTGTCTTTCGTGTCTATTTGAGAATGTCAGTTTGTCATACAGGTATGTCGGTTTCTTACTTCTTACATTTATACACATTACGTCACTATTATTGAGGTTATATTGGAATGATGTGTTAAACATAGTTGAGTCATTCCATTGTGTGATAACCGCGAAGGCATCAGGAATTATTGAGGTTATGTATGGGTGCAGATGTCAGAGAGCGATGGGCTCCCGCAATTGGTGTGCTGGCTGTGCGCGGCGCTGCTCTGCAAGTACCACCGCCTTCGAGCCACGGCCCTCGCTGCCGACCGACTGCTGAGACAAAGAGGGCACAGTGGAGACACTGAGGTAATTTTACAATGTGTAACTAGTGCCTGGCGTTAATTACACCGCGAGGGTAAAACTTGTATTTCTTGCAACAATCAGCTGGCAGTTGTCTCTCACGCCGCGTTACAAAGTGTCTAGTCTGAGCGGCGACTAGCGCGCGAGCTCGGCGGCGGGAGGAGGGCGCGGGCAGGGACCCTGGTGAGGCATGAAGTGGTCTAAGAACCACTGCTTTAGTGGTTTTGAAAAGATGGTAGATTTTTTCCTACTTACTGGACAACCAAGGGCGTGCATTCTATGTCAGTGTCACTAATCTATGAAGTGCCTACCCCTGCGTCATAGTTACGCTCCCCCACTGCACACGCCTGTTGACACCTATCATCATATCGCACCTTCGGTAAAACAAGGCACAATTGTCAAAAAATCCAAAAATTAGTTAAGTATACAGAAATGTTCCCAATGTTTTTTGGACCCTGGTTGCAACAACAATGCTGAGCTTGAGCCTTCTCAGTCGACATGAATTGCATGAATATAAACTAGATATTGGGTACGTTCCACTTAACGCTCGCAACGCCGTCGACCACGACCGCTGAAATTGCCGTTCCACTAACGAGAAAACACTGCGGGCGTTGTAAGCGAATGTTTATAGGTGGAACGCACATCGTGAGCGACGAAAGCCCACTCTGACCCACCAATATTTTGTGGGCGAAGTGGGCGCGATGTGGTCGCGAACAGTGACGTCATCTATGACGTCGAGCCCTCGCTCGCAACGACCACGGGCGTTAAGTGGAACGATACAGAGGGTGTCACGAGCGTTGCGGGCGCTTAGTGGAACGCACCCATTGTCATCACTTTAAATTTTGTCTACTGAATAAACTAATTCTTATTTAATCTTTGTCAGGAAGCGGATGTGGTGGAGCGGGAAGCGGCTGGCCGCTTGTCGATGTCAAAACTGGAGCTGACGTCATACCCCGAGTGGGAACATGTGAAACGAGAACCCAGCCCTCAAGCCGAGAGACTACCTAACATTGCAGGTTCTCTTCTTGTACAGATTTTGTCTTTCTATTTTAATATCGACCGCCTGTTGGTCTAGTGGTCAGAGCCTCTGACTACGAAACCGGAGGTTGCGGGTTCGAATCCTGCTAGGGGCAGTCAGTGTGTTGAGCACTGGCATCTGTACCTGAGTCTTGGATGTCTTATATGTATTTATGTATGTTTATCCGTTGTCTAGTACGCATAGTACAAGCTTTGCTTAGTTTGGGACTAGATCAATTGTTTAAAGAGGAAAGATTTGTGTTTTTGTATGTAATGAATATACTCAAAAAGTACTGGACCTATTTGAAAAATTCTTTCACAGTTAGGAAGCTACACTATTCATGAGTGACATAGGCTATATGAAATTTTGAAAATAAATTAGTAATCCGTGCGAAGCCAGGGCGGACGGCTATATCTAATATAATAAACAAGAGAAAGATTTGTATTTTTGTATGTAACAAATAAACTCAAAAAGTACTGGACCGATTTTAATGATTCTTTTTTCATTTGGAAGCTACATTATCACTGAGTAACATAGGCTATAAAAAAAAGGGATCGGGGCGGGCCGCTAGTCTATACTAATATTATAAAGTTGAAGAGTTTGTGTGTTTGTTTGTTTGAACGCGCTAATCTCAGGAACTACTGGTTCGATTCTTTTTTTGTTGAATAGACCGTTTATCGAGGAAGGCTTTAGGCTATATAACATCACGCTACGCCCAATAGGAGCGAAGAAACAGTGCAAAATGTGTAAAAAACGGGGAAAATGACTATTCCACGCGGACGAAGTCGCAGGCAGAAGCTAGTATTTAATATAACCAATATACTAAAATGAGTAAATCCAGAGGATTTAATAGCTAAAGTCACACGTCAGTCGTGCTACGATTATGGAAACCAGTTTTCGAAACGTCAGCCAATAATAAAAAATACGCGAGTTATATCTGTTTATAGTTGTTTTATTCCAATGTGTAATAACCGCGAAGGCATCACAAATTATTAACAGCACATATTTTGGAATGAAACAACTATTAACGGATTTAACTCGCGTATTTTTATTTTATTTTATTTGCTGACGTTTCGGATTCTTTACAGTTTCCATAATCTTTAGCGTTAGACTATTGTCAGCTCAGTCGTGCTACGATTATGGAAACTGTAAAGAATCCGAAACGTCAGCAAATAAAATAAAATAAAAATACGCGAGTTAAATCCGTTAATAGTTGTTTCATTCCAAAATATGTGCTGTTAATAATTTCTGATGCCCAGAAAGTTGGCGCTTTCCGGCCGGAGGACAGAAAAATAAATTTATAAGTTTGTATGTAATTAAATATGCTTTGAATTTTAGTCATGAGGTTGCTTTTACTTAATTTCAGTTTTTACACAAACTTCCAACCCAACTATAGACTGATTTTTTTTATTGCAGAGGACTCGCTAGCATTGGCCACAGTTAAGATGGAAATTGAAGAACATCCCTTAGAGCTTGAGTCTGCAGCGGGAGAGCCGGTGAGCTGTGAGGAGCGCGGCGCCGGCACTGAAGCAGCCCCGAGGGCTGATGGTGAGTCATGTCAACTACTGCATTCATATTCATTTTAGATGTTTTAATTATTATTATATTATTTGAAAATTTCATCTAATATGTTCATGTTGGAACTTGAAAATGATGTAGAGGTCATCACATCACTCACTTTTGAAATTTTATAAAAAACATTATTTTTATTTTGGATTGTACAGTCGCCAGTACATATAACTTAGCAGATATTTATGAACACTTGTACTGTTGAGATATTTTTGCATCATTGTGTGTACAGATTTTATTGAAAAATTACTGCCCTTATATTTGTGACGAATTGAACTTTCAGATAGTATTGGCTTTATTTACCATAACGAATTTATTGAAATTTAATGTTGCTCAGATATATTTGAGTACCTCGCCCGCTACGATATATGTGCTGGCGACTGTTTGTAAATCAATTACCACAACATTCCATTGTGATCTCTCATTTCCATGATTGGTCTTATCCTTAGATTTCTCGAGAGACTTGTGCCCAGCAGTGGGATGATCTTAATAAAATACAATACCCTTAAACATAGTGTCTTCTTTTCTGATTTGATAGATGCAACGTCCGAGCCTAACATCACCGAGACAATAGACTGCAGTCGAGTGAAAGCAGAGCCCGGTGAGACAGCGGAGGACGCGGCGACAGCACCGGAGTCACCGCCGCGAGTGAAGGAGGAACAAGCGCAGGCTGCAGGAGCCTCATCCACAGAGCAGAGCGCACACGCACACACGCAGCCGGACACGCACACGCACACCACACACACGACACGCGCGCACGCATACACGCGCAACGCTGACGGACGCTACCAGTGCCCACACTGCACACACTCTGCTGCAAAAAAATGTAACTTGGATTTACATATAAGAACGCATACGGGAGAAAAGCCATACAAATGCACTCAATGTGATTATAGATGTACTTTTGAACGAAATTTAAAACAACATTTTCGAACGCACACTGGAGAGAAGCCGTTCAAGTGCACTCAATGTGAGTACAGAAGTACTACAGCAGGATATTTAAAAAGGCATTTACTGAAGCACACTGGAGAGAAACCATATGAATGTACTCTATGTGAGTATAGAAGTAGTGTAGCACATGATTTAAAAATACATTTGATGAGGCACACTGGAGAAAAGCCATACAAGTGCACTCAATGTGAGTATAGATGTACTACAGTAGGAAATTTAAGAATACATACAAGATGGCACACGGGAGAGAAACCATACAAATGCACTCAATGTGAGTATAGAAGTGCTACAACAGGAGATTTAAAAATACATTTACGGAAGCACACTGGAGAGAAGCCATACAAATGCACTCAATGTGAGTATGAAGGTGCAAGATCACAAAATTTAAAAAAACATTTAATAAAGCATTCGCGAGACAACTGAGTCGAACAAAGATGGACTATATTCGGACTTATTGTTGGATGATCCGGCTGGCGAGTGAGACAGCGCGATGAATATCACCGAGACAATAGACTGCAGTCAAGCGAAAGCAGAGCCCGGTGAGACAGCGGAGGACGCGGCGACAGCACCGGAGTCACCGCCGCGAGTGAAGGAGGAACAAGCGCAGGCTGCAGGAGCCTCATCCACAGAGCAGAGCGCACACGCACGCCACTTACCCGCCACACTTAAAATAATCATTCACGAGACAATAATTGTGATTAATCTCCTTACGTAGTACTTCAACCTTCGGGCGTTACTGGTTGAGTCGACGAATATTTCTACTAGTATATTCTGTCTTTGTTTATGAGCCAAATGTCGCCTCAGGAGTATATTGATCTCAATTATTATATATCTACAAGGATATAATACTAACATTATTAAAATACTAGCGGTTCGCCCCGGCTTCGCACGGATCCCATTTTTTTTTTTTTTTTTTTTTTTTTTTCAAATATTCTTTAGCTATTCTTTTCTAAATATATACTCAGGGTGAACATAGCTTCCCAACAGTGAAAGAATTTTTCAAATCGTTCCAGCCGTTTTGGAGCCTATTCAATCCAAACAAACAAACCTTTCCTCTTTATTATATATATTAGTATAGATTATACACCAAAACTGTTTAATTTGTCCATTTTCTCTGCAGGAGTGTTCTGTATAGATTCATGCTTTCTATATGAAGCTGGGAGAGTTGTCTTGAATCTGTTTAGTCGTTGTCGGTCTCGCTGCGAGGAACTCGATGGCGTGCGTAACACAAACCAGCAGGTTTACGAGTTAGCTGTCTTTAGAATCTAGATGTGCGGCAAACTTAAGGTTAAAATGAGCCATGTTAATTTGATATCTGTGAGATGTTCATTATTATTATTGAAGGATCCAAGTTAACTCTTTGGGTGCGCATGATGCACATGTGCATCATGGAATTGCAGACCCCCGCGGCGCATGATGCACATGTGCATCATGGAATTGCAGACCCCCGCGGCGCATGATGCACATGTGCATCATGGGTTTACAGTACCTGCCATGCGCATGATGCGCATGTGCTACATAACAAAAATTGATTTTGCCATAGTATTTTGTTTAATCATATTTTTTTTTGGGTGGGATTGGATTGTTGACAAAGAAATCTAACTAATACAATTTTTTAAAGTTATTATTTCCTTGTAAGTTCAGAAAAAAACACTTCAAACTTTGACCATTGGTTTTCAGTATATTTAATAAAGATTTTTTTTCTTTTGTTTTGATAAATCTGAAGGTTAGTTATAATCACGGAAATATAAACAGTTATTTTTACAAAACATCAATATTTTCACCTTATAATGGCATGATAACTACGGTGCATCATTGCGCCGCAGGGGACCGTTTTTGTCAATACACGAAGTTAAAAGGTCTTAAGTATTTTTTTTTTAAATGCAAGTTTATACGTTATGACACTTGTGTTAAAGCTTTTTTTTCTTTGGCAAGCAAAAAGGGACCGCAATGGGATGGTGTTTTCGCCATTTTACGTCAACCAATTCTTAGTTTACTTACTTTGTATTTTATAAATAATTTATGCGTTGTAGGTCTAAAGTTCTAAACGACGCTGCAAATAAATATATAAAAATAAGGCTGGGTATTTCAAAACAAAGGAGCCGAATTGCAGTAATTAATAATTTCTGATTGCAGTTATTATACATCGGAATGAAACAACTTTAACGGATTTGACTCGCGTATTTTACTTTTATTGCCTTTACAGATTCCTTAATAGTAGCACGACTGAGCTGACAATAGTCTTATGCTAAAGTGATAGTACATATACATATGATATGGTAAAAATAAAATACGCGAGTTAAATCCGTTAAAGTTGTTTCATTCCAATGCAGTAAGTAATTATAATTTCGTTATCTATTCCAAGTAATCCACTCTTTGGCGACACCTGCGACACAATCGACTACATAGCCGCGGCTGGGTATTTCCAGACAAATGCACTAGTTGTTATTTTATAAAATGAGGATGTCGTTAAATATAAAAGGAAACGAGAACAAAGAAAGGCAATAAAACTGACTGATGTCTGGGTCGTGCGCAATACCTATCTCCCTTAAACAATGGACGTTAGAATTAGGTAGTCGGTTTTACCTGGACATCAAAAGTAAACTCTTTCGGCGTAATGACATTGACTTACGACCATATTTGAAGATAACAATCAAACAATAAATGTTGGTAGTTCTTGGTTTTAATTGATTTTTGCACGTGTTCTAGTTTAGGGATACAGGGGGTGGGTAATAATTCTTCCTATGCAATCGAATAAATATCAAACGTATCAAAACAGCAAGAAGTAAACAGGGATAATGAGGAGGGGATTGTTACAGAAACCACAAAAAAAACTAATTTATAATAATAATACATTGAATGATTATATAATATTATCTTTTATTTCACCCAAAGGAAAAACATTTAGTGATTGGTTATTAAAATAAGCGTATACACCATCCATTCATGCGGTGTTTGTCCGGCCGATTTTCGAACAGTCCCATCGGGCGCAATGATGCATACGGTGCATCATGGATTTTAGCACGAAAAGAAATGTATGTGCGCCTGGGAGAGGTGCAAAACTAGGCCTGCGCACAGGAGTAGTGCAGCGCGCCGCTAGGCTCTCGCGTCGAAAGGGTTAATAAATGAAAACATAAATTATGGACATTTTATTTATAACTAGCTTTTGCCCGCGACTTAGTCTGCGTACGAATAGTACTAATAACACCTCCTTTAAAAGGTGTTTTTTAATCCTTTCTTTATGCTCCCCTACGTTACAAAAGGAACCACGCGAACTCGACGGCCTGTTGGTCTAATGGTCAGAGGCCCTGAATACGAAAGCAACCTGCAACCTCCGGGTTCGAATCCTGCTAGGGGCAGATGTCAATGTGATGAGCACTGGCATCTATACTTGAGTCTTGGATGTCTTATATGTATTTATGAATGTTTATCCGTTGTGTAGTACCCATAGTACAAGGTTTGCTTAGTTTGGGACTAGATCAATTGGTGTGAGGTATGAGAACCGCCGTCAGTCTGTTGTCCTGAATATTGAAGAAATGAGCTACAACAAGAATTACGTTTTGATGCGACGACATACTGCGCTCGCACTTGTCGTCAAAATTAATAGAGTTTAAATCTTATTGTAGCTTAATTCTTCAATATTCAGGATAACAGACTGACGGCGGTTGAAACGACCGTGGAATCACCCATATATATATATATATATGGGTAAGACTAAACAATATATATATATGTCATGATTTTTAAAAAGTATTGTTATTTGTTTAGTCTTAGTGGTATATTTAAGTTACGAATGGCAACATTCGCGCTGATCTATGATTGGCTATTGTATATTTTGACCAATGGCGGACGAGCGAGCGTGGCCAATCAGCGGCGAGCCTCGGGCTGTCATGGGAGAAGACGCAGGACCGAGAATGGAGATGGCGGTTTTTGGACAAAGATTGTAAAATAAATTCGTACTGTTTGGAGGTTGAAAGTTAACGGCCTGTCAAGACTATAAGTCTATTACGCTATTACAATTGATGACTAGAAGTTGTTACGTAAAAGGAATTTACTAGTACATGTTAGAAGTTGTGATTCTCAAGAACGGAATAAAGTAATCAAGTTGTATTTGGTGTTTAAATCATCACACACATATATATATACACACACACACACATATATATTTATAAATTAGAATTAGTATTAGTTATCAACTTTGTCTGTAAACCTGTAACCCAATCAATTATGTTTAAATAAACTATTTATATATCTAACTTATATTAGATTTCATTTTGGCATTATTACTTGTCAGTATTTACCAAATTTTCCACCTGTTATTACAGGTAACATATTATTATAAATATTAACGCCTCTATGACAAAAAAATAAAGGAATCAGCCTTGTTTCTAGCCAAAATCACAAGCATAGAAAATAACCTTGTACAAATTTCAGATTTATTGTCTTTTTATTAATTTACTAGCGGCCCCGGCAGACGTCCGATTGTTTCGTCAAAGTCTTCTAACTGTCACTTAATGAATAGTAATTCTTCATAAGGCTTCATATTTTTCCCGTTTTTTACACATTTTCTCCTGTTTCTTCGCTCCTATTGGTCGCAGCGTGATGTTATATAGCCTAAAGCCTTCCTCGATAAATGGTCTATCCAACAAAAAAAGAATTTTTGAATTCGAAACCAGTAGTTCCTGAGATTAGCGCGTTCAAACAAACAAACAAACAAACTCTTCAGCTTTATAATATTAGTATAGATTAATGACCTGGATGCCAAACGTCCATCAGTAGAAATAATAGACAACAAAATCCTCACAATTACAATATAAAATTATTTTAAATCAATGTTTTCCTAAAGTATTTACAATAAATTGAAAAGTAACCAATAAAAAAACACAGCGACAACAGATTCAATGCAATAATATAATACAACAATACGATTAATGAATTTTAACAAACTAATACATAAAAACCAAAAGACCCTCTAAAAAGTAAGACAATAATAAAATCTTAATATTAGTTACCTAAGTATTAATATATTTACAAAGAAAACGTCATGTCGGGGGGACCACTTGTCATTTAGGTGTACTTACTTAATATTTACAATCTACCTTAACCTACAGTACTTTGTAGACATTTGGTTTTCCATCCCCACTTTCAACCCCTCTAATTAATTAACAACTAAACCGATTTTCATTAAACATAGCTAAGAACACTCCCGACATAGTCACCTTTCAAACAAAAAAAAACAGAATCAAAATCGGTTCATGCGTTAGGGAGCTATGATGCCACAGACAGACAGACACACACACACACACACACACACACACACACACACACACACACACACACACACACACACACACACACACACACACACACACACACACACACAGACAGACAGACAGACAGACAGACAGACAGACAGACTGACACGTCAAACTTATAACACCCCGTCGTTTTAGCGTCGGGGGTTAAAAATAAAAACAGAAACATATATGAATGAAACAGCTATAAACAGTTTTCATAATTTGTATACTAAACTTTTAATTTAGGTACTTACAACTGAGCGGACGATAGGTACGCTAAAGCTCATCGTGCTACGATTATGGAAACTGCAAAAGGTTCCGAAACGTAAGCTATAAAAAAATACGCGAGTTAAATGCGTTTATAGCTGTTTCATTACAATTTCTGAAAATGGCTAAACGCTTAGTATGAAATCCGGCTAATATGCTGTGAGACTTGAAAGAGTAAGTTTATCCAATGATTGCCGGGTTTCTATCCAGTGTATTTCAGTAAATACCTTTCTAAATCTCCTGCTGTTGTACTTCTATACTCACATTAATTGCACTTGTATGGTTTCTCTTCAGTGTGCGTTCTTGAATGTTTTCTTAAATTTCCTGTTGTAGTACTTCTGTACTCACATTGAGTGCACTTGTATGGCTTCTCTCCAGTGTGCGTTCTTGAATGTATTCTTAAATTTCCTGCTGTGTTACTTCTAAACGCACATTGAGTGCACATGTATGGCTTCTCTCCGGTGTGCTTCCGTAAATGTCTTTTTAGATGATCTGTTCTAGAACTTCTATACTCACATTGAGTGCACTTGTATGGCTTCTCTCCAGTGTGCTGCAGTAAATGTGTTTTTAAATGTCCTGCTTGATTACTTCTATACTCACATTGAGTGCATTTGTATGGCTTCTCTCCAGTGTGCGTTCTTAAATGCATTCTTAAATTTCCTGTTCTAGTACTTCTGTACTCACATTGAGTGCACTTGTATGGCTTCTCTCCAGTGTGCGTTCTTGAATGTATTCTTAAATCTCCAACTGTATTACTACTAAACGCACATTGAGTGCATTTATATGGCTTCTCTCCAGTGTGCCTCAGTAAATGTGATTTTAAATGTCCTGCAGTACTACATTTATACTCACATTGAGTACACTTGTATGGCTTCTCTCCAGTGTGCGTTCTTGAATGTATTCTTAAATCTCCTACTGTATTACTTCTAAACGCACATTGAGTGCATTTGTATGGCTTCTCTCCAGTGTGCCTCAGTAAATGTGATTTTAAATGTCCTGCAGTACTACATTTATACTCACATTGAGTACACTTGTATGGCTTCTCTCCAGTGTGCGTTCTTGAATGTATTCTTAAATCTCCTACTGTATTACTTCTAAACGCACATTGAGTGCATTTGTATGGCTTCTCTCCAGTGTGCCTCAGTAAATGTGTTTTTAAATCTCCTGCTTGATTACTTCTATACTCACATTGATTGCACTTGTATGGTTTCTCTCCAGTGTGCTTCCGTAAATGTATTTTTAAATTACCTGCTGTAAAACATCTAAACTCACATTGAGTGCACTTGTATGGCTTCTCTCCAGTGTGCTTCAGAAAATGTATTCCAAATTACTTATTGCGGTACTTCTGTACTCACATTTAGTGCATTTGTATGGTTTCTCTCCAGTGTGCCTTCGTAGATGTATTTTTAAATGTTTTGCTGTATTACATCTAAACTTCCATTGAGTGCATCTGTATGGCTTCTCTCCAGTGTGCGTTCTTAAATGTATTCTTAAATCTCCTACTGTTTTACTTCTAAACGCACATTGAGTGCCTTTGTATGGCTTCTCTCCAGTGTGCCTCTGTAAATGTGTTTTTAAATGTCCTGCTTGATTACTTCTATACTCACATTGATTGCACTTGTATGGCTTCTCACCAGTGTGCGTTCGAAAATGTTGTTTTAAATTTCGTTCTACAGTACATCTATACTCACATTGAGTGCATTTGTATGGTTTATCTCCGGTATGCGTTCTTATATGTTCTTCTAAATGCTGCTTAGTAGCAGTAGTGTGTGTGCAGTGTGGGCACTGGTAGCGTCCGTCGGCGTTGCGCGTGTGTGCGTGCGCGCGTGTCGTGTGTGTGGCGTGCGTGTGCGTGTCCGGCTGCGTGTGTGCGTGTGCGCTCTGCTCTGTGGATGAGGCTCCTGCAGCCTGCGCTTGTTCCTCCTTCACTCGCGGCGGTGACTCCGGTGCTGTCGCCGCGTCCTCCGCTGTCTCACCGGGCTCTGCTTTCACTCGACTGCAGTCTATTGTCTCGGTGATGTTAGGCTCGGACGTTGCATCTATCAAATCAGAAAAGAAGACACTATGTTTAAGGGTATTCTTTTTTATTACGATCATCCCACTGCTGGGCACAAGCCCTTCGAGAAATCTAAGGATAGGACTAATCATGGAAATGAGAGATCACAATGGAATGTTGTGATAATTGATTTACATACAAATACAAAATTGTTTTCAATTGTTTTTAATAGCTATGAAGGCTTTAAAAAATACTATACTGGCCCTGAAAATAATGAATACAACAGAATAAATATTCCAATCAGCTTAAACAATTTTGTAGTTATTGAAAAACAAATGCTTTGCTGTATTGACTTGAATATAAACAGGCAGTGGTCCCGCGCAGGGAAGCTTTGCTATATTAATAAATTAATATTTCAACCATTTGTGTGAGATTAAGATTTGTCTCCACTCAGGGGTAGCTCACCATTGTATGTTTGTTTTTTATGAAATTTGAAAAGCAAGTTGATGTCCTCTATAGAATTTTCAAGTTCCAACATAATTAAAACATCTTCAATGAAAATGAATGTAGTAGTTGATGCATCTCACCATCAGGCCTCAGGGCTGCTTCAGTGCCGGCGCCGCGCTCCTCACAGCTCACCGGCTCTCCCGCCGCAGACTCAGCCTCTAAGGCATGATCTTCAATTTCCATCTTAACTGTGGCCAATGCTAGCGAGTCCTCTGCAACTAATAAATCACAAGTTCTAATACTGGAGAGAGGAGTGAAACCAAACAGTATATCAATATCAACACATAAATTAATTGGAAGCAACAAAATACCTGAGTCCCTGCCTGTGTCCCCGAGGTCCTCGTGGTCCGATGAAAGATCCTCCGAGTCACACTCAGGATAACAGTATATCCTCGTCTTAGTCTGGCTCAAGTTCTGCAAGAACTCATTCCTCTTACTTTTCACAATCTCCACATCTTGAGTAACCTGGCGCAACATAAAACATCGCCGTCAGTTGTGTAAAACTTCAATAAAAGTGTGTTAGTGTGATAAGTATTCTCGCTGCAGTCTGCACTCACTCCGGCGAGCTCCTGTCGCAACACGCGGTCGGCGGCGACTGCCTTTACCCTGAGTCTATCGCATTTCCGCAGCAGCGCCGCGCACACGCAGCACACTGTGTGCGGGAAGCCGTCGCCCGCCGCCAGCTGCGAACAAACACCGAACAACCACATAACCCAACTATCACATCACCACTCGCAACGCAATACGCACTCACGAATGTACTAGACTACTAGAGTGCTGCCGCTGCCGCTGCCGCCGTACCGATATGCAGGTGAGCTGCTCCAGCACGTCGTGCAGCCGCGTCGAGAATATGTTCACGACGCGCGAGTCTCGCGACAGACACACGCGACACAGCCCGCCGCTGACAGGCGACACTTGACTGCGAGTCATTCTCACGATCATCAATCTAATAAATCACTACGTTAATTATTCTTTAAAGATATAATATACGCCTAAATAATTGCAGACGAAAATATCTAAATACCAATAAACATAACCTTGAAACAATGACAGATACGCTACATCAGAACTGTCAGTGGCGCTGTTTGACACAAAGTGTAAACGGCTTAAACTCGTTGATGTATCTTCATAGACACAGACTATAATATATAATACATGAATATTAAGAAAAAAAATTACGTTATGATTAATGGTCGTTCAATTAAGCTGTTAAATTATTTTTTCCTATCCTCCGGCAAGAAAGCGCCAAATTTGTGGCCGCTGCGCTAAATGAAATTTCCGCTTTCTGGCTTCGTCGAACAGAAAAATAGTATACTGACCTCGGCCAGTAAAATAAAAAGCCTCAGATCACATTTTTGTCAACCTCGGCATCGCCTCGGACGACAAATACATTTTTTATTTTAATGGCCTAGGTGCGTAATGTACTATTGTTAGTGTTGCGACACTATTTAGAGTGTGCAATCTTCATTTATTTTTGTAGCTGGCCACATTCCTTATCCGCCTACATACGGAACTATCGTTACTTTTCGAGTTAAGATCATAAAAGAATGATCAGTAAAGATAATTTGTCGCTTTCTAGACCACTTTATTTCTTCGGCTAATTTGTTAGTGTTGCAACACTATAAAATTTATATATAATTTTATCCTAAGTGTGTGTGTGTGTGTGTTTGATAGAAGACTCTGTCAACCTGCCTTCTGTAATTCGGAAGCCGGAGAAGTCGAACCGCCAGTATCCGCTGACCCCTCGAGTTCTGCCAAGCAGCGGAACAGCAGTGTATAAGGTGAGAGTTGGACAACACCACTGCCTTATTTTCACTTTAAGATAATAATATAGCAACTTAAAACCCTAGTTGCACTAATATTTATGCTCCACCCAAGTTGTCGTTCTTTTATCGTTTTTTTTCAATCTCGCATTGGAATATACAGTCCACTGTCTCATATCTCGCACAACGACCAAGAGAAAAACTTTCATAACGACATCTTGTAAATTCCTAATAGGTAATTGTTTTGATGTTGTATGTTCTGTTTTTATATTCTTGACGATCTCACTATGAGTGCATATATAACAACACACGACTATGTAATTATAATGTACTAGCGGCCCGCCCCGGTTTCGCACGGAACTCTAATTCTTTTCAAAATATTCTGCAGTATGTCTCTCGCCGACTCGGGCTTCAGTACGGGCCGTATTTGCTGCATTTTATCAAGGCGCGCAAAAATGTTTATTTATTCAATGTTGTTATATTGTATCACGTGTATGTATAAGGTTTACGGTAATTTAGACTTTAAACAATAATAAATGTTCATAATTTGTATACTAAACGTTAAATTTACTTATAATTTTCGCCTCTAACTTTCAGTCGGCACGGGCCGACGAGGCGCTAGTGGTACTGCTTTCTGCAGTCGGTAACTGCCGACTGGGGCGGTGAAAGGTTAATTGTGTTGAAATAAACTATTTATCTATCTAAGATATATTAGATTTTATTTTGGCATTATTACTTGTCAGTATTTTGCGGCTATGTTTCCGTAAAAAACCAAATTTTCCACCTGTAATAGAATAACATAGTATAATATCACATAATAATGCCTCTAAGGCAAAAAAACTAGATAAAAGGAATCGGCCATGTTTCTATCCAAAATCACAAGCATAGAACATAGCCTTGTATAAATGACAGATTTATTGTCTTTTTTTATTAATTTATTAATGACCTGGATGCCAAACGTCCAATGTTTTCCTAAAGTATTTACAATAAATTGAAAAGTAACCAATAAAAAACACAGCGACAACAGATTCAATGCAATAATATAATACAACAATACTATTAATGAAATTTAACAAACTAATACAAAATAAAAACAGAAACATATATGCGTTTTAGCTCTAAAACGGATTTAACTCGCGTATTTTATTTTATTAGTCGACGACAACAGTTTTCATAATCGATCGACTGAGCGGACGATAGTTACGCTAAAGCTCATCGTGCTACGATTACGGAAACTGCAAAGGTTCCGAAACGTCAGCCAATAAAAAACAATACGCGAGTTAAATCCGTTTATAGCTATTTCATTCCAATTGCTGAAAATAGCTAAACGTTTAGTATGAGATCGGCTAAAAGGCTGTGTATGCTCTGAATAGTGACAGAGTAATTTTTCTAGTTTTTTCTTAGCGGGAAAATCTTAAAGAACCCTTTTCTTTTTCCCACATTAAAATGGTGTCAATATAAACTTCGCATCCGCTGGTAAAAATAAAAACATACCAATACATTAATTTAAGACTGCATTAGTTATAGTCTGTAACATTTTATTTCATAAATAAATAATTCATCATAACTACGACGTAACTTTAGCTGAATTACATATGAAGAATAATATAAAAAAAAAGTCCAAAGAGGAAACTGATTTACCGGAATCATGGCAATCAGACGACACAAAACAAAACGACACAACACAACTCGCATGACGAATGAAATCATTAACATCATTATATCATTATTACTGTACTGTCATGAAATACACGCCGAGGTTACAAGTTTTCCTTTCTTAAAGCAACAAAATCATATCTTTGAGCTATCGTAAAAGTCTAATTACAAACAATTTCCAGTCCTGAGCTGTAATAGTACATTACGCACCGAGGCCAGTAACATAAAAAATGCTTCAGATCACATGTAATTGTCGTCCGAGGCGAGGCCGAGGTTGACAAAAATGTGATCTGAGGCTTTTTTATTTTACTGGCCGAGGTCAGTATACTATTTTTCTGTTCGACGAAGCCAGAAAGCGACAATTTCATTTAGCGCAGCGGCCAGAAAGTTGGCGCTTTCTGGCCGGAGGACAGAAAATGTATTTTCCAGACATCGAAAAACAAGGTACATGGAGTTATCTTAGACGCATTTATTAACTTTAAACATCAGTCCGTTCTCGTAATGTAAATCAACTAGGTCGTTTATTCATCGCGCTGTCTCACTCGCCAGCCGGATCATCCAACAACAAGTCCGTATGTACAACTTTATCTTTGTTCGACTCGGTGTCTCGCGAATGCTTTTTTAAATGATATTTCAAATGACTTACTGTAAAAAATTCAAGAATCGAGTCGACCAAAGATAATAAATGTCATTTTACGTGACCCAATGTCACACATTTAAAACGCACATGTATGGCCTTTCTCCAGTATGCTTTAGTAAATGTACTTTTAGAAGTTCTGCTTCAGCACTTCTATACTAACATAGAGTGCACTTGTATGGTATCTGTGCAGTGTGTTTCAGTAAATGTCATATTAAATCTCCTGATGTAATACTTCTATACTCACATTAAGTGCACTTGTATACCTTCTCTCCAGTGTGCGTTCTTGAATGTTTTCTTAAATTTCCTGCTGTAGTACTTCTGTACTCACATTCAGTGCACTGGTATGGCTTCTCTCCAGTGTGCGTTCTTAAATGTGTTCTTAAATCATCTAGTGTAATACTTCTAAACGCACATTGAGTGCACATGTATGGCTTCTCTCCAGTGTGCTTCCGTACATGTCTTTTCAGATGATCTGCCCTAGTACTTCTATACTCACATTGCGTGCATTTGTATGGCTTCTCTCCAGTGTGCTTCAGTAAATGTGTTTTTAAATGTCCTGCTGTAAAACATCTAAACTCACATTGAGTGCACTTGTATGGCTTCTTTCCAGTGTGCCTCAATTCATGTATTTTTAAATTACCTGCTGTAAAAGATCTAAACTCACATTGAGTGCATTTGTATGGCTTCTCTCCAGTGTGCTGCAGTAAATGTAGTTTTAAATGACCTGCTGAATTACATCTAAACTCACATTGAGTGCATTTGTATGGCTTCTCTCCAGTGTGCAGCCGCAAATGTTTTTTAAATACGATGCTGTAGTACTTCCATACTCACATTGAGTGCATTTATATGGCCTCTCTAAAGTGTGCTTCAGTACATGCATTTTTAAATCACATGCTCTAGTACTTCTATACTCACATTGAGTGCACTTGTATAGCTTCTCTCCAGTGTGCTTCAGCACATGTTTTTTTAAATGACTTACTGTAAAACAACTAAACTCACATTGAGTGCATTTGTAAGGCTTTGCTCCAGGGTGCTTTCGTATATGTATTTTTAATTTACATAATGTATTGCAACTATACTCACATATAGTGCATTTGAATGGCTTTTCTCCAGTATGCTTCAGTAAATGAGTTTTTAAACTTCCTGATGTTGTACACCTATAATCACACTCAGTGCATACAAATGGTTTTTCTCCAGTATGCGTTCTCATATGTACTTTTAAGTTATTATTTTTTGCAGTAGTGTGTGTGCAGTGTGGGCACTGGTAGCGTCCGTCGGCGTTGCGCGTGTGTGCGTGCGCGCGTGTCGTGTGTGTGGCGTGCGTGTGCGTGTCCGGCTGCGTGTGTGCGTGTGCGCTCTGCTCTGTGGATGAGGCTCCTGCAGCCTGCGCTTGTTCCTCCTTCACTCGCGGCGGTGACTCCGGTGCTGTCGCCGCGTCCTCCGCTGTCTCACCGGGCTCTGCTTTCACTCGACTGCAGTCTATTGTCTCGGTGATGTTAGGCTTGGACGTTGCTTCTATCAAATCTGAAAAGAAAGACACCATGTTTAAGGGTATTGTATTTTATTACGATCATCCCACTGCTGGGCACAAGCCTCTCGAGAAATCTAAGGATAAGACCAATCATGGAAATGAGAGATCACAATGGAATGTTGTGATAATTGATTTACATACAAAATTGTTTTCAATTGTTTATAGCTATGAAGGCTTTAAAAATACTATACTGGCCCTGAAAATAATGAATACGACAGAATAAATATTCCAATTAGCTTAAACAATTTTGTAGTTATTGAAAAACACATGCTTTGCTGTATTGACTTGAATATAAACAGGCAGTGGTCCCGCGCAGGGAAGCTTTGCTATATTAATAAATTAATATTTCAACCATTTGTGTGAGATTATAGCCCAAGAGCCAGCGGCCCCCAGACCTTCGGTAAAGTATAAAAGCTGTAAGTTTCTCAATGAATGCCCTCAACACAAGTAAGAACGAACCCCGTCTATGAAACTTGGGTCGCGGTGGCTTTCGCAGGTATCAGGTAATAAAGGTGTGTAAAATTGTGTGTTAAATTCGTTAAAGTATAAAACTCAGTTTTTACATATTTTACGTATAATAATCCTAGAAGTCACCTTGTCGAAACCCAGACACTTCGAACGGTTGCAACCCTCTCCCAGACGCCCTTAAAGTATATTTAATTGTTACTATACTTACGGTATACGTACCACATAATACAATGACTGCTGATGCGCAGTAAAACGTCGCAATGGACCGAACGCTGTATTTCACACGCACCCGCTGACACATACCGTCATTTGGGGTCTATAGGGACAACTTGAACTTTGACTAAGAATTTCTCGGAATATTTCTATGTAAGTTAACAATGTTAATATTTTAAAACTTTAATCTTGATTCCGAGAATCGTTTGGTAATAAAATATTCCATAAAAATATAATTTTAACTCCCTTTTTTTAATAAAAACCGGCCATCCCTATTTATACTGTAAACGGGGTCTATAGCAACTAATAGGGGTATCAATAGGGAAAAATGGTCAAGATTGTCACAAATATGATACACTGATAGGTAAGTACTTAGGTGGTCCTACTTAGGTACTCTGAATGTACTCAATGTTGTAGAATAAATGCATATTAAAATAAATACAATGAAAAAAATATATTGTATTTATTTCAGTACAAGAGATCAACGAAGAACTTCAATATAAATGAGACTAATAACTATCAACATGTTTTTTATTACTCAAGATAAACTTGTAAACGACTTTCTCCAAATAATGTAGTATTTTTATTTTCTTTTGTTTAATTTTTACATACGTACGCTCATAGATAAATACATAAATATCCGTATATACTTACATTCATGCACATATTATGCATACGTACATACAGGCATACCTAAATACGTCAACAAACTTGAAAAACATAATCCGCCTTCTGCCATAGTCGAGTAAAATACACTTACTCACATATTTCAAAACGAAACTAAGTTTTGGTAGCCCTGTCCCTGTGCACCCTGTAGCGTCTTGATTTCAACTTATTACGTTCCTATAAACCGCAAATGGCATGCCTTTTGACCCCACGTGTAGATTCTATTGAACCCTGGTGCATCCCTATAAACCTCGTTTCTTAAAAAAAAATCTCATGCTTTAGTTTTTTACATTTTTTACTAACAAAACAAAGAATATCTTCATACACCGCGTTTAAAATAGGTTCCGGATGAACTAATGAACATCTTTTTCACGATACAAAGTGTTTGTACTTCAAGTGAAACTATGATTTTTTGATGAAGATTTGGGGAGCAAAAAAGTACCCCCAAAGAGGCCTAACTTCAAACGGTTAGTTTAACAATTTAGCATTATCTACATTTTTTCCAAGTGTTACCATTGCCGAAAGCAACTATTTTAGTATTATTTTAAACCACCCTGTGTTATCATTGGTAGTTTTTTTTAAAATACCACTGTTATAACTTTCCGGGTTTTCATCCCTATTCACCTCGCCATTCCTAAACACCCCGTTTGACATATATCCCTCGGGCTCGCACCTACATTAGACTGATGTGCCTGGCAACATAAAGGAACTACTGAAATTGTCTAGCTATTAAGAAAACATCATTTGATAGTTCTCCAAAATTAACACATATAAATTGCAGATTTTATACTATACCATAAGTATAGTAACAATTAAATATACTTTAAGGGTGTCTGGGAGAGGGTTGCAACCGTACGAAGTGTCTGGGTTTCGACAAGGTGACTTCTAGGATTATTATACGTAAAATATGTAAAAACTGAGTTTTATACTTTAACGAATTTAACACACAATTTTACACACCTTTATTACCTGATACCTGCGAAAGCCACCGCGACCCAAGTTTCATAGACGGGGTTCGTTCTTACTTGTGTTGGGGGCATACATTGAGAAACTTACAGCTTTTATACTTTACCGAAGGTCTGGGGGCCGCTGGCTCTTGGGCTATTAAGATTTGTCTCCACTCAGGGATAGCCCACCGTTGAATGTTTGTTTTTTATGAAATTTGAAAAGCAAGTTGATGTCCTCTATAGAATTTTCAAGTTCCAACATAATTAAAACATCTTCAATGAAAATGAATGCAGTAGTTGACATGTCTCACCATCAGCCCTCGGGGCTGCTTCAGTGCCGGCGCCGCGCTCCTCACAGCTCACCGGCTCTCCCGCCGCAGACTCAAGCTCTAAGGAATGATCTTCAAGCTCCACCTTAAAGGTGTCCAATGCTAGCAAGTCCTCTGCAACTAATAAATCACAAGTTCTAATACTGGAGAGAGGAGTGAAACCAAACAGTATATCATTATCAATACATAAATTCATTGGAAGCAACAAAATACCTGAGTCCCTGCCTGTGTCTCCGAGGTCCTCGTGGTCTGATGAAAGATCCTCCGAGTCACAATCAGGATAAGAGTATATCCTCATCTTGGACTGGCTCAAGTTCTGCAAGAACTCATTCACCTTACCACTCACAATCTCCACATCTTGAGTAACCTGGCGCAACATAAAACATCGCCGTCAGTTGTGTAAAACTTCAATAAAAGTGTGTTAGTGTGATAAGTATTCTCGCTGCAGTCTGCACTCACTCCGGCGAGCTCCTGTCGCAACACGCGGTCGGCGGCGACTGCCTTTACCCTGAGTCTATCGCATTTCCGCAGCAGCGCCGCGCACACGCAGCACACTGTGTGCGGGAAGCCGTCGCCCGCCGCCAGCTGCGAACAAACACCGAACAACCACATAACCCAACTATCACATCACCACTCGCAACGCAATACGCACTCACGAATGTACTAGACTACTAGAGTGCTGCCGCTGCCGCTGCCGCCGTACCGATATGCAGGTGAGCTGCTCCAGCACGTCGTGCAGCCGCGTCGAGAATATGTTCACGACGCGCGAGTCTCGCGACAGACACACGCGACACAGCCCGCCGCTGACAGGCGACACTTGACTGCGAGTCATTCTCACGATAAACAATCTAATAAATCACTACGTTAATTATACTTTGAAGATGTATACGCCTAAATAATGACAGACGAAAATACTTGAAAATAGCTAAATGCCAATATGAATAAACATAACCTTGAAATTATAACAGATACACTACATTAGAACTGTCAGTGGCGCTGTTTGACACAAAGTAAAAAACTGCTGAAATACGTTGAAGTATCTTCATAGAGACTAACTATAATATATAATATTCGAATATTAATAAAATAAAAATAATTGCTTTAAGATTATAATGTAATTATTTTAAATTCATAGATAGATTGGTTGATCCGCCATTTTGCGTCAAATATAGATAAATGTATCGACAGCCACTTAATCAAGCACTGTGTAATCGGTTTAAATCGGTTGCCCACAAATCGCACCCCTAGATCTAAAGGGAGCTAACTCAAAATTAGTAACTTTTTCGGGAGAGGAATCGGATCCTTTTTTTTAGCGTGTGTTTAATTAAAATCTTCAGATTTTTGAGTTAGCTCCCTTTAGATCTAAATGTGCGAAATGTAAAACTTGTGTACGGACCTATCGTTTATAATCATGTTTTTGCTAGTGTGAATAAAATCCGTGTTGACAGTTTCTATAAGTGTGCGTTTGTAACGATGATAATTATTTTTACATCAGTGTGCAGTTTTTTGTATGTGTTCCTACCTCGTCCCCCGCTAAAAGTGGCTAAAAAATTTGTATTGCAAATAGTGTCTAAGCCCTCTCCAGTTCTGTATGCACTAAGGTTATTCTTCATAAGGCTTCATATTTTCCCCGTTTTTACACATTTTCCACTGTTCCTTCGCTCCTATTGGTCGCAGCGTGATGTTATATAGCCTAAAGCCTTCCTCGATAAATGGTCTATCCAACAAAAAAAGATTTTTTCAATTCGAACCAGTAGTTCCTGAGATTAGCGCGTTCAAACAAACAAACAAACAAACAAACTCTTCAGCTTTATAATATTAGTATAGATAATACATAGTTATAAAAAACCGGGCTCGTAGAGTCGGAATCGCTCACCGAGGGTTCCGTACAAATCTGTAGGGATAGCTATAAGTAAAAGTTTAATTAATAATTTCTGATGCCTTCGCGGTTATTATACATTGGAATGAAATAACTTTTTTAGCTCAGTCTTGCTACGATTATGGGATCTGTAAAGACGAAACGTCAGCCAATAAAATAAAATACGCGATAATTTCTGATGCCTTCGCGGTTATTACACATTGGAATGAAACAACTATTAACGGATTTAACTCGCGTATTTTTATTTTATTTTATTTGCTGACTTTAGCGTTAGACTATTGTCAGCTCAGTCGTGCTACGATTATGGAAACTGTAAAGAATCCGAAACGTCAGCAAATAAAATAAAATAAAAATACGCGAGTTAAATCCGTTTAAAGTTTTTTCATTCCATTGTAAAAGTTGAATTCTTCGCGATTATTTGCGAGTGTCGAATATAACCTATATTTATTTATTTATTTATTTGGTTCACCAACAGTTACTTACACTTAATCATACATAGGTAACAATTATAAAACAATAATTACAAGAGTGTAGCAACTACTTAAAGGTAAACTCAGCATGCAATAAGTTTATACAGTAAGCAAGAAACAATAATATAAGTACTTAATGCTATTATAATATTTAAGAATTAAAAAGATTTATTTTCAAATCGAAAAATGTTACAAAACTAGGATATGGCAATTTGTGAGTAGTACAATGTATATAAGTAATTAAAAAAAAGCAATAAAAAGAGATGCTCATTCAGCGAAATTATGCAGTGATTGTGATTGTGTAGGTAGCGTGTGTGTGTGAGTTATTTTGTACGATGTTTAGACTATTGTCTAGTGTGATTGCGAACTATCTGTTGTTATTTTCTGAGGGAGTCAGTTCGAAAATCTATTAGGTCACTGTGAGTATTTATAAGTTTGCACATTCTTGAAATGGGTGAATTGGCACCGAGGACTGTTCTTCTTTGTGGTGGACAAAGGGGTGTGATAGGTTTACGCGGATATCTGGCAGGAACTCTGAATTTAAAAAGGCTTAATATTAGGGGACAGTCTATTTCGGATCTCAGAATTTTAAATGCAAATGTCATGTCTAGGAGTTCTCTGCGATTAAGTAAACTTGATATATTAAAGAATTTTAATTTATTGATAGTCTGGAGCCTGAGAAAGGACATAGGCTACTTTTTAACCGACTGCAAAAAAGGAGGAGTTCCACGCGGACGAAGTCGCGGGCAGAAGCTAGTAAACAATAAACTAGGAATTTATAAAAAAAATACATGTTTGGTAATTACCTACATTATTTAATTTATCAGTATTTATATAAATAAATCTACACTAATATAATAAAGAGGGAAGATTTGTTTGTTTGTATTGAATTAGCTCCAAAACAACTGGACCGATTTGAAAAGTTCTTTCACTGTTGGGAAGCTACACTATTCCCGAGTGAGACACGCTATAGAATATTTTGAACAAAAAATTAGGGATCCGTGCGAAGCCGGGGCGGGCCGCTATACTAGGTATCTAATCACTATCATTACATTACATAGTATAAAACAAAGTCCCTGTCTCTGTCTGTCCGTCCCTATGTGTGCTTAAATTTTCAAAACTACGCAACGGATTTTGAAGCGGTTTTTTTAACCCCCGACGCAAAAACGACGGGGTGTTATAAGTTTGAAGTGTCTGTCTGTGGCATTATAGTTCCGTAACACATGAACCGATTTTGATTCTGATTTTTTTTTTGTTTGAAAGATGTATATGTCGGGAGCGTTCTTAGCTATGTTTTATAGAAATCAGCTAAGTAGTTTTATAATTAGGGGGGGGGGGGTTTAAAGAGGGGATGTAAAAATAAATGTCTACAAATATACAAATATACCAAATATACTAGAGTGGGGTATCAAATGAAAGAGGGTCACGAGTATACTACAAAATTGAAATCATAACGAAAATCGGTTAAGTAGTTCAAAAATGATGGGGAGTAAAATTGTAAATGGTAAAATTGTAAATGGTACATTACAAAATGTTATACTTTTTAGAGGGCTTTTAGGTTTTTATGTCGGGGGTTTGTTCATTTTTTTTTTTAATAGATAGTGTGATTCAAGAGGAAGTCTAATGCGCCCACACGAAGCCGGGCGAGCCACTAGTATCTAATAATAACATAATTGCACGGATATTTTTAATTAGTAAAATAATTGAATCGATAATTAACTCAATTGGTTCAGTAGGTAATAAACTAAAATTAATTGGCTGTTACGATACAATTTCTACATGTATTTAGCCACAAATACATGCCTACCCTAAATTATGTTTAACTAGCTTCTGCCCGCGACTTTGTCCGCGAGCGTGAAAGCGTAATAGACAGACAGACAGACAGAGTTACTTTCGCATTTATAATATTAGTAAGGATTACCTTTTAAATACGCCTCTAGGATAAGGGCAGTAGTTTTGATATTATGTTTAAAAAATTAAAGATACCGAATATTAACTAGGTATAACATATCCATCAAAATTCGATCAACTACCTAAACTATTAAAATATACACTGCTAAAGGCATTTTTATTAATTACTAGCTGTCTGTCCCGATTTCGTCCGGATCCCTTTTTTTATAGCCTACTAGCTTCTGCCCGCGATTTCGTCCGCGTGGAACTCGTCCCTTTTTGCAGCCGGTTAAAAAGTAGCCTATGTCCTTTCTGAAGCTCCAGACTTTCTTTGTACCAAATTTCATTTAAATCGGTCCAGTAGTTTTAGCGTGAAAGCGTAACAGACAGACAGACAGACAGAGTTACTTTCGCATTTATAATATATAGAGCAATAGAGCAATAGAGCAAATTCCCAACCAAAACGACTAAAAATCACTATCTCAATTTAGTTATCTGCCTACTGCCTACCCCCTAAGAACGATGGCGTGATTATTTATAGCCTATGTCCATTTCTAGGTTATCATCTATTACCATACCAAATTTCATCAAAATCCGTTCAGCCGTTTAGGCGTGAAAGAGCAACAGACAGACAGACAGACAGACAGACAGACAGAGTTACTAACGCATTTATAATATTAGTAGGGATGTCACTCGGGAATAGTGTAGCTTCCAGGCGCGTGCAGTGGAGTGGGCGTTAGTATGGCACCAGGGTAGGCAGTCCATACATTAGTGACACTGTGCCTGTATGGAATGCACGCCCTTGGCTAGCTTCATAACAGTATCTATAAGTACCCGGGGCAAATACTGCCGTACCATCCTTTACTGGAATCAAAAGGAAATCACACAACATTTAACTATAATAAAACTTTGTAATAAAAAAATAACCACCAAAAAAAATTTAAAGGCAACAGAAGGAAAAATAATAGACTATTATTTTTGGGACTGAGAGAGGACCAACTTTGGAGTATACCCTCTTAAATAAAAAAAATATTATCAAAATCGAACAACTCTGTAAGAAGTTATGCGTGGTCATACATAAAAAAAAAATACGCGTCGACTTGAGAACCTCCTTCGTTTTTTTTCGTCGGTTGAAAAAGAAATCGCAGTAAAGAACCTTTTACTTGGCACGACTTTGTCTCTACTAGATTTCATTACTTTTTAGAGATAAACACGCTTCATTTGGCTAGTTTTTTTATTTTTTTATTAAAAGTTATTAAAATTAAAACCTATATTTAACTTGCGATGTATGTATGTATGTATGTATGGATGTTTGTTCGGGTGGAATCTTGCAACTTAATTTTAGGGCACTTGCCCTCAACCGATTTAGCTGAAATTTTACACGTATGGTAGAATCAGGTGACAATGCAATATTATGGTACCATCGAGCTGATCTGATGATGGAGAGTAATGGAGACAGGAGGTGGCCATAGGAACTCCGTGACTATACAACGCAAACCCATCGTGTTTGGGCTCATTTATTATCTATTTTTTAGAGCATTTAAATAAAAGCTTTTTTTAAAAAATATTTTTTTTACAGAATGTTATAAATGGTGTCAAAATCAAAAACAAATATATTCTTTAGGCATTTATAACCTCAAAAGGTCAGAAGATACCGTTTCCGTAAAACCTCACTTGAGAATAAACGGTAAAGTCAATGAGGTATTTATACTATGTAGGAGAGTACTGATCTAGTGCCGTGGTTCTTAATCTATACTAATATTATAAAGCTGAAGAGTTTGTTTGTTTGTCTGTTTGAACGCGCTAATCTCAGGAAGTACTGGTTCGAATTGAAAATTTCTTTTTTTGTTGGATAGACCATTTATCGAGGAAGGATTTAGGCTATATAACACGCTGCGACCAATAGGAGCGAAGAAACAGTGGAAAATGTGTAAAAAACGGGGAAAATATGAAGCCTTATGAAGAATTACTATTCCACGGGGACGAAGTCGCGGGCACAGTCTTTTTATATCCGTTACCCTTATGTCCTAGCTAGGGTCCCTGCCCGCGCCTCCTCCCGCCGCCGAGCTCGCGCGCTAGTCGCCGCTCAGACTAGACACTTTGCAATGCGGCGCGAGAGACAACTGCCGGCTGATTGTTGCAAGAAATACAAGTTTTACCCCCGCGGGGGTGATTACCCCCAGGTTCTTACCCAGGATGTAGTGTAGTGAAACAGTAGACGTCATTCCTAACGAATTCGCGAGCGTGATTCTTCAGCCGGATCTTAAACTATAATGATTTGACCATGACTGTTAATTAATCGTTGATTGGATTTCTAGTTGCTAACAAAATGATCATTGATATCCTTTCAAGTCGGCAGTTATGGATCGAATACAGTTTAAAGTGAACGGCGAGCCGTGTTCAGGTACTTATATAATAATTTCTGATGCCTTCGCGGTTATTACACACTAGCGGCCCCGGCAGACGTCGTCCTGCCCGTCCGATTGTTTCGTCAAAGATCTGTCAAAGTCTTCTGTCACTTCTTCATAAGGCTTCATATTTTCCCCGATTTTTACACATTTTCCACTGTTTCTTCGCTCCTATTGGTCGCAGCGTGATGTTATATAGCCTAAAGCCTTCCTCGATAAATGGTCTATCCAACAAAAAAAATAAATTTTGAATTCGAACCAGTAGTTCCTGAGATTAGCGCGTTCAAACAAACAAACAAACAAACTCTTCAGCTTTATAATATTAGTTTAGATTCCTGAGACTTGCGCGTTCAAACAAACAAACAAACAAACTCTTCAGCTTTATAATATTAGTATTTAGTATAGATATAACTAGCGGCCCCGGCAGACGTCGTCCTGTCCGTCCTATTGTTTCGTCAAAGATCTGTCAATGTGTCACTTACCGTCAATCACTTTGCATATGGGAGTATAGAAAGACGTTGATTTTACACTTTTTCAAGATGTTTTTTAAATTTTCTCTACTTACAAACCTTCCCTGGACTTCCACGAATAATTCAAGACCAAAATTAGCCAAATTGGTTTTGTGTGTTCTGGAGTTATAGCGTCAGGAAAACCCGAGTTATTTTTATATAATAGATAAAAAAAACATTTGTCGGCCTGTTGGTCTAGTGGCCAGAGGCCCTGACTACGAAACCGGAGGTTGCGGGTTCGAATCCTGCTAGCAGTCAGTGTGAGCACTGGCATCTGTACCTGAGTCTTGGATGTCTATATGTATTTATGTATGTTTATCCGTTGTCTAGTACATAGTACAAGCTTTGCTTAGTTTGGGACTAGATCAATTGGTGTAAATTGTCCAAAGATATTATTATTATCTATACTAATAAGTATAATAAAGAAGAAAAGTTTGTTTGTTTGTTTGTTTGTATTGAATAGGCTCCTAAACGACTGGACCTATATGTAAAATTCTTTCACTGTTCGAAAACTACAGTATTCCCCAGTGACATAGGCTATAAAAAAAAGGGACCAGGGCGAAGCCGGGCGGACAGCTAGTATATACATATATTATCACCTTATCCTAATCCTAACTAATATTATAAATGCGAAAGTAACTCTGTCTGTCTGTCTGTTACGCTTTCACGCTAAAACTACTGGACCGATTTAGATGAAATTTGGTACAAAGAAAGTGTGGAGCCTGAGAAAGGACATAGGCTACTTTTTAACCGACTGCAAAAAAGGAGGAGTTCCACGCGGACGAAGTTGCGGGCAGAAGCTAGTAGGCTATAAAAAAAGGGACCAGGGCGAAGCCGGGGCGGACAGCTAGTATATACATATATCATCACCTTATACCGTTATAATTTATACAGAAAACATAGTAACAGGGGCAATTAACGTATCGTTATTTTAAATTACCATAAATTATTTATTACGGTACGAAGTATCCGCAAGCAATTATTTAACTAAGTACTTATATAATAAACAAATTAAATCATTTAGCGATAAATAGAGCGTAAAAATGAACTACACGTCATCAGGTGAGTGCAGTGAGGGTCGCACATGTAGGCAGGGTAGGCACTCCATACATTTATACCATACTAGCGGCCCCGGCAGACGTCGTCCTGCCGGGGCCGCTAGTATGGTATAAATGTATGGAGAAGACTTTTACAGATCTTTGACGAAACAATCGGTGTTTCGTCAAAGATCTGTCAAAGTCTTCTGTCACTTACCGTCAATCACTTTGTATATGGGAGTATAGAAAGATGTTGATTTTACACTTTTTCAAGATGTTTTTAAAATTTTCTTTACTCTCAAACCTTCCCTGGACTTCCACGAATAATTCAAAACCAAAATTAGCCTAATCGGTTCGTGCGTTCTGGAGTTATAGCGTCAGGAAGGAAAACCCGACTTATTTTTATATACATAAAAATAGAATAGGCATATGGAATGCACGCCCTTGCACGTCATGGTACTAAGTAAATGCAATATTATTGCAGCGGAACGCTTCGAAAACACACAGCAGAAAGTATTTTTGTAATAAAACAACTATTAACGGATTTAACTCTCGTATATTTATTTTGCTTTATTTGTTGACGTTTCGGATTCTTTACAGTTTCCATAATCGTAGCACGACTGATCTGACAATAGTCTAACGCTAAAGTGATTTACATTACTAGCCTGCCCCGGCATCGCACACATTTCAATTTTTTTTTAAATATAATATCGTAAGTGACTTAGGATACCTAGGTCCTAAGTCACTTACGAATAGTGTATATTGTTATTATAATAAACAAATTAAATCATTTAGAAGTGGATCAAGTTTAACTTGCAAGATCATTACAGACAGACAACGGGACAGGTGAACCTTGCAACATAATAATCGTGTTAACACACCTGACGGGCCGAGCCCAGGTGCGACCCCCACTCTGGGGGGCCCTCGGGTCGGTCAGGGCTAAAAACCCTAAACCCAACCTAAAGGCTTGAAAGCCTCCTCTCTGGAGGCTCGCCACCCGTCCGGTTTTGCAGTAAAGGCCCATTAGGTGGTCAACTGCGCTTCAGTATATAGATCGAAAAAAAAGGGTCAGGTGAAAATAAATAAGAACTTGTAATATATAAATGGGTCCTTTTTGTTATAAAACTACTGAAACTCAACGTAACTAAATAATTAACTTAAATTGTTGGTAAAAGGCCAGCGGTTCCGCTAAATGTCTAATATCCGGTTAAAAAATTGCTGCTTACCTATCTTTATGATGTTTAAATACCGGCTAAGTGCGAGTTCGACTCCCGCGCAATTTCTGTACAGTATATCAAGGGCGTGCATTCTATATAGGCACAGGATCACTAATGTATGTAGTGCCTACCCTAACGCCATACTTACACTCCCCTTACTGCACGCGCCTGCTGTATATATACACTCACATAGCAATTAAGGGTATAAGACCGTAACGACTTACAAAAGGACTAAAGGGAAAGTGGTCACCATTCGTAAACTTTTTATTTTAAGACTTGTAAACTTGTGTAAAAAACGGTCTAAAGCGAGTTGCACTCGCGCACCGACGTTTCTTTAGAAACCTGTAGGGATAGCTATAAGTAGGTACCTAAAAGTTATAGTATTTTTATTGCTAAATTTAAACTACTTATACTTACTTGTGAGTGTCGAAAATTAAGTAGATAATGATATTTTTGTACAAAGACAAGAGTAGAAAAAATCTTAGACCCCCAGTGGGATTCGAACCCACGCTTATGCCTTTACTAGCGGCAGCGTGCTAACCATTACACTATGGGAATCGCCTGACAGGTCTTCGAATTTGTCCACTCCTTTCAATTCGGTCTTTGTACTTTTTGTTTATATGCGAATTTTTTTTCGCTTCAGCGCCATCTGTGTGAAATGTTTTTGCAACATTTAGCACACACGATTGGGTGACTTTACAGTACAACCACCATCGATCGAGAGATGTCGCCTTCACTACTCAATAAATAATAAATATCATTATAATTAAAAACTAATGGTATTGAACCAAAAATATTGATCGAATTTCGATTAATAGATTGTAGTTAATATTAAGTAGATAAGTTTAAAATATTTTTATTACACGACTAGCTGACCCAGCGAACTTCGTACCGCGTAGACAGTTTTTTTTTCTTTTTTCAAGTTTTCTCACCTTTTAAAACTTCCCTGGAGTTCTACAAACATTTTAAAACTAAAATCAGCCAAATCGGTTCAGCCGTTCTCGAGTTTTAACGAACAGCAGTTGATTTTTATATATATAGATGTAACTACAAATGTATGATTTTTGAAATTTTTGCTTTATCTCTATTTAGGCGATGATTCATACCAAAATTCAAGGTACACGCGTACCTTGTAGGTTTTGATTCCTTACCCCATTGGTTTTGATTCCTTTGCCACTATATTTAGTATGTTTAATTTGATTTCAGTCGGTTCAGAAATAGACTCGGACGTGTCTGTAAACGATTATGTCCGTAATTATTTGAACCTCCGCGGCACGAAGTACATGTGCAAGGAAGGCGGATGCGGCTCGTGCATCGTCGCTGCAACTGCACCGGACCCGTATTCTGGTGGCCGGCGGACTATATCCATCAACTCTGTGAGTTTTGTAGCTTTTATCTAACTTGCAGTCAGTTGCAGTCTTCACTACATAGTATAAAACAAAGTCGCTTTTTCTGTCCCTATTTATCCCTATGTATTAAAACTACGCAACGAATTTTGATGCGGTTTTATTTAATAGATAGAAGAGTAATTCAAGAGGAAGGTTTATAGCACCCGTGTGAAGCCGGGGCCGGTCGCTAGTAATCTATATAAGAAGGCTGAAACACAGTAGGCCTTGCGTTGATAAATGAGTCAGTCAGCTTTCTATAAGGGTTAGAAACTTGTAATTTTCGTTTTATAGTAAGAAAGGGTTTTTGTAAATTCACCCCGTAAGAAGCTAAAACGGGGGTTATAGGTAAAAGTTATTCCAGCAAAATTTTGCATGCAAGTTTTTCATTGAATCTCAAGAACACGAGTAAGATATTTTGTCCAAAATGCGGGGAGAGAACCGCTAATATATATATATTGTTGGAGATAAGTGACAAGATGGCGCTGATGTCAATAAAAATGTCGCCAACTTCAGCGCGGAGACTCAATGACAACTTCACGTTGAATAGCTGTCATTTTTCCAGCCGGACAATACGAACTCACTTTGGCTCGAGGCGCGGTGCGGATCGGCAACGAAAAACTAACTAAGCGATTATTGTCAAACTTATAGTTCCATTTAAATTAAATAAAATCAGTTATCTTTCGGTGATAGTTATTTTTTTATAAATTAGTTCTCCATTTCTAAATATATATATATTCGTTACAGTGCCTGGTCTCCATAACATCATGTCAGGATTGGGAGATAACAACCATAGAGGGTATCGGAGGTCGTCGCCAGGGCTACCACCCCGTCCAGCGCACCCTGGCTGAGTACAACGGCACCCAGTGCGGGTACTGCAGCCCTGGATGGGTCGTGGCTATGTACAGGTGCGTGCGGTGCGAGGGTAGGCAGCGAATGGGTTACACACACTCGCTAATTGCATACTGCAAGCCTATGATGATTTATCACGTCTAAATTTTGTTATATCGACATGGACAGGCTGGATGATGGATCCAGTTTTGACGTTTAAACGTCATATTGTCGATTGGCGCGTGACAAAAGAGTTCAATGTAGGCTTACTGGATTTTGTACAGGGGATCCCAAAAATGAAACAAAGTATCTTCATCAACACAATATATATCAATACTATGCTCAAAACAACCAAAATCAAGGCAAAGCCTATATAAACGCACGGAATTTGGCATTAGCACGTTTTGACATAACAACGACATCTATCGAATAAAAAAAAACTAACTTAATACAAATACAAATGAGGTTGACAGTTCAACAACTTTCCTACCACACTTGTATCCCACACACATCACATCATCAGCCTATCGCAGTCCACTGCTGGACATAGGCCTCTCCAATTGCACGCCACTGTGCTCTATCTTGGGCTGCTCGCATCCAGCTCCTGCCAGCCATCTTACGCAAATCGTCACTCCACCTTGCCTGAGGACGTCCTACACTACGCTTGCCGAGACGCGGTCTCCACATTGACATTGTATCTAATATTATCTTATATATATAATATTTCCATGTCACAATGTTAGTTACCGTACTCCTCCGAAACGGCTTGACCGATTCTCATGAAATTTTGTGAGCGTATTGAGTAGGTCTGAGAATCGGCCAACATCTATTTTTCATACCCTTCAGTGATAAGGGTTGTCCACCCTTAACATATTTTTGCCGGGCGGGACGAAGTCTGCCGGGACCGCTAGTGTATGTATATAATATTCTTATTAATTTCAGTTTACTAGAAGCAAACCTTTATGATCTTACAAAATACGAGATTGAAAATGCATTCGGCAGTAACGTATGCAGATGTACCGGGTACAGACCCATTCTTGACGCTTTTAAATCATTCGCCAAAGACGCGCCAAAACCTAAAAAAACAAATAGCATCGATGATATAGAAGACTTGAAGATTTGTAAGGATAAATGCAATGAACCATGCAAAGGTAAGCTATTCATTATCCGGTCACTTAAGCTTATATTCAATAAGAATCTCGGAATGCGAGATACCCGGCTGTAATTTTGTAAATAGTTGTATATTGACATCCTTAAAGTTGTCTCAAAACCTACATATGGTAGGGTGTGAGCAACTATTAAATTTCAAGGTCAAATGTCACAAAAATCGTTATTTTTGTAAATTTCTCATTTCCTATGTTTTAGCTTTTTGTCTTTGTTGGCAATATTGTAGAATACAAAATTCTCTAGAAATTTTGTTTAAAAAAACGGTTCACGGTATAAAATTTTTTTTTGAGACAACTTTAAGGATGTCAATATACAACTATTTACAAAATTACAGCCGGGTATCTCGCATTCCGAGGTGAATTCCTAATTTGACCGGTCTACAAATGATTTATGGATTAGTTTAGATTTATTTTATTTCTCGAATCATCTCGAAAGTTTACAAGAATGTATGATTGTTACTCCTCCATGCAAAAAGTACTGTATGGATTTTGATGAAACCTTACAATAATATAGCTTACATATAGGCGCCGGCACATTAGATCAGGAATGTCGTCGTATGTCGATGCGCCATAAATAGGCCTACAAATTCAATAATATTTATAACATACTAGCTTCTGCCCGCGACTTCGTCCGCGTGGAACTCCTCTTTTTTGGAGTCGGTTAAAAAGTATCCTATGTTCTCTCTCAGGCTCCAGACTTTCTTTGTACCAAATTTCATTTAAATCGGTCCAGTAGTTTTAGCGTGAAAGCGTAACAGACAGACAGACAGACAGACAGAGTTACTTTCGCATTTATAATATTAGTAGAGATTAGTAGGGATTTTATAGGGTATATTATATAACGATATTGTGTAAAGCACTTAGTTTATCGTATGCAGAAGAAATCACGGACAAAAGCTATATATATAATATAGCGAAACAGTATCGTACAGTCCGTCGTTATTAAATATCTGCTAGAAGCGCTGTTTGTCTGTCTGCCAATGAATTTAGGCGCGTGTGACTCGTGTATGTACTGACTGCATCAGGGTAGGCACTCCATATATTTATGCCTATATGAAATGCACGCCCTTGAGTGTCATTATATCTCCCGAAGTACTGAAACGATTTTGATTTTTGTTTTTTAAAGGTATTGATTGGTGCATGGTCAACAAAGACGATGTTAAGCCCAAAAATAAGAAGATACATTTAAAAGACGACAGGATTTGGTACAGAGTTCATGAGATAGCGGATATTTTGGACATTTTTGAAAAAGAGGGTAATGACTATATGCTGGTGAATGGCAACACTGGAAGAGGTATGTGTTTTAATTGTGAGTTTGCTTGTAGCACAGTCACACAACATAAATTCAAACACTACCTTCGAAACAAACAAACTTAATTTATTAAAACACAGAACTGAATATGGAAAAAATAACATTTTGTCTGAGGGAGCACAGATGTATGTTAACCTATTAAATTATTTTTAAGGAGTGTGAATCTTTATCCTTATTTTACAGCAAGTAAAAGCTTTTTATCAGTAAAATTGACATATTTTTTATAAACGTGTCTCAATTACATATACTATTTGAGACAGTTGTTACCTATTTTTAAGCTCATTTTAAGTTCTTACGAGCAATAAAAAATTGAAATAATTTATTGACAAGCTCTTGATAAATAAATGAATGCCTGCCAGGGTAGGCATCCTCATCAATGCTCGTGCCTGATGAATTCAGTAAATAAATAAATGCCTACCTCGGCCCTCATCAATGCACGCACCTGATATATTCTGAAATAAATAATTGCCTACCCTGCCCTCATCACTGCACGCGCCTGACATATTTAGTTAATAAATAAACGCCTACCCTGACCCTCATCAATGCACCTGATGTATTCAGTAAACAAATAAATGCCTACCCAGCCCTCATCACTGCACGCGTCTGACATATTCAACAATAAACGCCACCTCATCCACTCATTTCAGGAGCGTACCACATCTTCGCCTTCCCCCGGGTCCTGATAGACATCAGCCCTGTCCTAGAGTTAAGGACGCACGTGATAGATCAGAACCTGGTCCTCGGAGCCGGCACGACGCTGACAGACGCGATAGTGTTGTTCCGTGCGCTTGCGCAGGAAGAAGAGTTCAGTTATTTGGAGAAGTTCAGTGACCACCTAGAGTTGGTGGCGCATATACCTGTGAGGAACGTAAGTATTTTGAAAAAAAAAAAATATGGAGAAAAGTAAACGTATACAAAAAGCGGTCCGCCCCGGCTTCACACGGATCATCTTTTTTATATAGCCTATGTCACTCGGGAATAGTGTAGCTTGCCAATACTGTAAAAATTTTTGAAATCGATCCAACCTTTCTGGAGCCTTTTTAATCCAAACAAACAAACCTTTCCTCTTTATAATATTAGTATATAGATAATAAAGAGGAAAGGTTTAAAATAATAATTTCTGATGCCTTCGCGTTTATTACACATTTAGAATGAAACAACGTTAAACAGCTTTAACTAGCGTATTTTATTTTATTGGTTGACGTTTCGGAGCCTTTACAGATTCCATAATCGTAGCACGACTGAGCTGACAATAGTCTAACGCACTTTAGCGTTGGCAAATAAAAAAAAACCGAAAGTTAAATAAGTTAAATTAATAGTTATTTCATTCCAATGTGTAACCGCGAAGGCATCAGAAATTATTAATTTAGTAAAATTAATCTAATCTTATATTTTGTTAGGTTGGTACCATTGCAGGCAACTTAATGGTGAAGCATCGTACGCCGGTATTTCCCTCGGACGTGTTCCTGTTATTTGAGTCTGTGGGAGCCACTCTTACTATAGGTAAGTACTTGCAAGGGCGTTCATTCCATATAGGCACAATGGTATAAATGTATGGAGTTTTTTTTTTTTTTCGAACTGAATACTGAAGCGCAGTTGGCCAGCTAATGGGTCTTCACTGCAAAACCGGACGGGTGGCGAGACTCCTGAAAGGAGACTCTTAAGCCTTTTGGGTTGGGTTTAGGGTTTTTAGCCCTGACCGACCCGAGGGCCCCCCAAGGTGGGGGTCGCACCTCGGCTCGGGCCGTCAGGAGGTGTGTTGACACGACTATTATGTTGCAAGGGAACAGAAGGTCCCTGCGGATAAGTCCGACGCGCGCCGGGTGTATGTGGACGTCTTCAACCCCGCCGACGGGGCCGCTGTAACACTATCGAGTATGCTAGGTGTGGGTGAGGCCGCATGCCGCGCGGCAGCTGCCTGTGTGTCGGTGTACGGTTTGTGTCCGTGGGAGGGGGCGCGGCGGCCGCTATGGCAGCCGTGATCGAATCGGGACGTATGGAGTGCCTACCCCGACGTTATACTGCACGCGCCTGATACTTGTCTTTAATTTCCTATATGTACTATATGTACCCCCTCCCTCTTCAATATATACGTTATAATATTATTATATATCAAAAGGGGCCCCCGAATGTCGTCTTTAATTCACTAGAGGCGCGTCGTGACTCCTCCTTAAATATAATTATAATAACACAATAGGGGCTGCCCCATGTTATTAATTCGATATAATTCGCACCCCTAGATCTAAAGGGAGCTAACTAAAAAAAAAATAACTTTTTCGGGAGAGGCGAAATTGTTGTAAGGAATCGGATCCTTTTTTTTAAAGCGTGTGTTTAATTTAAATCTTCAGATTTTTGAGTTAGCTCCCTTTAGATCTAGGGGTGCGATATGTGCGTCATATTTATTGAGGTTTAGCAGTCATGTTCTACCATGTGTGACAGCGGGCTTGAGAGACAGCTTGTCTCTCATCACATACCAGTAGCTGATTAGTGGTTTCTCATAACAGGACAGGAGCTTGTCTCGTATCACAGGCTATCGCATCACTAGCCTGCGATGAGAGACAAGCTACTGGCCTGCGATGAGAGACAAGCTACTGGCCTGCGATGAGAGACAAGCTACTGGCCTGCGATGAGAGACAAGCTACTGGCCTGCGATGAGAGACAAGCTACTGGCCTGCGATGAGAGACAAGCTACTGGCCTGCGATGAGAGACAAGCTCGTATCACAGGCTATCGCATCACTGGTCTGTGATGAGAGACAATCCACTGGCCTGTTTTTAGTGGCACGTGACAAGTAGATCTCATTTTAGACGACACACTAGAGTTGTTATCAAATAATATGTATATACCTACGTGACAGGTAGACCTCATTTTACACACACTAGAGATTTGTAGTCAAATAATATGCATGTAACCTTTTTTTTTAGTTAACAAAGATGGCGCCGTTGAGGTGTCTCCTGCGGAGTTCCTCACACTGGATATGTCCTGTAGGATAATAACGGAAGTTAAACTGCCGCCGCTGTCGAAACATTACCAATTCGTCTCTTTCAAGGTGAGATACGAAATGATAACATTCCTTCAATCTTTTGCGGGTTCGATTCCCGCTAGGGGCAGTCAGTGTGAGCACTGACATCTGTACCTGAGTCTTGGATGTCTTATATGTATTTATGTATGTTTATCCGTTGTCCAGTAGTCATAGTACAAGCTTTACTTAGTTTGGGGCTAGACTAATTGGTGTGAATTGTCCATTTATACGTACTTGCGTTGGATTTCATAATAGTCAAAAAACTGTTTGTTATGTTCAAAGTTTTTTTTAAATTGAAAAAACAAATTTACCCCATCGTATATTTTTTATGAGCTGACGTTTCTTAAACTTTACAGTTCCCATATTCGTAGCCGACTGAACTGACGATAGTCTAACTAACCATGTGACTATCAAAATCCTCTGTTTTATATAGTCTATAGTTATAATAAAGAGGAAAGGTTTGTTTGTTTGTTCGGACTGAATAGTTGTTAAGAAGCTACACTATTCCCGAGTGACATAGGCTATAAAAAAAGGGATCCGGGCGAAGCCGGGGCGGAGAGCTGCTAGCATATTTATAACTAAACTAGCTCCCGCCCGCGACTCCGTCCACGTGAAATTTAATAATCATGGCAACCTAATTTTTCTAATCTGCTACTTTATAAATATTAAAAATAGTTAATGCCTATTTTACTTTCATACAGCATTTCATTTGAACCAATTACATTTTAAATTACATTCTCTGTTCCAGGTAATGCCCCGGGCGCAGAGTGCGCACGCGCAGGTCAACACGGCGTTCCTGTACGAGATGGAGCGAGACGGGGAGACAGTGCGTTGCGCTCGTATCGTGATCGGCGGACTTTCGCCAGTGTTCGTGCATGCGAGGGAGACAGAGAAGTGTGTTGTTTTTTTTTATCTAGGGTTTAACTTATTCAGCACCTATAGCTAGAAACACCCACCGGGTGTCATACAAAATTTGCCCAAAAAAAAGTATTGGAATGAAACAACTATTAACGGATTTAACTCGCGTATTTTTATTTGCTGACGTTTCGGATTCTTTACAGTTTCCATAATCGTAGCACGACTGAGCTGACAATAGTCTAACGCTAAAGTGATTTATACAGTTATGCAAACTACCTTACTAGCGCTAGTAACGCCCCCTATTAGGTTTTAATTGTACTGTATTGTATCGTGTTAATCAAAACAACAATTAGTTAGTAATACACGTTTATTGAATCTTGATATAATCACCATGTTATGACAATGCAGAATACAAAATAGTCAGCATAGACAACCTCGACCATAGATATAAATCTTAATGATACCATACTTACTACATCTCCCCTTTTAATTTAAAACATAATCACTTAAATAAGTAGGTACTCTACAAGTGCGCCTTGGTCGTATAGGAGTAACAGGAGTCTCAGAGCTTTCCAAAGTATTATTTAGAGGATAATTAAAAGAATTAATTTCTACAGGTAAAGATCTTATTTTATGATAACTTGAACTGAGAGAAGGTTTTAATTGAGAAGTATTTCTTCTTAGAAGAGTACCATTGTTGTCTTTAATTATAAATGACCTTGGAGAACTGTGAGAATCAACTACTCTTGCTGGTTCCCATAATTTTTTTTTTTTAAATACAACATCTTGCCCTTTTTTAAAATCATAGTCATAAAACTTTGCAGATCTATCATAATTTCTTTTATTAATTATGTTTCTTTTTTCTTGATAAATCTTAAAATCACTAACTATCTTGGGATACAATATCTTATCATGCACTGGTAATACAGTTCTAGTTATTCTACTAAATAACAATTGAGTAGGTGTATATGGAGAGCCCATAACTGGACTATTTCTATATTCCAAAATAGTCAAATATAGGTCTAATTTATCCTCTTTACATTTTTTTAAAATACTCTTCGCAACACCAACTAATCTTTCAATAAAACCATTGGATTTAGGATACAAAGGGCTTGAAGTTATGACTGTAAATCCCCACTCCTTTGAAAATTTTCTAAACTCTATTGAATTAAATGGCATATTATCAGCCCTTACAATTTTTGGTATGCCATGAGTAGAAAATATATTTTTTAAAATATCTATAACTACTGCAGCAGACATGGAATTTACCCTAACAAGATCAAACCACTTTGAATAATAATCTGCAATAATCAAATAATTTTCATTTGCAAAATTAAGAAAATCACAACCAATTTTTTGATATGGGAGCTTAGGCATCTCATCCAAAATCATATGTTCTTTTGTTTTATTAACACTATATTTCTCACAAAGTCGACATTTACTAATAAGAGATATAATGTCATTTCTCATATTTGGCCAATAAAATAAAGTATTAGCTCTACCAACAGTTTTTGTTATACCAAAATGTGAACAGTGTATTTTGTTTAACACTAAACCCTGAACTGACAATGGAATAATAATTTTATGATTTAAATACAATAAATCATTCTCAAAAAAAATTAGTTCCTTTAGTTTCCAATAACATTTAACATTGTCTTGAACTTTATTTATAGCTGTAGGCCAACCAAATTTACAATATTCAATAATTGTTTTTAGAGAAACATCATTAACAGTAGCCTTTTTAATTTCAGAGAGCAAACAATCACTTACATTTACTGTATGAACTACCTTATCCAAAGATTTCTCTAAAGTATCAGAATTAGCCTTAGATGATGCCCTACTGATTGCATCTGCTATCAACATCAAAGAACCTTTCACATATTGAACCTCAATATCATAAATACTTAATTTTAATCTGATTTTCCGTAATCTTTGTGATGAAATACAATGAATTTCTTTTTTCATTAATGCAACCAATGGTAAATGATCTGTTTGAACTAAAGTATGCCTGCCATATATATAATAATGGAACTTTTTACAAGCAAAAAGAATAGCAAGAAATTCTTTATCTATTTGACCATATTCACATTCTGTACTACTTAAACTTTTAGATGCAAAAGCCACTGGTTGTTTATTTTGCAATAACACACAACCAATAGCATTCTTTGAGCTATCTGTCTGAATCATTAATGGCAATTTTGGGTCAAAATTTCTTAATACTTGAGGGCTAATTAATATATTCTTTAATGTCTCTATACATTTATCATGAATCAAACCCCATTCAAACACAACATTTTTCTTCAGAAGCTCCCTCAATGGACTTGTTATTTCAGATAATCTAGGTATAAATTCACGTAAATAATTAATCATCCCTAAAAATCTTTGTAGGCTTTGCCTGTCATTAGGCACATCATATTCCATGATGGCCTTTATTTTAGATTTATCTGGTAACAAACATCCTTTCACAATTTCATGACCAAAATATTTAACTGTCTCTGGTAAGTACTGAAATTTTTTTACATTAAATTTTATATTTAATTCCCTGGCCCGTGTCAATACCTTTCTCAATGCCTTGTCATGTTCTGCTTTAGTTTCACCAAATATTAAAAAATCATCAATATATAAAAACATGTTATCAATATCCCGGAAACAATTTTCACAATTTTCTTGAAAAATTTCAGCGGAGACATCAAGACCAAATGGTAAAACATTAAATTGATATGTACCAAACACAGTTGAGAATGTACATATTTTTTTACTAGATTCTGAGAGAGCAATTTGCCAAAAGATTCTTTTAAATCCAGGACAGAAAAATACTTTGCATTATTGAGTTTGGCTTTAAGATCATTCATTGTAGGTATTTCAAAATATTTTTTTAGTATACATTTGTTCAAATCACGAGGATCCAAACACAATCGAATGGCATCATCATCTTTTTCAACAATTACAATTCTATTCACCCATTCAGTAGGGGTATCAACTTTAGAAATAATACCTCTTTCACACAATCGGTCAAGTTCTAACTTTAATTTTTCTTTAAGCTTAATAGGAACACGATGAGGTGGTTTTGACACTGGCTCAGAGCCCTCTTTTAATAATATTTGATATTCACTTGGAAATTTACCTGTACCTGTGAAGACATCTTTAAATTCTTTTACAATATTTTGTTTTTGAAAATCCACTTGGCTGACATCAACTGTACTTATTGTTTTCCTCTCAATTAATCCTAAAACAAGACAAGCATCCTTACCTAAAGTTGGCTGAAAACGTTCATCTGTTACAATAAAATCCAAAAATATAGATTTACTTTTAAGTTTCACTTCTAATAAAATAGAGCCATACACTTTTATACTTGTTTTATTATATGCACTCAATTTAAATTTACAGTTTTCTAAAACCAATTTACGCATCTTTTGCAGTTGTACAAAAATATTCCTTGGTATTAAATTGACATCTGACCCTGTATCTAACTTGAATCTGTAACTTTTAGCATTTTCAATAACTAATGTCTCATACCAGTCCATAGAACTCACCTTCACACCTCCACAGTAAAATTCAACATCACTATTAGGGGCCGTTCAAGTATTACGTAAGCAGATTTATTTCGATTATTATCCCCCCCATCCCCCTTGTCAGCAAAAGTAAGCAAAGCTCTTACCCCCTCCCCCTATGCTTACGTAAATATTTTCTACGAATGTATTGTTTTTTAAATATTTTAATTATGAAAAAAAAAAAAATAGTATGGAGATTAGATTTTACTGATACGGTTTTCAATATAGAGTAAGTTACAAAAATATTATAGTCTTACGAACATAACAAACTTATTTTAAATTTTTGGTACACATATTAAATGAAAATGCGTTTCGTTTTCAAGCAAAGACAATGTAAGGGTTGCCATTCGTGTAAAAAAGTAATTTTACTACCGATGACGTAATCATGATCTAGACTTCCCTACCCCCCATGTCATCCAAAATAAGCAATACATAGACCCCCCCGCCCCCACATCGTGTTTACGTAATACTTGAACGGCCCCTTATCATCTCCACCTTCCTGCACATTTTGAACATCTTTTGAGAAACACACAGAAGAGAAATGATTCAGTTTCTTACATTTGTTGCACACCTTGCCTCTTGCCGGGCATAATTCCAACTTTCTTTGGTGCTGTAATCCACACCATTTGCATTTAATTAATTTTGGTTCTCTATTTTTCTCTCTTTGAACTTTATCCACAACCTTTCCCAGAACCGTGTCGGCTTGTTTGCGGCCTATTTCCGCTAATCGTAATTTTGTTATAACTTCTTTTAAGTTCGTATTACCTTCTACAATTATTTTCCTTTGTGTCTCTATATCATTCGTTCCAAAAACAACTCTATCTCTAATGTTTTCATCGACAGATTCAAATGCACAATCCTTCGATATTTTTTTTATATCAGTTAAAAAACTGTCAAAAGGTTCACCCTCCTCCTGATTGCGATTGTAAAATAAAAATCTTGAATGTAGCAAATTCTTTTTCGGCTCACAGTAGTCCTTAAATTTGGTTATAACCTCATCAAATGTCGCTTCCACTTTCGCATCGAAATCGAAGCCATTATATATTTTCACACCATCCTCACCAATAATGTTTAAAAGAATCGCTATCTTACGTTCATCCTTTGACGTATCTAAACCCGACGCCTTTAAATAAATCTCCAATGCCTGGTAAAAACTCTTCCAGTTTTCTGAGATGTTACCGGTTACGACCAGTTTATCCGGCAAATTAAATGACGACATTATGCTCATTTAATAACAGGATTCTGATTAACACTGTTATATTTTTATACGACTGCGCCATGTATCGTGTTAATCAAAACAACAATTAGTTAGTAATACACGTTTATTGAATCTTGATATAATCACCATGTTATGACAATGCAGAATACAAAATAGTCAGCATAGACAACCTCGACCATAGATATAAATCTTAATGATACCATACTTACTACAGTATAATAGTAAAATTTTAAACTTTTGTATTTCATAATTCAGAATAGGGTAGTTTTTCAAAATTTGTAATTTAAATATAGGTAAGGTAGTAGTAGTAACCGCGAAGCCATCAGAAATTATTAAAAAAAGTATGTTCAAAATACAAAGGTACATTTGACGAGTTACAAAGTAAAAAGTAATTAACGACACGTTGTCGTGAGGACCGGACGTTCCGAAGTCACGGCAACGTGCCGTAATTTACGCTGCAACTGTAACAGCAAAACCTACCACCAATATTTTACCACAAATTAAATAATGACAAAGAAAAGAAAATAGAATCGCTTACGCTAAAATTTAATAGCATCTAAAAATCTATATATAGATTTATAATCATAAAAATCTATATTATTTAAGCAATATTTCTTAAAAATCAAAACGTATGAAAATTAACAGGTTCACAATCCTCTTAAGTAAGGAGTCCGAGTTTTTCTGTTGTTTATGTGTGTATGTGTGTGTGTATGTGTGTGTGTATGTGTGTGTGTGTGTGTGTGTGTGTGTGTGTGTGTGTTTATGCTGCAATAATGTTAGATAAGTGGATTACTAATGTTTGGCAAATGTTTTCCGAAGCAAAAATTTATTGTGTAAGCTAATAATTCCTGATGCCTTCGCGGTTATTACACATTGGAATGAAACAACTATTAACGGATTTAACTCGCGTAGTTTTATTTTATTTGCTGATACTTTACAGTTTCCATAATCGTAGCATGACTGAGCTGACAGTAGATCTTAATATTTTAATTAAGCATGTGAAAATTTGCAGAATAAATTTATTTTCTTTCTTTCTTTCTTTCTAATATAATCACTTCCTCTGCAGGTTCTTAGTGGGTAAGAACCTCTTCAGAGACGAGGTCCTGCAGAACGCGCTGAGAGTGTTGCAGCAAGAGATGATAGTCCAGGAGGAGGCTGCGGAGATGGCGCCGGAATTCCGGAAGAAATGCGCTCTTGGACTATTTTATAAGGTACTAATCCGCCCCGGCTTCTCCCGGATATAACAAATAATAATAAATAAATAAATACATATCTTTGGACAATTCACACCAATTATCTAGTCCCATTTCAAGCAATGCTTGTGTTATGGGTACTAGACAACGGATAAATATACATAAATACATATAAGACATCCAAGACTCAGGTACAGATGCCAGTGCTCATCACATTGACATCTGCCCCTAGCGGGATTCGAACCTGCAACCTCCGGTTTCGTAGTCAGGGCCTCTGACCACTCAACCAACAGGTCGACAATCCCTTTTTTTTTATAGTCTATGTCACTCGGGAATAGTGTAGCTTCCCAGTGAAAGAATTTTTCAAATCGGTCCAGTCGTTTTTATAGTTTCCGTAGTCGTAGCACGACTGAGCTGACAATAGTCTAACGCTAAAGTAAATTGTAAAGTAATTTAATTCCAATGTGTAATAATCGCGAAGGCATCGAAAATTATTTGTTTATAAGAAACATTATAATTTCTGATGCCTTCGCGGTTATTATACATTGGAATGAAACAACTTTAAACGGATTTAACTCGCGTATTTTATTTTATTGGCTGACGTTTCGGAGCTTTTACAGATTCCATAATCGCAGCACGACTGAGCTGACAATAGTCTTATGCTAAAGTATTGTACTATTGTCAGCTCAGTCGTGCTACGATTATCGAATCTGAAAATACGCGAGTTAAATCCGTTTAAAGTTGTTTCATTCATTTGTTTCCACTCCAGGGCCTGCTAACGTTGATTCCACCGTCCCGCCTCAACCCTCGGTTCCTCTCCGGCCGGCGCGACTACCGGAAGACCAGACCCTTGTCCTCAGGGCAGCAAAAGTTCGATACCAACCCTCTGACTTGGCCCATCACAGAACCCATGCCCAAGGTATTATTTACGGCCCCGTAGAATAAGGATGACTACTGGGTAAAGAAAATAAATGAATTTATTAATATACTAGCATTTCGCCCGGGCTTCGCACGGATCCCTTTTTCGAAATATTCTATAGCCTATGTTACTCAGGGTGAACGTAGCTTCCCAACAGTGAAAGAATTATTAAAATCCAGTAGTTTTTGAGCCTATTCATTACAACCAAACAAACAAAGTTTTCCTCTTTATAATATTATACTAGTTGTCCGCCCCGGCTTCCCACGGAACCCTTTTTTTTATAGCCTATGTCACTGGGGAATAGTGTAGCTTCCCAGTGAAAGAATTTTTCAAATCGGTCCAGCCGTTTAGGAGCCTATTCAATTCAAACAAAGAAACGTTTCCTCTTTATTATAGTATAGATATTATACTAATATTATAAAGCTGAAGAGTTTGTTTGTTTGTTTGAACGCGCTAATCTCAGGAACTACTGGTTCGAATTGAAATAATATTTTTTTGTTGGATAGACCATTTACCGAGGAAGGCTTTAGGCTATATAACATCACGCTGCGACCAATAGGAGCGAAGAAACAGTGGAAAATGTGTAAAAAAACGGGGAAAATTATTATATGAAGAATGACTATTCCACGCGGACGAGGTCGCGGGGAATGCTAGTATATAGATATAGATATATATATATTATTGTTTAATAGGTGGAAGCGTTGATACAATGTGCGGGTGAGGCGAAGTACGTGAACGATATACCAACTCAGCCCAGAGAAGTGTTTTGTGCTTTTGTGACAAGCGATATATGCACAGGAGAGATATTAGAAATCGACCCGTCGCCTGCTTTGGTAAGTTTACCCGACTGCGGATAAAAAAGTATAATATACTAGCTTGTGCCCGCGACTTCGTCCTCGTGGAACTCCTTTTTTGCAGTCGGTTAAAATGTAGCCTATGTCCTTTCTCAGGCTCCAGACTTTCTTTGTACCAAATTTCATTCAAATCGGTCCAGTAGTTTTAACGTGAAAGCGTAACAGACAGACAGACAGACAGAGTTACTTTCGCATTTATAATATTAGTAGGGATATGAAAACTGACGTCCTGTTGGTCTAGTGGTCAGAGCTGACTACGAAGCCGGAGGTTGCGGGTTCGAATCCTGCTAGGGGCAGTCAGTGTGAGCACTGGCATCTGTACCTGAGTCTTGGTTGTCTTATAAGTATTTATGTATGTTTATCCATTGTCCAGTACCCATAGTATAAGCTTTGCTTAAATTTACCTAAATTGGGATTGGATCAATTGGTGTGAATTGTCAAAAGAAATTTATTAATTTAAACTGAGTAAAGAAAAAAAAGGACGATGCCGCTTATTTTTGCTGACGTTTCCAATCACTTCAGTGCATGAGCGTAGCGAGGTACCTCTCCCCCTTAGAAGTCACCTGCAGGTTTTGATTCCCTTGCGAGTGTCGAAAATTACCTTAGATATATTCTTAGTTTGTCTACGCTTGCCTCAACAAAAACCTAGCTACGCCCTTGCTTCAGCGTTAGACTATCATCAGCCGTGTGCTACGATATGGGAACTGTAAAGTTTTTGAAACGACAGCCAATAAAATGAAATACGCGAGTTAAAGTCAGTTGTTTCATTCCAATGTGTAATTGTTATTACTCAATTATCCTTTTTAATCGACTTTATAAAAGGAATAATTTTCTCAACCTGTCGGGATCAGTTTGCGAGTCCAACCTTTATTTGGCTTTTTATTTTTTACTAGTTTTTCTTCTATAATGAACTTATAATCTTATTCTATATATATCTTGTCTCAACAGAAACTCCCAGGAGTCCTATCATTCTTCTCAGCGAAAGACATCCCAGGTACATAAAAAAATTGTATTTAATTACCTATTTTGTATTGTTGAACGTTCGCGGATGTCAAATTCCATACACTTTGGTCGTTTCGTTTAACGTTAACGTTGAACGTAGGCGCCTTGTCTAGCCCACGATGTACTTACCTACATATAGCAACTATTGTACAGTAGTACGACACAGTATTCAACTAGTACAGGGAGTACAGGACAGCTTTATATCTACTCATATGTATCTTATCTAGGGGCGTAGACAAGGTGCCAACGTTCAACGTTAACGTTAAACGAAACGACCAAAATGTATGAGATTTGACATCCGCGTACGTTTGTGACGTAACTACGTGACAGTCGTTTAACGTTAACGTTGAACGTTGGCACCTTGTCTACGCCCCTCTATATATTTAGTATCTATCCATTAGTACTTATTATTATTATTATTATTATTATTATCTCTGGCAGGTACAAACAACGCCTTACCGCCCGAAGTCCCAACTTACCTCACAGGCGAGGAAATATTCTGCGACGGCCGGATAAAGTATTACGATCAAGCTATAGGTGTTATAGTGGCTGAAACAGAAGTATTAGCAAACCGAGCCGCTTTGCTAGTCCACATCAAATATAAGAAAGATAAAACCAAACCTGTGATAACGATCACGGACGCTATAAAAGACCCAGGTCGCGTGGATGTGTTTTTTGTCTTCCCGGCTAGAGCGAGGGGTAAAAACGTCACTAAAGTCATTAAGGTAAGGTGTTGCTTAATACTAGCATGCATTTTTTTTTACTTACTTAAAATGTTGATGTAATAGTACATTACGCACCTAGGGCCTAGGCCAGTAAAGTAAAAAATGTCTCAGATCACATGTAATTGTCGTCCGAGGCGAAGCCGAGGTTGACAAGAATGTGATCTGAGGCTTTTTTATTTACTGGCCGAGGTCAGTATACTATTTTTCTGTTCGACGAAGCCAGAAAGCGGCAATTTCAATTAGCGCAGCGGCCAGAAAGTTGGCGCTTTCCGGCCGGAGGACAGAAAAATTATTTTCTATACTAATGTTATAAAGAGGAAAGGAATGTTTGTTTGGATGGAATAGGCTCCACCGATTTCAAAAATTCTTTCACTGTTGGGAAGCTACACTAAGTGACATAGGCTATAAAAAAAAGATAATCCGTGCGAAGCCAGGGCGGACAGCTAGTACTTTATATAAATATGATATCTTGGCAGCATCATTTTAAAGATTTTCATGTTAATTGGTATGAAACAAATTTAAACGGATTTAACTCGCGTATTTTATTTTATTGGCTGACGTTTCGGAGCCTTTACAAATTCCATAATCGTAGCACGACTGAGCTGACAATAATAGTCTTATGTTAAAATACGCGAGTTAAATCCGTTTAAAGTTGTTTCATTCCAATCCCTACTAATATAATATTATAAATGCGATAGTAACTCTGTCTGTCTGTCTGTTACGCTTTCACGCTAAAACTACTGAACCGATTTAAATGAAATTTGGTACAAAGATAGTCTGGAGCCTTAGAAAGGACATAGGCTACTTTTTAACCGACTGCAAAAAAGGAGGATTTCCACGCGGACGAAGTCGCGGGCAGAAGCTAGTGTATAATAACCGCGAAGGCATCAGAAATTTTCACTTTCATTTTCTAGGATTATAATGAGATATCCTGGCAGATACATTTTACTATGGAGACGATACAAACGGTCACAAGGGCCAGTGATGATGGCATGGACGTGTTTCCTTCTACCCAGTGGCTGGATGCTATACAAGTAACGATTGCGAAGACTTTGAAAATTGAGCAGAATCGGTGAGTGAACAAATTACAAGGTATAAAAAAAATATTAAATACAAATACATATATATATAACTAGCTTCTGCCAGCGACTTCGTCCGCGTGGAATAGTTATTTTCCCCGTTTTTTACACATTTTCCACTGTTTCTTCGCTCCTATTGGTCGCAGCGTGATGTTATATAGCCTAAAGCCTTCCTCGATAAATGATCTATCCAACAAAAAAATATTTTTTCAATTCGAACCAGTAGTTCCTGAGATTAGCGCGTTCAAACAAACAAACTCTTCAGCTTTATAATATTAGTATAGATAATATTTTAAGTTGTACACATAATTCTATTTTACCTACGATATATTTCTCATACTCTCTCAATTGCCGAAAGGTTAACTGGAAGAGATCCTTTAAAGGGATAACTTCGCCTTTGTAAGTTTATTGTGTTTTCGTTTTTGTATTTGTTTTATTGTTGTACAATAAAAAGTTTACATACATAATTTCTGATGCATTCGCGGTTACTATACATTGGAATGAAACCAACTATAGACGGATTTAACTCACGATTTTTATTTGCTGACGTCTCGAATTCTTTACAGTTTCCATAATCGTAGCACGACTGAGTTGTCAATAGTCTAACGCTAAAGTGTACTTAACTGTAGATTCCGAAACGTCAGCAAATAAAATAAAACAAAACTACTCTAATAATTTCTGATGCCTTCGCGGTTATTACACATTGGAATGAAACAACTATTAACGGATTTAACTCGCGTATTTTTATGTTGTAATGTATTTTATTATTAGGTAGTATTTCATAATTCAGAATAGGGTAGTTTATCAAAATTTGTAATTTAAATATAAGGTAGTTTGCATAACTGTATAAATCACTTTAGCGTTAGACTATTGTCAGCTCAGTCGTGCTACGATTATGGAAACTGTAAAGAATCCGAAACGTCAGCTAATAAAATAAAATAAAAATACGCCAGTTAAATCCGATAATAGTTGTTTCATTCCAAAACATAATCCCTACTATATTATATAATAATATTATTATAAATGTTATAAATGCGAAAGTAACTCTGTCTGTCTGTCTGTCTGTTACGCTTTCACGCTAAAACTACTGGACCGATTTAAATGAAATTTGGTACAAAGAAAGTCTGGAGCATGAGAAAGAACATAGGCTAGGTACTTTTTAATAGACTGCAAAAAACGAGGAGTTCCACGCGGACGAAGTCGCGGGCAGAAGCTAGTAGGTATATAAAAATCAATGCCACTTTTCGTTGTAATTTTATAACTCAACAACGCCTCTACCGATTTGGCTAAAGGAGGAGTTCCACGCGGACGAAGTCGCGGGCAGAAGCTAGTGAAATTATAAATGATTTCAGCATAAACGTTGATCAGTATCGCTGTGGGGGCGCCTACGGTCTCAAAATATCCCGCCCTAACGCGTCCGCGGCAGCCTGCGCCCTAGTGACGCACTACACAGGGCGGGCGTGCAGGTTCGCACTTGGCATGCAAGCCTCCTTTAAAGTTATAGGGAAGAGGCCGCCTGTCAAAACAGTGTTTGAAGTAAGTATATATTTTACTAGGAACGCCGAAAAAAAACTAAACGGCAACAAAATAATAGCGCAGTGAAAAGAAAAATATAATATTTTTGTCTTCAATAACGACTATAATTTTCATTTCGGCGGTTTATTTTTTTTATTAAAAAGTTTTTTTTTTATTTATGTTCTAATTTTCTGTGGCTATAATTTATACAAATCATTAATTACATGTTTAATTTTTGACTAATTTTGACTGTTTTAATAATGGCTACCTGCCTTGTTTTTGTTGTTTGTTTGTTTGTTTTAAATCTGTCAGTGAATAATAAATTATCCCTATTTTCCCAACCCTTAGGGTAGCTGCCAATAGTTTAACCCTAAACTGATTTATACAGATATGCAAACTACCTTAAAAATGATCTGAATACAAAATTTAAGTATTAGTTACCCTATTCTAGAATATGCAATATTTATGTTACACTAGCGGTTCGCCCAGCTTCGCACGGATCCCTATTTTTTTCAAAATATTCATAGCCTATGTTACTCAGGGTGAACGTAGCTTCCCAACAGTGAAAGAATTATTAAAATCGGCCCAGTAGTATTTGAGCCTATTCATTACAAACATACAAAAATAGGTACAAATCTTTCCTCTTTATAATATTAGTAAAGATTATACGCAAACATTAACTATTTTCAACCGACGAAAAAAACAGAGGTTCTCAAGTGGGTCACGCGTATATTTTTGTGTTCCAAGTTTCTATAATCAGTGTTGCCAATTTAGCGATTTTGTCGCTAGAACTAGCGACTTTTGCTTAAGGCTTAGCGACCAAAAAAAGTTTTGACGACAAAAATAGTTTAGCGACTTATCTGGCGACTTTTGGAGTATACATTAAAACAGTTCTAAAGTCTAAAGCCAGTAATAGATAATTTTTTTTATCAAATCGACACAGAATTATTCAATGCCTAGAGATACTTAATATGGAAAACGACAAACGCGATAGCGCACCAAATAATTGAAGTTCCATTTGTATATCATTATGGGGGAGGGTCCCCGAACTTTTTATGTTTATGTTTTAGTTTTAGCGACTTTTGACTTTGAGTTTAGCGACTCGAATTTCTAGGAGTTGGCAACACTGTCTATAATTTAATTTAACATTTATTACAGGTAGGAATAAACGACGATGGTGAAATACAGTACTTGGAATACCATTTGTATGAAGACAATGGCTATGTGTTCACCGACCAGATGGTGCTGCTGATTCCACCAGCCCTCAAGAACTGCTACGACAATCAACGATGGGCTTATAAGATTTTTAATGTCACCACTGACACGGCTTCTAATACTTGGGCTCGATCGCCAGGTAACGTTTATCGGTACAACTAAATATATAAATGTGAGATATTCCGACGAATTTATTTATTTACTAGCTGTGCCCGCGACTTCGTCTCCGTGGAATAGTAATCTATACTAATATTATAAAGCTGAAGAGTTTGTTTGTTTGTACGCGCTAATCTCAGGAACTACTGATTCGAATTCAAAAATTCTGTTGGAAAGACCATTTATCAAGGAAGGCTTTAGGCTATGAAACATCACGATGCAACCAATAGGAGCGAAGAAACAGTGGAAAATGTGTAAAAAACGGGGAAAATAATTATTCCACGTGGACGAAGTAGTGGGTACAGCTAGTATAAATAAATATGGTCACGGAGCACAGCGAAAAACGCACGCGGGTAGTAATAGTGCCCTCACGCTCGCACCTAACCTTGAACTTCTACTGTGCGAGCGTGAGGGCACTATTACTACGCGCGTGCGACAGAGACAAATAGAAAAAGGCCAACGTCCGATTTTGGCTGTGCTCGGAGACTGTCCTTTATAAACGAAATTAACTAGCGTATTTTATTTTATTGGCTGACGTCTCGGAGCCTTTACAGATTCCATAATCGTATCACGACCTAGCTGACAATAGTCTTAATGCTAACGTGACTCACTTTAACATAAGACTATAATATATAATGGAATCTGTAAAGACTTCGAATCGTCAGCCAATAAAATAAAATACGCACGTTAAATCCGTTTAAAGTTGTTTAATTCTTATGTGCAATACCCGCGAAGGCATCAAAAATTATTAACTACCTAGTACTTATATAAACTTTATTTTCAGGTAACTTCGAAGCTGTATCAATGACCGAACAAATAATGGAAGAAATATCCTACAAATTACAAAGAGACCCGATCCAGGTGCGTAGAGCCAACCTGAATCCACAATATCCAGAAGTTGAAGAACTGCTGGACAAATTATTAGATGAAGCAGATTATAAAGGCAGGAGGTCTGAAGTTGATGGTTTTAATAAGAGAAACCGCTGGAAGAAAAGGGGACTTAGAGTTACTTTGATGAGCTGGCCAGTTCCCATAGTCCCTGGACATCAGGTGTATTTAGCAGTTCTGCATGGTGATGGAACTGTTATTGTTAAGCATGGGGGCGCTGAAATAGGTAAGAAAGTTAGTGAGGAAGTGAGTGTGGCAGTTGGTGAGGATAGTGAGGAAGTTAGTGAGGTAGTTAGTGAGGAAATTAGTGAGGATAGAGAGGAAGTTACAGAGGAAATTAGTGAGGAGGTTAGTGAGGATAGTGAGGAAGACAGTGAGGGAATTAGTGAGGAGGTTAATTAGGAAGTTAGTGAGGGAGTTAGTGAGGAGGTTAGTGCAGATAGTGGGTAAGTTAGTGAGGGAGATAGTGAGGAGGTTAGTGAGGATAGTGAGGAAGTTAGCGAGGGAGCTATTGAGGAAGTTAGTGAGGAGGTTAGTTAGGAAGTTAGTGAAGATAGTGGGGAAGTTAGTGGTGGAGTTAGTAAGGAGGTTAGTTAGGATGTTAGCAGTACATATTTTCTACACTTACTGCTTTTAATCAAACTATTTTTGAAGTACAATTTGACTTTGTGAACCCCCTGACTAAAAATCTGCGCCCTTAAATCGAAGCCGACAATGATCATCTATTCTTCTTTTCAGGTCAAGGACTAAACACAAGAATAATGCAAGTAGTCGCATACACATTAAACATTCCAATGAAGAAAGTAATCATTAAACCAAACGATGCAGCGGGAAACGCAAATACATTCACCACAGGGGGCAGTAGAACTAACGAAAGCATTGCTTTCGGAGCTATAAAATGCTGTCAACTGCTGCTAGATAGATTACAAGCTGTACGAGAAGCTATAGGGCCTGTGCCTTGGGACGATTTGATTCAAGCAGCTTATTTAAGAGGGATAAACTTAACTACAAGCTACCATACTACCAGCAATGACCAGGTCGATTATAGAGTGGCTGGAGTAGCGTTGGCTGAGGTAGAAGTGGACATATTGACTGGAGAACACTTAATTTTAAGAGTTGACATTCATGAAGATGTTGGGACTTCTGTCAATCCTGAATTGGATATTGGTCAGGTACGTAAACTGTAGGAGAAGGAAGAGGGGTGTTTCGGGATCGTGGCGAGTGGAGAGCGGTTTCTGGCTGCCCCTGTGGGACTGTGGCGTGAGTATATGTATGTATTGAGGAAGGAAGCAAGAGAAGTCTCAGGATCTTGGCGAGTGGAGAGCGGTCTCCGGCTGCCCCTGTGGGACTGTGGCGTGAGTATATGTATGTATTGAGGAAGGAAGCAAGAGAGGTGTGTCGGGATCGTGGCGAGTGGAGAGCGGTCTCTGGCTGCCCCTGTGGGACTGCGGCGTGAGTATATGTATGTATTGAGGAAGGAAGCAAGAGAGGTGTGTCGGGATCGTGGTGAGTGGAGAGAGGTCTCTGGCTGCCACTGTGGGACTGTGGCGTGAGTATATGTATGTATTGAGGAAGGAAGCAAGAGAAGTGTGTCGGGATCGTGGCGAGTGGAGAGCGGTCTCTGGCTGCCCCTGTGGGACTGTGGCGTGAGCATATGAATGTATTGAGGTAGGAAGCAAGAGAAGTGTCAGGATCTTGGCGAGTGGAGAGCGGTCTCTGGCTGCCCCAGTGGGACTGTGGCGTGAGTGTATGTATGTATTGAGGAAGGAAGCAAGTGAGGTGTGTCGGGATCGTGGCGAGTTAGAGCGGTCCCTGGCTGCCCTGGTCTGTACGTGTGTATTCATTATAGATTGAGGGTGCCTTCACGATGGGCGTGGGTCAATGGACCTCAGAACATGTGATTTACGATGAGAAGAGTGGGGAACTCCTTACTGATCGCACCTGGTTCTACCATGTTCCGGGTGCTAAGGACATCCCCTTGGACCTCAGGGTCCGGCTGCGGAGTCACTCATATAACCCCCTGAGCACTTTGGGGGCGAGAGGTAAGCCATGAATTTAGACAAAGTAATGAAAGACACATTTTCAATTAAATATGTTAAAAGTAAACTGGTAACTACTACAACTTAGCAACAAATCGTAGTGACAGAATTTTATGTCAGTTAAATTGTTTCTCTAATGGAATATTTTACTTAATTGATATAAAATTAAATAAGTAAACATTGTTTCATTAAGTTAAGTAATTATGCACCAGTATTTCAATTTAAGATTCACACAATATAATTACATTGAAATTATAATGATATTTTTTGTACTAAGACAAGAGTAGAAAAATTTTAGACCCCCAGTGGGATTCGAACCCACGCCTATGCCTTTACTAGCGGCAGCGTGCTGAACCATTTCACCATAGGGACCAACTGACAGGTCATCGAATTTATCTACTTCTTTCAATTCATTTAAACATACCGTTAAGTATGACCAAACCCAATTTTTGAAGATTTTTGACCTTCTTTCTATACTAATATTTAGAGAAAAGGTTTGTTTGGATCGAATAGGCTCCAAAACGACTACACCGATTTGAAAAATTCTTTCACTGTTGGGAAGCTACACTATTCCCGAGTGACATAGGCTATAAATAAAAGATTATTCGTGCGAAGCCGGGGCGGACAGCTAGTCCTTTATACTTTGCAAGTTCAATAAAGCTTTTATAATTACAGCTGTGGGTGAGCCAGCTACGTGTCTTTCTCTCTGTGTGCCTCTAGCTGTGCGGGAAGCTATCATGGACTCTCGTATTGAGACAGGGTACCCTCGGACAGACTGGTTCCATGTCAGTAAGTATATTTCTACTCTTATCATCACTACATATTAGAGCATGAAACAACTATGAACGGATTTAACTCGCGTATTTTATTTAATTGGCTGACGCGATGACGTTTCGGAATCTTTACAAATTCCATAATCGTAGCACGTCTGAGCTGTCGATAGTATGACGGTAATGTCCGAATAAAATACATGAGTTAAATCCGTTTATAGCTGTTTCATTCCAATGTGTAATAACCGCGAAGGCATCAGAAATTATTAATATTAGGGACCTAAATATTTAAATTTGTAAGTATGGGTGTTTGTTACTCCCACGTAAAAACTACTGAATGGATTTTAATGAACAGTATAATAATATACCTAGATTACTCTATACATCCACAAATTCGTACAAACATTCGCGCTTCTAACATTAGTAAGGATATTAAGTGTTTTAATAAATAGTACACTACGCACCGAGGCCAGTAAAATAAAAAATGTCTCAGATCACATGTAATTGTCGTCCGAGGCGAAGCCGAGGTTGACAAAAATGTGATCTGAGGCTTTTTTATTTTACTGGCCGAGGTCAGTATACTATTTTTCTGTTCGACGAAGCCAGAAAGCGGCAATTTCATTTAGCGAAGCGGCCAGAAAGTTGGGTGCTTTCTGGCCGGAGGACAGAAAAACTAATTACATACTTAATGTTTTATTTTCAGACGGTGCTTTTACTTTGGAAGCTATTGTATTGTCAGCTGATACAAAACTTGAAGAATTTAAATATAAATAATTACTTTTACGGTCCTAAAGACCTAAAGGATAAGAACCTATAATCTAGTACTTAGATAGTTAGAGCTCCTAACTACTAACTCGGTTGCGGGTTCGAATCCTGCTAAGGGCAGCTATTGCGAGCATCTGATATTGAATGTATTTATGTATGTTTATTCGTCTAGTACCCATAACATAAGTTTTGCTTAATTGGTGTGAATTGTATAAAGATATTTATTTTTTACAGTATTTTTTATATAATAATTATAATTGATATATTGGGTTCATTTTTAGGTGCTTTTGTGTTATGTAGGTATTTTTAAAAGGGACTAAGTAGGTATTGAGAATAAATTATGTTTTCAAAAATAAATGTGTTTTTTTTTTTATTTATATCTATACTAATATAGGGGCCGTTCAAGTATTACGTAAGCAGATTTATTACAATTATTATCCCCTTTATTTATTTATTACAATTATTATTATTGATTTATTACAATTATTACAATTATTTGATTTATTTATTTTTTACAATTGATTTATTACAATTATTATTAAATTTATCCTTGTCAGCAAAAGTAAGCAAAGCTCCCCCTATGCTTACGTAAATATTTTTCTATGAACGTATTGTTTTTTAAATATTATAATGATGATTTAAAAAAAAAAGAAAAAAGTTTTAGTATGGCGATTAGAATTTACTGATACGGTTTTCAACATGGAGTAAGTTACAAAAATATTATAGTCTTACGAACATAACAAACTTAATTTAAATTTTTGGTACTTACACATGTTAAATTCAAATTAACAGTCTTCAAAACAAAGACATTGTGAGGGTTGCCATTCGTGTAAAAAAAAAGTAATTTGACTACCGATGACGTAATCATCATCTAGACTCCCCTACCCCCCATGTCATCCAAAATAAGCAAAACATAGACCCCCCCGCCCCCACATCGTGTTTACGTAATACTTGAAATGCCCCATAGTAAAGAGGAAAGGTTTGTTTGTATTGAATATGCTCCAAAACGGCTGGAAAGATTTGAAAAATTCTTTCACTGTTGGGAAGCTACACTATTCGTGAGTGACATAGGCTATGTCACATATAGGCGATTTAACTTCTAAAAAAATAGGGATCAGTGCGAAGCCGGGGCGAAGGACCGCTAGTTCATTAAGTATGTTTTTGTTGAAAATTTAACCGATTTTATGTTATACCTAAGATTTGGCAGACAGGTATAAGAATAGGTACAAAAAGTATTTTATACCTAGATGTCACTGAATGGCACTGCAGGCGCGTGCAGTGGGGGAGCGACACTGTGCCTATATGGAATGCACGCCCTTGGATGGCAGAATAATGTTTTTGAAAAAATAAATAATAATTAAAAAACATGAAGATGGTATAGAACGATTTATTTGAAAAATAACTGATACATGCTACCCCTAGTCTATAATACAATGATTAACGTAATAAAAAAAATGACATATCACATAAACAGCCCCATTTTGTACAATTGACGTTTCTAATGTTGCCAGCTTGCCCATTAAATGGATGTTTAACTCAATGTTGCCAGCTCTTAATAAATTAGTACTTTAATGTTACCAGTGGAGAAATTATTTCAGATGTTTTCTTTGTTTTAGAGTAAAGAATGTTGCCAGCTCTTCTAAAAATTTTAATGTTGATACTGGATTCATTAAAAAATTTTTTGTTGATGAAATTCTACTAAATTTGTAATTTAATGTTTACAGTGAAAAAATGATTACAGATTTTTTCTTTATTTTACAGAGTTCAAAATGTTGCCAGCTAACTATTTTTTTACTGTTTAATAGTGGAGAAATTGAGACATTTACACTTAAATGTTGCCAGCTTCTACTAAATTTGTATAATGATTATAGTGGAAATATTTGAGATATTTTTTTAAACAGTTTTCTTAAGATACTCGTCATAGAGGTACAGGGACAGAGACAAGTCCTGTCCGTTGTTGGCGTTGATGAACTTCTTAAGATCAGCTGTGTGGCCAGCCAAGTTCCTAATGGTCTTGGAGTGGTCTTCAATGAACTCTTCCTCCATGTATTGAGCAATCTGAAAATAAATATACATATAAAATACGTGAGTTATATCCGTTATTGTTTTATTCCTGTTGGTCTAGTGGTCAGAGGCCCTGACTACGAAACCGGAGGCTGCGGGTTCGAGTCCTACTAGGGGCAGATGTCAATGTGATGAGCACTGGCATCTGTACCTGAGTCTTGGATGTCTTATATGTATTTAAATGTATATTTATCCGTTGTCTAGTACCCATAACACAAGCTTTGCTTAAAATGGGACTAGATAATTGGTGTGAATTGTCCAAAGATATTTATTTATTTATTTATTTATTCCTATGTGTAATAACACGGCATCGGAAATTATTAACTAATCTGATATTAAATTAAATTTGAATATAGCAAAAGCTAATTCCGTAGTATACTACTGTACTTTTTTAGATGTCCTTACGTAGTATACTACTGTTTTTTTTTAGACATCCTTGAATAGTATACTACTGTATTTTTTCAGATGTCCTTGCGTAGTATACTACTGTGATTTTTTTCTAGTCACCTATACGTAGTATACTACTGTAATTTTTTTTTGAGACGCCCTAACGTAAAAAAGGGAAAATTACGCTTTATTTATCCTTTTAATTGACAGTTTAAAAAGGAGCTTTTTCAAACAACAATAAAAAGTAAAACTTCAACAAAAACTCTGCCTTTTTATTGCTTGATGAGTCTATCAGTCTGTCTGTATGGTGTGTCAGTCGGTCTGTATGGTGTGTCAGTCGGTCTGTATGGTGTGTCAGTCTGTCTGTATGGCGTGTCAGTCTGTCTGTATGGCGTGTCAGTCTGTCTGTATGGTGTGTCAGTCTGTCTGTATGGCGTGTCAGTCTGTCTGTAAGGCGTGTCAGTCTGTCTGTATGGTGTGTCAGTCTGTCTGTATGTCTCACCTCAGGGTCGTGCAGGTGCTGGCTGTTCCTGGTGGCCTCCTTGTGTATGTGGAAGGCTCTCTCGGCGATCTCCTTCTGGGTGTCGAGGGCCTTCGCCAGTGCCTCCAGCTCGTGCAGCTCCACGGTGTAGTTCTTGTTGGCGGCGGTGTCCAGGGTGCTCCGGCGGGCGAAGTCCATCACTCCACCTGAGTATTTTAATGTATTTGTATATCCTAACTAATATTATAAACTAGCTTTTGCCCGCGACTTCGTTCGCGTGGACTTCAGGTTCGTCCCGCCAGCGTTTGCAATGTAAGCACAAAAAATGTGTTTTTTTACGACCTCACATTAGAAACCTCAAAAATTGTAGCCTATGTGTTATTCTGATGTATAAGCTATATTGTGGTAAAGTTTCATTCAAATCCATTCAGTAGTTTTTACGTGAAAGAGTAACAAACATCCATACATCCATACTTACAAACTTTCGCCTTTATAATAGTAGTAGGATGCGAAAATCACTCTGTCTGTCTGTTAAGCTTTCACGCTAAAACAACTGGGCCGATTTAAATGAAATTTGGTACAAAGTCTGGAGCCTGAGAAATGACATAGGCTACTTTTTAACCGACTGCAAAAAAAGGAGTTCCACGCGGACTAAGTCGCGGGCAGAAGCTATAGATATATATACAGACATGTCCATTGAGGCGACTATTTAGAAGTTGAGTTGAGTAACTTGGTTATTATATTAGGTAATGCTAATGTAATGCCATTACCAAGGTATAAAACTTAATAACCGTTATAACCTAGAGATTTCACTACACCAAGTAATCGATTCTATATTTAACCATGTCGGTCAAATTAATCTGAAATTATTTTTTTCCAACCAAGTAGCCCAACTCAATATTGACCAAGTCAGTCAACTCAATAACCAAGTCACCCAACTCAATAACCAAGTTACTGAACTTCATAACCAAGACACTCAACTCGATAACCAACACACTGAACTCAATAGCGGAGTATATATACAATAGATTTTAAGTATTTACTAACAAATAATGATCCAAGTTTGTTTTATCTATGCTAATATTATAAAGAGGAAACCTTTGTTTGGTTGCAATGAATAAGCTCAAAAACTACTGGACCGTTTTTAAAAATTCTTTAACCATTCGAAAGCTACATTATCCACGAGTAACATGGGTTATAGAATATTTTGAAAAAAAAAATAGGGATCCGTGCGAATCCGGGGCGGACGTCTAGTGAATAAATAATAATAACCAACAAACTGAAAAACTAACCTCTAGTAGTAATATGCTTGATTAAATCAATGCTCTTCTCCCACGCGTCATCAGATAGTTTCCTGAAGAGCTTGCTGAAGCCACCGCGGTTGGTCTGGTAGTTGTTGAAGTAGGACGCAGACAGCAGGTACTCGTAGGAGCGAGCGAGATGGAGGTTCGCGTAGGCTTGCATCTCAGTCGCCAGGTTGCCGTGGTGGCCGTAGTTGCCGTATATAGCGTTACAGCTGGCCATTACTGTTGATAAATAGTTTTTAATGAGAATTTTTATTTAATCGTAGATCATAGAATTACATATTTATTAAGTTTTTTTTTCTGATGCTGTCGCGGTTATTACATGGAACAACTATAACTGATTTAACTCGCGGTTTGACTGTCGGCAGCTCAGTTGTGCTATGATTACGGGAACTGTAGTTTTCGAAATAAAATACGTGAGTTAAATCTGTAGGACCATTTATTTTCAAAATGTATCAATTTTAATGTTATTTAAACGTAGATCAGACGTGAATGTTTCAAATGTAATTTTTAATACATTTAATAAGTAATAACCGAATTTAGTAGTATACTTCTTAAATAGTGTAAACCTGCTGGTCTGGTAGATATAGTACCTAGCTACGAAACCGGAGGTCGCAGACTCAAATCTTGCTAGGAGTAGTCAGTACATAAAGAACACGAGCATTTGTACCTTATATATGTATTTGAGTATGTCCATCCGTTATGTTTAGTATATGAATACCTCATTCAAAACAGTACATTCTTAATTGTGACAAATGTAATTTAAGAATGATATTTAATCATTATCAGTGGGGATATATTTACAACATGTCTAATTTCGTTAGAACATAAATTCATTCTTAATACATTATTACTAATTACCATGTTCAGTAGTATACTACTTAAAATGGCTCTGTATAAAAGTACTTACTGAGGCTGTTGGAGGCTTGTCCGCAGTCCAGAGCAACATCCTGGTAGCAGGAGTCAGCGGCGAACACCCCAGACAGAGCCAGAAGGCACGATACAGCTACAGCGATTAGCTTCATTTTTCTAAAATTAAATCATGAAATTAATAAATAATATAATTTCTGACGCTTTTGCGATTGTTACACAATGGAATGAAACAACGACGACGTTTCGAAAAATGTACAGTTTCCATATTCGTGAGCTCCGTGCTACTTACTACTATCTAGACTATAGTCAACTCAGCTGGTACAAATTTGGGGACTGTAAGGTCTTCGAAACGCCAACAAATATAATAAAATACTCGAGTTAGGTCCACAGTTGTTTAATTACAATTAAGCATTTTAATAAAACAATTATGGAATTAAATTAGCGTATATCGATATACAGTGTTTTATATAAGAGAACTTTAAAGTTCTTGAAACGTCAGTCAATAATGAAATCAATATACCTACAATAACGTATATAAATCTCATTGCCAATACAATTGAAATATAATGATGGATGAGTTTTGATAAGATTGATAAGCAACAAAATGTTTTAAACATAATATATACAAGCAAAATTGTTGTAATCTCTTTATCTACATATTGTACATTGTACAAAGTCCTCTAAATGCCATTTTATGTGTTTATATACTGGCTGTATATGAACAAGAAGTTAATACGGTACGCCAAGACATAGGGACAGCCATTTTAGTTATAGGTGCAATTTTGACAGCTCGGGTAGTATATCCATTAAAACTAATGGTTAGTTGAGATAATAAATCAATATACTGAATAACAAAATAATGATAAAGGACTAATATTATAAAGCTGAAGAGTTTGTTTGTTTGTTTGTTTATTTGAACGCGCTAATCTCAGGAACTACTGGTTCGAATTCAAAAAATATTTTTTGCTGGATATACCATTTATCGAGGAAGGCTTTAGGCTATATAACATCACGCTGCGACCAATAGGAGCGAAGAAACAGTGGAAAATGTGAAAAAACGGGGTAAATATGAAGCCTTATGAAGAAGTGACAGGAGACTTTGACAGATCTTTGACGAAACAATCGGACGGGCAGGACGACGTCTGCCGGGAACGCTAGTTAGTTATAATTTGACATCTTGAGTAGATACATACTGCTTTCCTAAATTTATTTTGTAAAAATCCAGTAGTATTCTACTTTGTTATAAATATTAGAGGTAAAAAATGACGTAAATACTAGGTACCTATTATAATAATATGAATAGGTAAGTAAGTAAAAATATCTACAATGCTTTTAATTGAAATAACAAAACACCTAATAGTTTAATTACAAACTTTACATTGCTTCTATCCTTAAAAATAATTTGTAATTAGGTACTTAATTGAAAACTAATAGGTATTATAAATGCGAAAGTAATTCAGTCTGTCTGTCTCGCTTTAAAGCTAAAACTACTGAACGATTTAAACGAAATTTGGTACTTACACAGACTAGAGCCTTGAGAAAGGACATAGATAGGCTACTTTTAACTAGTGATTCCACGCGGAGTCGCGGGCAAAAGTTAGCACATTAAATTAAATTAAATAGAAGTAGGTAAATAATACAAATACTTAAACTATTTACTGAAGCTATAACAATACATTGGAATGAATCATCTATTAACGGATTTAACTCGCGTATTTTTATTTTATTTTATTTGCTGACGTTTCGGATTCTATACAGTTTTCATAATCGTAGCACGACTGAGCTGACAATAGTCTAACGCTAAAGTGATTTATGATCACTTTAATAATAAAATAAAATTAATATTTGTTTTATTCCAATGTGTAATAACATCAGAAATTATTATAACAAAACATTTACGGAAAGTGACTACAAAAACGAGAATGTGCAAAGGACAAAAAACAACTATGACGGTAGATTTGCGCCTAAGACGTCTATCTATATGTGCTTAATTTATTATTTTATTTTAAATAGTGGGTGTAAAAATATTATTTAGAACTTATATATGGTACATAATTTCCTTAAAACCTGTTAATAAGAAAGTGTGTTGAATACAATTATTGAAAACACGGCGTAATATCAATGAAATGTAAAACAGTACAAAAATGGACCTTAAACGCAGATAATTTTACAAAATCATACTTTCATCTCTTAATTACACTATTAAATGTAGAAATATATTAACTAAACTGCTAAATAAACTAAAACATTAAAAACAAAGCAGATTTAAAAATATCACTCACCGATTTAATGCGAGAGTATTGGTACGTAGTTACGTCGAAAGTGCCTTTACACACACTGGCGTAGAAGGCAGCTCCCAACCTAAACAAAGACGAACTGATAAAATGTCCGACTCTGGGACAAAATATAATAAAATTACAACGCAGTGATACTCTAGATATCAAAATGTTCACAAAGCAACTGAGGACTTTGGTAAAAAATACTTATACTTCACTGTGTCGCCAGGTTTATAAATTAAATTTACTTTGAGTCTCTTAAAATTGTACAATCATTAAGTTATTTTTGAGAATTAGGTTATAAACTTAGAGGAAATGTATTGAAGAATGATTAAGAGTAATTTATTTGAATTATTATAGATGATTTAGTGATTTATTCTTTGAATTTTATTTCCCAATTACAGGGAGTTACGTTTAATATGGTATAACTTTTACCCCGTCTCCCGCTTCCCCTCGCCCAGAAAAATGACGCATCAGCTGTCACACTTCCAAACTCGAGGTTTTGTGTTTCGAGAAATTTCCCATTATTACATCATTTCTTTTGTTTACGCCAATTATAATCTTATTAATGATTTCTACCTATCCCTTACAGCTCAGCAACAGCTCCTAATAGCATACAAACCTAATTAAACACTAAACAATACTGCTTTAAACATTAAAACCACTTGGAACACAAAACCTCGACGTTTTGTGTTCCGAGTCAAGTATATTCTTTGTCTCGCTCTAACGTAGTCATTCAGTGGAATTCTCCTGTCAAAGGGAGATGGTTTTTGTTATCGCTGCGCACTTTATTATTTTCGTGCAACCGCAATCATCGAGAATTCTTGTCTAGTAATATACCGTTTTTGATAAGTCGCCTTCTGTGCCAGTGTGTGCAAAGGCTGGACTTACGCGAGTACTCGACACTTGCTCCCGTATCGTCAAAGAATCTGTGATTTCAATTAGAATTAAAAATGAAGGCTATTTTTCTTGCCGTCGTTTCCTTCCTGGCTGTCTTCGCCCCGGCCCTCGCTACACAATGTAAGTAATATTCAAATTTAAGTATTTCTTTGTTACATTCTGGCTGAATAGAAAAAACAAGTGTCTTAAACGTCATTCTCGTTGCGTCGTTTTATTTCCTTATAATATAATTGAAGTAGGAAATTCTATTCAGCATTTTGATCTAATTTGACATTGACTCCAATAAATACATAAATAATTTATAATTACCCACTTTTATAATAAGTTCATGACTTGACATTTCTTTGTCTTGTTTGTGTGAAATAAGTAGGTAGGTATCGGAATTGTCATCATTTAATTATACATTATGAAAGCGGTGCAGATTAAGTACTTCTTTGTAATATTATAAGTATTTTACTTAATATTATGCTAAATTAATTATAAATATAGTTTTTGACAGTATATCTACCCCTTATCTCACCAATGCATCTGTCAGTGACAATTCAAAATGCGTAGAATGTCGAATTTTCTGTATAAGTAAACATTGTCACTTGTCGCCGACAATTGTCCTGGTTTATTGGTCGGAGCCTTTGACTTCTGCTAAGGGTACATGTCAGTGTGATGTACAACACCACCATTTGTACTTAAGTCTTGGATGTCTTATTTGTATTTACGATTATGGAAACTGTAAAGAATCCGAAACGTCAGCTAATAAAATAAAATAAAAATATGCGAGTTAAATCCGTTAACAGTTGTTTCATTCCAATGTGTAATAACCGCGAAGGCATCAGAAATTATTATGTATTTATGTTTGTTCATTGTCTAGTAAATAGTACAAACTTTGCTTAGTTTGGAACTAAATCAATTGTGTGAATTGTCCAAAGATATAACATACTAGCTCCTGCCCACTAATTCGTCTGCACCGACTGTCTGTATCAGAATTTAAATCAACTACCTCCGGCGTAACTCTAAAGAAACATGAAATAAAATATACAAGTAACATCTGTTATAATTTTTTCAATACAAATTGATGTTTTGGTTATAATTAACATATTATCACAATTAATTTAGTAATGATTTTGTTTCCACGGGCGGCGTTAAATTGTTAAAGAAATACAATATCCTTACTAATCCTTACTAATATTATAAATGCGAAAGTAACTCTGTCTGTCTGTCTGTTACGCTTTCACGCTAAAACTACTAGACCGATTTAAATGAAATTTGGTACTAAGAAAGTCTGGAGCCTGAGAAAGGACGTAGGCTACTTTTTAACCGACTGCCAAAAAGGAGGATTTCCACGCGGACGAAGTCGCGGGCGGAAGCTAGTAAAAAATAAAACTATGCTTGCACCTGGTACGGAACCCTTTATGCCCGAGGCCAAGTCGCACTTGGCCGGTTTTTCCACTCTTGTCTTCATACAAACTAGCATAGCTAGGATTTAGTTGAGGGGAGGACAAACTAAGAATATATTTGAGGTAATTTTTGACACTTGCAAGGGAATCAAAACCTACAGGTTACTTCTAGGGAGGGCCCTTGCCTATACCTCGCTACATCCTTGGGTACAAATATTATCAGCTTCAAATCAAATCTAATGAAGGCTTAAGAGTCTCCTTTCAGGAGTCTCGCCACCCGTCCGGTTTTGCAGTGAAGACCCATTAGCTGGCCAACTGCGCTTCAGTATTCAGTTCGAAAAAAAAAAAAACAAATCTAATCGAATCAAATTTATTTGCAAGAGAAGTGGCATAGATGATTATTAATTGGAATGAAACAACTATTAACGGATTTAACTCGCGTATTTTTATTTTATTTTATTAGCTGACGTTTCGGATTCTTTACAGTTTCCATAATCGTAGCACGACTGAGCTGACAATAGTCTAACGCTAAAGTGATTTATACAGTTATGCAAACTACCTTATATTTAAATTACAAATTTTGAAAAACTACCCTATTCTGAATTATGAAATACTAATGTTACATTTTACGCAATTTTTTTTTACTATTATACAGTACAATTAAAACCTAATAGGGGGCGTTACTAGCGCTTCGGAAAGACCATCATTACTGAGAAGAAACAACAAAACTGAAAGAGTTAAATCTGTTAATAGTTGTTTCATTCCAATCCCTACTAATATTATAAATGCGTTAGTAACTCTGTCTGTCTGTCTGTCTGTCTGTTGCTCTTTCACGTCTAAACGGCTTAACGGATTTTGATGAAATTTGGTATGGTAATAGATGATAACCTAGAAATGGACATAGGCTATAAATAATCACGCCATCGTTCTTAGGGGGTAGGCAGTAGGCAGATAACTAAATTGAGATAGTGATTTTTAGTCGTTTTGGTTGGGACTTTTGCTCTTTCACGTCTAAACGGCTTAACGGATTTTGATGAAATTTGGTATGGTAATAGATGATAACCTAGAAATGGACATCCCTACTCTGTCTGTCTGTCTGTCTGTCTGTCTGTTACGCTTTCACGCTAAAACTACTGGACCGATTAAAAAGAAATTTGGTACAAAGATAGTCTGGAGCCTGAGAAAGGACATAGGCTACTTTTTAACCGACTGCAAAAAAAGAGGAGTTCCACGCGGACGAAGTCGCGGGCAGAAGCTAGTGTGTAATAACCGCGAAGGCATCAGAAATTATTACATTGTTATTACACTCAATAAAAGTTAAATTTGACCTAAAATTTAATTTAAGCACTTGAGCACTGAAATATCTTTACAACGTGACAAAATTAAATACATTGTAATAAAAGATTAAAATAATCTACCTCTTATAGCGACTTAGTTATAGATAAAATTAAATCACATAAAACTAATCAAAACAAGCAATTAAACAGTAGTACTTACTGATAAGTTATCAGACTTATTTACTTAAGACATACATGTGTCACTTAACCGATTACGGCGAGCCGAAATAGGTTATGACTTTAATACCTGGCGAGCATATATAGGTTACTTGGTTCTACCCGCGGCTCTGTTTGCCTGGTTTTAGTAATTACGGCAGCCTAACTTTACAGCTTCTAGGTTTAAAAATGACGATACTTTCATACATTTCATCCCCCCTTTCAACCCTTTTTCGCAATTAAAAGTAGCCTTAACCTGGGGGAAATAACCCACGGGGGGGTAAAACTTGTATATTGCGGTAACAATCAGCTGGTAGTTGTCTCTCGCGCCGCATTGCAAAGTGTCTAGTCTGAGCGGCGACTAGCGCGCGAGCTCGGCGGCGGGAGGAGGCGCGGGCAGGGACCCTAGCTAGGACACAAGGGTAACGGACATAAAAAGGTTAAGAACCACTGCTCTAGACTGTCTGTGTACCAAATTTCATTTAAATTGATTCAGTAGTTTTAGCGTAAAAGCGAGACAGACAGAGTTACTTTCGCATTTATAATATTACAGTCAGGATGACATTACTGCCTTGGCAACACTAGTCCTCGCGCCGCCATTTTGTAATCTCTGGCAACACTACTTTTTTCCGAAGGGGGTGAAATAGTGGGGATCTTCGAGCGTTTGAGTTGCCGTTATTGTCTACATCTATATTAAGGAACAGAGTCAATAAGTAACAATTAGGGTGAGCGCACCTCGGAGCGTTCCCCATTCGTCCGGTGGAGCAGTAACGGCCCCAGGGCCAACTGTAAGAGTCCATTCGAAAAAAAAAAGTAGCAAATTGAAGTGATATCCCCTGGTACTGGTACAAATACTATTTCATATACTTACTTAATAATATTTGCAACCATTATAGATATAGATGTAGACAATAATGGCGTCTCAAACCCTCGAAGATCCGTTTAGGGGTGGAACTTTGTATGAAACTTTAAAACCGAAATTTAAAGGTGCGAAATTACTGACAAAAAGATTATTATATATTAAAAAAATAAATTACAGTTGCCTTGATACCTATTTGACCTTTCACAAACAGTGATGTGTTATTGAATTAAAATGAGTACTTATTACCATTCTGTCAAAACAAAGGTAATAAATATATCACCAGCAATAAACTTAAGCATGCTATCCCAGTCTTTTCACGTATATAATAATGACTAGGTGTCCGCCCCGGCTTCGCATGGATCATCTTTTTTTTATAGCCTATGTCACTCGGGAATAATGTAGCTTCCCAACAGTGAAAGGATTTTTCAAATCGGTCTAGCCGTTTTGGAGCCTATTCAATCCGAACAAACAAACAAACCATTTCTCTTTATAATATTAGTATAGATATCGGGTATATAACTAGAAATCCCCACAAGAACTTATAAAGGAAATAACTTCTATTAAATACTTTGACCCTCTATTGCCAGCATATTATTATAACAAAACAATTACATGCCTTCCTATTTAGTACATACTACATAGTTTATGCGTAATCGAATACTGTCAACAACACAGACCTACATTCAAAATGATAACGCAACCATTTGCTAAAATTATAATTAACTAGCGATCCGCCCCGGCATCGCACGGATCCCTATTTTTCTATTCTCTACTAGCTTCCGCCCACGACTTCGTCCGCGTGGAACTCCTCTTTTTTTGCAGTCGGTTAAAAAGTAGCCTATGTCCTTTCTCAGGCTCTAGACTATCTGTGTACCAAATTTCATTTAAATCGGTCCAGTAGTTTTAGCGTGAAAGCGTAACAGACAGACAGACAGAGTTACTTTCGCATTTATAATATTAGTAGGGATAGCATTTGACGTTCTATTGGTCTAGTGGTCAGAGGCCCTGACTACGAAACCGGAGGTTGCGGGTTCGAATCCTGCTGGGGGCAGATGTCAATGTGATGAGCACTGGCATCTGTACCTGAGTCTTGGATGTCTTATATGACGTACTCGTATTTATGTATATTTATCCATTGTCTAGTACCCATAGTACAAGCTTTTCTTAATTTGGGACTAGATCAATTGGTGTGAATTGTCCAAAGATATTTATTTATTTATTGTTTATAGCCCTATGTCACTCGGAAATAGTATAGCTTCCCAACAGTGAAAGAATTTTTCAAATCGACCCAGTGTTTTGGAGCCTATTCAATCCAAACAAACAAATAAACCTTTCCTCTTTATTATATTAGTATAGATTAATATCAATTCACTATTATGTCTATTTTATTCTACTTTCTTACAAAAGTTGGGTTGAACTTTGTATGGAATAAAAAACACTCTAAACCTTTTACGTTAGTTCAAATTGTAAGAATTGATTTTGAAAAAAAAACTGCTGATTTTGCAATGTTCCTTCTCAGCATTGATGGTCTTTCTAGCGCTAGTACCTGGGTTCTTGACCTGGGGGTATAACTTATATTTCGCGGTAACAATCAGCTGGTAGTTGTCTCGAACGCCGCATTACAAAGTGTCAAGTCTGAGCGCATCGCAGCGCCGACTAGCGCGCGAGCTCGGCGGCGGTAGGAGGGGCGCAATCAGTGACCCTAGTTAGGACATAAGGGTAACGGACATAAAAAGATAAAGAAGCACTGCGCTAATAAATTCATGCGACGTGTAAAAATACTTTTTCAATATCTATTTATTAATAAATAATTTGATTGATTGACAAATCGATGTCAGAAGTTCTTTATCTAAGCCTAGATGAAATCCGTTTACAGATTAAATTGTTTAAGGTTAAAAAACGCTGTGACATCCACGTTTCTATAATCTGACAATCTGTCAATATGTCTTGTAAGATTTATCATTGCATTGATATCAGGTGATTACCCTATTAATAGATTTCAGATACTTTCATGTTTAAACTTTCTTTCATACAAATTATATCCCGTTTCACCCCATTAATAAAAATAAATAATTGGAATGGAAATTATAAACGGATTTAACTCGCGTATTTTATTGGCTACTTCGGATTAGTTACAGTGTCCATAATCGTAGCACGATAATGCTAAAGTGATTTATACAGCTATGCAAACTACCTTATCTTTTAACTTATTATTATAATAAATAATTGTTTATTCATTAACGGGGTGAAACGGGATATAATTTGTATGAAAGTCAATTGTCAAATTCGTCCTATTTATAATAATTACTTTTGCCTTGGCAGTTATTACACATTAGAATGAAACAACTATAAACGGATTCAAATCGCGGATTTTATTTTATTGGTTGACGTTTCGAAGACTTAACAGTTGTCATTCGTAGCATGTTGACGATAGTCTATCATTAAAGTGGTAATAGTTGTTTCATTTCAATGTGTAATAACCGCGAAGGCATCAATAAATATTAACTCAAAGTCATGAGTTCAAATAGTATACAGTCTCTAGCTGTATAAGGGGCCACAGTAACTTAACTAAAGTGGTAACATCCGCGTTAGCAATTCGCAAGAGAAACCATGCGAACTAAATTCCATTTTAGCAAACTAACTTTTGCCCGCTAATCTGTCCGCGAAGAATTAGTAATTACGGCAGCATTAATTTTTCTATCTTTAATACAATATTTAATTCCCATTTTTAACTCCTTACAACTCTTTTATCGCAATTAAAAGTAGTGTCCTTTCTCAGGTTCAGTACTCTAGACTATCTTTGGACCAAATATTGTTTAAATCAGTTTAGTAGTTTGAGCGTGAAAGCCAGATAAACAGAATTACTTTCGCATTTGGGGCCGTCCATTAATCACGTGAGGCTCAAAAGGGGGGGAGGGGGTACGGAAAACATCACGAGGGGGGGAGGTGGGTCTCGATAGACATCACGTGTATTAATTTTATTTATTTTTTGTCAAAAAGCGCAAAAGAATGAGAAAAACGACCTCACGTGATTAATGGACGGCCCCTTTATAGTATTAGTTAGGATTAGGATTTGAGTAATGAGAAATATTTGAATGAAAGCACTACAACGGATTTAACACGCGTATACTTATGTAACAAATAAATTAAAAACAACTAGGCCGATTTCAAAATTTTTCCCCATTTGTAAAAAGTTAGATCCATGTAAAGCCGAGGTCTGCCAGTTAATTATGCTATTGTTTCTAAAACTTTGCAGTTACCATATACGTAGCCGACTGAGCTGACGATAGTCTAACATTAATGTGTTTTTGTTATTTCATTTCAACACTTTATCCATTTAACAAAGCAAAACTCGTGAATCATCCGAACAAAAAACAGCGAAACCAAAACATACTATATGTGACATACTTGATAAGCATATACTAAACAATTGAACAAAAACAATACTATTTATATATCAGTCACAGGTCATATAACAGAGACACGACTGCCCATATTTGTATATTTTTAATCTTTGAATTTGTACACATAATAATTTTAATCACTTTAGCGTTAGAGTATTGTCAGCTCAGTCGTGCTATCTCTAATTCCAAAGGTTAATTGGAAGAGATTTCTTAAATGGATAAGTTCGCCTTTGTATATTAAAAAAGCATACATACAACTAGTATATTATTATAATTACAGCAACATAAACAGATGGCTGAGGCGATTCATTTTACTGTATTTTTTTTGTTATTTGGCATATTTATATCATGGACAGTTCAATTTTATAAGTTAAAATATTAAATACTAGTGGTTCGCCCCGGCTTCGCCCGGATCCCTTTTTTATAGCCTATGTCACTCGGGAATAGTGTAGCTTTCCAACAGTGAAAGAATTTTTAAATAGGTCCACTCGTTTAGGAGCCTATTCAATCTAAACAAACAAACCTTTTCTCTTTATTATATTAGTATAGATTAGTATAGATGAATTCATACAATTTCTCAGTAAATATGTTTTTTACTCTATAAAAAGAGGATTCAAAGCTTGTCTGTATGTCTTCATTTTTCTTTTATGATGCAGGTTTGAAGTTCTTGGTAATATTTACGATAAGAATGTGAGATAGTTGATTGGACAATCGTTAATTAACTTTAAAACAAAAGGAAATTACATTATAATACAAGCTTCTGCCCGCGACTTCGTCCGCGTGGTACTCCTCCTTTTTTGCAGTCGGTTAAAAAGTACCCTATGTTCTTTCTCAGGCAACAGACTTTCTTTGTACCAAATTTAATTTAATGCGGTCCAGTAGTTTTAGCGTGAAAGGGTAACAGACAGACAGACAGAGTTACTTTCGCATTTATAATATTAGTAGGGATTGATATACCAACGTACCTTCACCTTCATTTTTAACATTTAACAATAACCAGTGCAAAAGAAACTCCATAAAGGAAGGGGTTGAAACGGGGTGAAGTTTATATGAAGCTATTAGCTTACCTAAACGAAATAAAAATAGAACTAGGTGTATACCGAATTACTAAGTACTGTAAACATATAATCTAAGCAATAGAGACTAATCTTGTCATTGACGGCCTGCTGGTCTAGTGGTCAGAGCCCCTGACTACGAAACCGGAGGTTGCGGGTTCGAATCCTGCTAGAGGCAGATGTCAGTGTGATGAACACAGAACACTGGCATCTGTACCTGAGCCTTGGATGTCTTCGATGTATTTATGTATATTTATCCATTGTCTAGTACCCATAACACAAGATTTGCTTAGTTTGGAACTAGATCCATTGGTGTGAATTGTCCAAATATATTTATTTATCACTACATAGTATAAAACAAAGTCGCTTTTTCTGTCCCTATATCCCTATGTACGCTTAAATCTTTAAAACTGCGCTACGGATTTTGATGTGTTTTTTTTTTTAATAGATAGAGTGATTCAAAAGGAAGGATTATAGTTTATTATATAGGAAGGGGTTGAAACGGGGTGAAGTCTGTATGAAAACATTAACTTACCTAAATGAGAAAAAAATAGAACTAGGTATATACGGTTACTAAGTACTGTAAACATATAATCTAAGCACTTGAACCTAATCTTGTCATTGATATATAGGTATATATATATGTTAGAATGACCTGAACGTGATAGATAAAGCATAAGATAGTAAAATACGTGCTACTTTACATATAATATACTATCTTAAGTTGATCTCTGCTATGCAGACTGTATGTTTGATAAACTATGTGATCTACACATATATATATATGTGTAGATCAACGACCTTAGTGTGAACTTCATATACACATATGATATAGGCGCAAATTACTTTTTTTGAGTTAGCTCCCTTTAGATCTAGGGGTGCGATTGGCTATAGAATATTTTGAAAAAATAGGGATCCGTGCGAAGCCGGGGCGAACCGCTAGTACGTAATAAAATAATACAAAATACTATTTCAATTGATACTTAATATTATTTGCAGCCATTATAGATATAGCGAGAGACAATGACAGCGTCTCAAACGCTCGAAGAACTCATTCAATTTCATTATATAATTTTAAGTATGAATTGTAATTTTGTTGATAATAGAATATTAAAAAAAATCATCATACATATATAAATATATATATACTTACCTACGTCACATTCGTATCTATACTGATATTATAAAGCTGAAGAGTTTGTTTGTTTGAACGCGCTAATCTCAGGAACTACTGGTTCGAATTCCAAAATTATTTTTTTGTTGGATAGACCATTTATCGAGGAAGGCTTTAGGCTATATAACATCACGCTGCGACCAATAGGAGCGAAGGAACAGTGGAAAATGTGTAAAAAACGTGGAAAATATGAAGCCTTATGAAGAATTACTATTCCACGGGGACGAAGTCGCGGGCACAGCTAGTTTCATTATATAATTTTAAGTATGAATTGTTATTTTGTTCATAATAGAATATTAAAAAAGTCATCATACACTTACGTCACATTCGTATATCGATATAAAATAACATAAAATCAACGTACTATCTCAGTGGTCATTACTACGAGAACAATGTATTGACGTATGATTATTATGACCTAGTTACAATTGACAAATCATTTGTATTGTAAACGTGTTAATTTGTCAGTAAATTGTCTTACTAGGTTAGTAAACTCATATATAGTAGCTGGTATAATAAGTTTTAATATTTACTAGCTTCTGCCTGCGACTTCGTCCGCGTGGAATAGTTATTTTCCCCGTTTTTACACATTTTGCACTGTTTCTTCGCTCCTATTGGTCGCAGCGTGATGTTATATAGCCTAAAGCCTTCCTCGATAAATGGTCTATCCAACAAAAAAATATTTTTTGAATTCGAACCAGTTGTTCCTGAGATTAGCGCGTTCAAACAAACAAACTCTTCAGCTTTATAATATTAGTATAGATTAATATTAATAAGTACCTATTATCTATGAACAAAGATCAAAGTAACTAAACTGGCGAGCGAAGGTAATTTCACATAAGTTTTTTTTCTTATTAATTCTGTTCTTCGATATAGTCTGAATTAAACATATATCTGAGGTAATTTTCGACACTCGCAAGGGAATAAAAACCTACAGGTTACTTATAGGAGGGAGAGGGGGGGTGCCCTTTTACCTTGTACTATGTTATTATATTATTAGGTAAGTACATATTAGTAAATTACTAAATAAACAATGACTTGTCGAAAATAGTATTTGGATAGCCGCCATGTTTATTTTTGTTTTGTTTAAACGTGTACTGCGCCCTTTAAAATATTCTCAAATGTGAATGTTGGCATTATTTAGGGTTGCCATTTCTAAAATATGGCGATTCGGACATGATGAGTGAAGTATCCGGATTTTGAAGTATAGATTATGGACATGTCAATTTAGTTTTTGGGACCAAAAAAAGCTATTATATTGTATACTCAAACCCGAGGAAACAAAAAAAAAATCAAAATCGGAAATATATTTTGGAACGAAACATCTGTAGACGGACTTAATTCGCGTATTTTATTTTTATTGGCTGACGTTTCGGAGCATTTACAGATTCCATAATCGTAGCACGACTGAGCTGACAATAGTCTTATGCTAAAGTGATTAATACAGCTATGCAAACTACCTTATTTACTAAATTACAAAATAAAATATAAAATACGCGAGTTAAATCCGTTAATAGTTCATTCCAATGTGTAATAACCGCGAAGGCATCAGAAATTATTATGTACGTTTTGTTTAATTGCAAGCACAACTCCCCGCTTTATATTATATAATAGCGGTTCGCCCCGGCTTCGCACGGATCCCTATTTTTTTTTCGAAAATTAAATTTAGCCTATGGTACTCGTGGATAATGTAGCTTTCGAATGGTGAAAGAAAATCGGTCCAGTAGTTTTTAAACCTATTCATTATAATCAAACAAATAAAGTTTTTCTCTTTATAATCTTCTAATATATAAAATTTCCCTGTCACAATGTTAGTTACCGTACTCCTCCGAAACGGCTTGACCGATCTTTATGAAATTTTATATGCATATTCAGTAGGTCTGAGAATCGGCCAACATCCATTTTTCATACCCCTAAGTGATAAGGGTTGTGCTTAACATTTTTTTGCCGGGCGGGAAGAAGTCTGCCGGGACCGCTAGTATTAGTATAGATGTGTGGTCATAATTTTTTTTATTAACTATTTTTTCGTGTCAACAGGCACGGTGAATCCGGTGAACGTGCCCAAGGAGTGGATCACCATACACGGCACGTGTCGCGCGTCGATGCGCCGCCAGATCCAGATGGAAGTCCGAGCTTCCTTACAGTACTTGGCCATGGGCGCCCACTTCTCTAGAGACGGGGTGAGTGAAGCTAAGTCTTAATATAATTGGAGAGAAATATTTTATTTGAAACTAGCGACCCGCCCCAGCTTCACACGTTTCTTTAAAAATAAAACCGCATCAAAATCCGTTGTGTAGTTTTAAAGATTTAAGGGATATAGGGACAGAAATAGCTACTTTGTTTTATACTATGTAGTGAAGGTTAATTTTATTGTTACAATTAGCTTTTGTAAACTACTAGCACTCCGCCCCGGTTTCGACACGAACCCCTAATTTTTTTACTCACGAATAACAGTTAAAGGATTTTAAAATCGTCCAGTCGTTTAAAAGCCTATTCAATCCAAACAAACAAACAAAACTTTCGTCTTTATTATATTAGCAACTATAGATAATCTGTGATTATGTTTGCATATACAACGAAATTCAATTTAGTCAAGTTCGGGAGTGGGGCACGTGACGTCACTATATGGTACAATTTTTTTTTCATTCCAATGTATTACCACAGAATAGATAATAGTACAAGTACAGAAGGTTCACTGCTTTGATATTCACAAATGCCGCCTTTTTATGTGCCTACATAATTATTATTAGCAAACGAACCGCAAGCGAGCAGCCGACATTGAGCTCTCTGGCGCCGCGCGAAGGTCGACATTGTTCCGCACCTTGTCAGACGTTCTGAATAGGGTTGTCAGTACTGTAGCTGCGTAAGAAGCGCGCGCGTGCGTCACGGGCCACTGCGCGGCAACCACTGACGATTCGCCCCCAGTTGGGGGAGGCCCGATACGCATTGTTAGCTCGGCGGCGGAACGGCGGAGTGAAACCCCCCTGGTATTACAACTTACAGTCTTATTCTAAACCATTTTATTTTCCAGGTGAACCGTCCTGGTTTCGCTAAACTCTTCTTCGACGCTGCCTCCGAGGAGAGAGAACACGCCACCAAGCTGATCGACTACCTGCTGATGAGAGGAGAGCTCACCCACGACGTCACTTCCCTCATCAAGATCAGGGTAAGGCATCCAAGGGCATAGCTAGGATTTAGTTGGGGGGGGGGGGCGTAGACAAACTAATCGATTGATATTGTTGGTTCAATACCCGAGTGGTCACTGGTCCCTAAAACAGAATAACATATATGCTTTTTATAACGATATTGAGTAAAATACTCATCGTGCGCAAAGTGGAGGGCAGAAGCTAGTGAATAATAAAAGAAAGTCACACCCAGAGTAAGAGAGTAAAGGTTGAGAAAGACACACCTAGAGTGAGAGAGTGGGGTTACATAAATAACAAAAAAGACTCACGCAGAGAAAGTTAGTGATGTACACAAATAACAAAAGAAAGACACATTCAAAGATAGTTAGTGGGGTATATAAATAACAAAAGAAAGACACACCTAGATTAGGAGAGTCGGGCCACATAAATAACGAAACAAAGACACACCCATAGTAAGAGAGTAAAGGTAAATAATAACAAAAGAAAAATCTAGAGAAAGATAGTAGGGCTACATAAATAACAAAAGAAAGATACACCCAGAGTAAGAGAGTGGAGGTACACAAATAACAAAAGATACATCTAGAGAAAGATATAAATAACAAAAAAAGATACATCCAGAGAAAGAGAGTGGAGGTAAGTACACAAATATATAACAAAATACACATCCAGAGAAAGAGAGAGGGCAGTATAGTCAGAGGAACTTGGAACTCTTAAAAGTCAGATGTTCTTAAAAGTTATTAATAGCATAATGTTTTGTTTGAACAGCTAGAAAACACTTCGAGTAGTGAATCCGTAGATACAACAGTAAGTTAGAAATGTTATATGAATATATGAGAAATTTGTTTAATTAATTTTAATTTCGAACAGGAACCGAATGACACAACAGTAAGTTTGCATTAATTCAAAATCAAAAATATATTTATTCATAATATTTTCTGATGCCTTCGCGGTTATTACACATTGGAATGAAACAACTATTAACGGATTTAACTCGCGTATTTTTATTTTATTTGCTGACGTTTCGGATTCTTTACAGTTTCCATAATCGTAGCACGACTGAGCTGACAATAGTCTAACGCTAAAGTGATTTATACAGTTATGCAAACTACCTTATATTTAAATTACAAATTTTGAAAAACTACCCTATTCTATATATATAATAGGGTGACTATTGTCAGCTCAATCGTGCTACGATTATGGAAACTGTAAAGAATCCGAAACGTCAGCAAATAAAATAAAATAAAAATACGCGAGTTAAATCCGTTAATAGTTGTTTCATTCTAATGTATTTATTCAATTTAGGCTTTTACAAGCTCTTATGAAGGTCAGAAGAAGATACAGTTTCCGAATCCAGGAATTCGTCCGCGTGGAATAGTTGTTTTCCCCCGTTTTTTACACACTTTCCACTGTTTCTTCGCTCCTATTGGTCGCAGCGTGATGTTATATAGCCTAAAGCCTTCCTCGATAAATGGTCTATCGTTCCTGAGATTAGCGCGTTCAAACAAACAAACAAACAAACTCTTCAGCTTTATAATATTAGTATAGATAAACATATATTAAAAGTATATTGCCTTTCTCAGGTGGATTACATAGACGTGAGTAATAACATACAATAAACTAGCGGTTCGCCCGGCTTCGCACGGATCCCTATTTGAAAGAAATCAAAATATATTATAACCTATAATTAGAATAGTGTAGCTTCCCAACAGTGAAAGAAATTTTCAAATCGGATTAGTCGTTACGGAGCCTATTCAATACAAACAAACAAACCTTTCCTCTTTTTAATATTACTAGCTGTCCGCCCCGGCTTCGCACGGATCATCTTTTTTTATAGCTTATATCACTCCGGAATAGTGTAGCTTTTCAACAGTGAAAGAATTTTTCAAATCGGACCAGTCGCTTCGGAGCCTATTCAATCCAAACAAACAAACCTTTCCTCTTTATAATATTAGTATAGATTATAATGGTATTATCTCTGTAGCCCCCAGAGAGCAAGGCCTGGGAGACCGGAGTGGATGCCCTGGAACAGGCCCTGATGATGGAGAACGAGGTCACCAAGAGCATCCGAGCTGTCATCAGCGCCTGCGAGGACGACCCCGAGTTCAATGATTATCATGTAAGTGATCATTTAATCTTTCTGATGATTTCAGTTTTGGTCGACTCAAAATTGTATTGCGTGTTACAATGGCATGAAACAACTATAAACGGATTTAATTCGCGTATTTTATTTTATTCGAAAGCTTTACAGTTTCCTGCAGTTCCCATACTCGTAGCACGACTGAGCTTACGACAGTCAGTTGTTTTATTGCAATGTCAAAAATCTATATTGTATCGAAACAATGAGGGCCACCGCGTGTCAGAAATCCGCTAGATGCGCTAGTGTAGAATGAGGTCTAGCCGTCATGTTCCACCAATGAGAGGCAAGCTACTGGCCTGTGATTGGTGGTACATGACAGCTGGACCTCATTCTACACTAGCGCATCTAGCGGATTTCTGACACGCGGTGGCCCTCATTATAACAGAATTTAACTTGCGTATTTTACTTTATTTGACGTTTCGAAAACTTTATACTTTTCATTTTCGTAGCACGACTGAGCTGACGAAAGCCTAACGCATTAGTTAAATCCATTATAATTGTTTCATTTTAATAATTATCATTATTTATCATGTTAGTAATTACCTATATAGAGGACCGTTCAAATCCCTACTAATATTATAAATGCGAAAGTAACTCTGTCTGTCTGCCTGTCTGTCTGTTACGCTTTCACGCTAAAAATACTGGACCGATTTAAATGAAATTTGGTACAAAGGTCTGGAGCCTGAGAAAGGACATAGGGTACTTTTTAACTGACTGCAAAAAAGGAGGAGTTCCACGCGGACGAAGTCGCGGGCAGAAGCTAGTATTACATAAGCAGATTATTTTCACAATTACAAATACTTACCTCTGTGTTAACAACACATCCGGGTAGAGTCATGACCAACCCCCTCCTCCTTACCCTTGACAACAAAGCTTTTTGGTTTTACTAATTCTTTCTACCGAGTGTTTCTTCTAAGTTTGACCGGTACAGAATGCCTAAAGTCATCAAACGTTTTGTAAACACAACTAAGTTTATTGTATACTAGCGGCCCGTCCCGGCTTCGCACGGGGGGACTTAAGATTTTTTTTAAAGATAATGTTAAGATGAACAATTCACCCATAAAGCATTTTTGTATAACTTTAACTATATGCTCAGCGCACGCCACGTAAGGCCTCAGAAACGATACTTTTCCCCCGTTTTTGAAACATTTTCGGTTACTGCTCCGCAACTATAAGACCTAGCGTGATATTATATAGCCTATGTTACTCGGGGATAATGTAGCTTTCAAAAGGTGAAAGAATTTTTTAAATCGGTCCAGTAGTTTCGGAGCCTATTCATTACAAACATACAAAAATACAAATGTTTCCTCTTTATAATATTAGTATAGACTAACATCTAACTTTTGTTATTTTATAGCTTGCCGACTATCTGACCGGTGAATTCCTAGAGGAACAATACAAGGGCCAGCGGGACCTTGCCGGAAAGGCCACGACCCTCAAGAAGATGCTTGACCGCCACTCGGCCCTTGGCGAGTTCCTGTTCGACAAGAAACTGCTGGGAATGGACATCTAAACGGCTTCATGCGGAGATGTGAATACAAAATACAGTAGATTGTATTTGAATACAAAATGCAAAAAATACAGTTTTGTGTTTGTATACATAATATCTTAACGGCTTAATGCAGAGATGTTATGAATACAAAATACAGTGAATTGTGTCTGAATACAAAATGCAAAAATGTATTTTGAATGCAACATACAAATTTGTATTTTTAATTCAAATAATTTCAAAAGTGTATTCTAATTTTTAATTTCAAAACTGTTTAAATACATCTGTTTAAAATACAAAATTGTGTTTTAAATACAACATTGTATTTTATATTATGCAGAATTGTGTTTGAATACAAAATGCAAATTTTAATCAAGTATCAAAAGGTATTTTGTATTTTAAATATAATAGAAAAATAGTTTTCCATAATATTTAAAATACGAAATAAAGGTATTTTGTATTTCTATTTTAAATAAATTAATTTCGAATAATCCACATCTCTGTCTTCATGTTAATAATATCCCTACAAATATTACAGTATCTTTTAAGATACTTACAAAAGTAATTCAGCCATATTTTTTATTTAAAATCTTTATTGTACAAATAGTTTTAATAAGCAAGTTATACTCCACTATAATAACATATAACAGTCAATTTTATTGTATAAATCATGTAGTACGGCGGCCATTTTCATTTCTGTCAATTCGCCGCCATATTTAAGTATTTTTTATAGATTAGAGAAGTAAAACACAGTGCTCAACGTATTTGTGTGATAGCGGCTGTTTTGTTTAATTTTTTCTTATAAATAAAGTTCATCCATTAATTGTTGTTTCACTATATTGATACCTACTTATTTTCCACCTTTTTTTAGAACTATAAAAATCATAGGAGGCGTATTTTTTTTTTTCAATCGAACAACAAAAATAAGAAAGATAAGCGCTTCTAAAGCTCGGGTGTCAACACGTCGCGAACATGCTAAAACACGCCGGAACATGCTAGAACACGTCAGAACAGGCTAGAACACGTCATAACATTCTAGAACACGTCATAACATGCTAGAACACGTCAGAACATGCTAGAACACGTCAGAACATGCTAGAACACGTCAGAACATGCTAGAACTCGTCAGAACATGCTAGAACACGTCAAAACATGCTAGAACACGTCAGAACATACTAGAACTCGTCAGAACATGCTAGAACACGTCAAAACATGCTAGAACACGTCAGAACATGCTAGAACTCGTCAGAACATGCTAGAACACGTCAAAACATGCTAGAACACGTCAGAACATGCTAGAACTCGTCAGAACATGCTAGAACACGTCAAAACATGCTAGAACACGTCAGAACATTCTAGTACACGTCAGAACATTCTAGTACACGTCAGAACATGCTAGAACACGTCAGCACATTCTAGTACACGTCAGAACATGCTAGAACACGTTTAAACATGCTAGAACACGTCAGAACATGCTAGAACACGTCAGAACATGCTAGAACACGTCAGAACATACTAGAACACGTCAGAACATGCTAGAACACGTCAGAACATGCTAGAACACGTCAGAACATGCTAGAACACGTCAGAACATGCTAGAACACGTCAGAACATGCTAGAACACGTCAGAACATGCTAGAACACGTCAGAACATGCTAGAACACGTCAGAACATGCTAGAACACACTAGAACACGTCAGAACATGCTAGAACACGTCAGAACATGCTAGAACACGTCAGAACATGCTAGAACACGTCAGAACATGCTAGAACACGTCAGAACATGCTAGAACACGTCAGAACATGCTAGAACTCGTCAGAACATGCTAGAACACGTCAGCACATTCTAGTACACGTCAGAACATGCTAGAACACGTCATATCACATGGACAATGTAAAATTATAATAGCTTGTAGGTATTTAAAAAGGTTTCTTACTTTTATTGCAATGAAATGGTAAAAATAAAACAAAATATTTAACAACAAATAACTTTTTATTAATATACAAGTGTTACAACCTGTTACACATTGGTTCTTTACTAGTTATTTTTAACTCCATCCGAGTAAGTGTCGAATAAGATAGTCGCAACTTATCTGGCAGACAAATAGAGAGGAGCGTAACCTGTAGGTTTTGATTCCCTTGAAAGTGTCGAAAATAACTGGATCGATTTGAAAAAATCTTTCACTGTTGGGAAGCTACACTTTTCCCGAGTAACATAGACTATAGAATATTATGAAAAAAAAAATAGGGATCCGTGCGAAGCCGGAACGGACCGCTAGTGTGAAATAACCGCGTAGAAAATTTATTTTGAATAATTTAAATAATAAACTTATAAAAATATAATTTTATAAGTAGCAAGTTTTTTAATCGACACTTACTCGGAATCTATAAAATTATGTTTACATATTTAAATTATTTACACTTTACATATTTACAAATCTAAACAAATAAAAATAAACCCTTACTTTTATATATGTAAATAAAAAATGTAAAAACAAAAAATGTTAATATATCGCACACTTACATCTAAAGGAAGCTAACTCAAAAAAATGCCTTTTTTAGGAAACACTGATTAATGTTTTCTATACTAAAAAGTAAATAAATTAAAAATTTAACAAACCCCCGACATAAAAACTAAAAGGCCCTCTAAAAAGTATAACAATAATAAAATCTTAATATTAGTTACCTAAGTATTAATATTTCTACAAAGAAAACGTCATGTCGGGGGCACCGCTTTTCATTTAGGTGTACCTACTTACCTAATACAGTGAAACCTGGTTAACTGGGACTTCCAAGGGACCTGTAAATTAGTCTTACTTAAAGAGGTATTCCACTTACGCAGTGTCTCAGATATCTAGGTATAAAAAAATACCTGTCTCATTTACAGAGTGTTTCATTAACAGAGGTAAGAAAAGAGGTGATCTCTGTTATAGAGATGTATTCAATAAAACAACGTATTTATTTTGTAAACAATTCATTATTTTCCATTATAAATATCAAAATGTGGTTTAAAGACAGTTCTCCTGAAGCTAATAAGTAATTCGTTGTTGACGTTTGCAAAATTATTAAAAGTTGAAGGCAAATTATTTTACTGATTCGGGCACTAAAATTAACATTTTATTTTTTTTCGTAATAATAAAGTCTTTGTCTTCGTTTCGGTCTTTTTTAAATAAATACCCGATTACTAGAGAAACCGCATTAAAACTAAGTTATAAAAGGGATTTAGAGAAGTTCGAGTAAAAGAGAGAGGAGACATCCGAGGTCCGAGGTAGCCTATGTGTACCTACTGACTTTATCCCAGTTACAGAGATAAATACACGCGTCTTCTCAATTATAGAGGTAATTATGACAAGAAAATAGAAATAACTAATCCCAGATAAAGAGGTTGCTTTTGTCTTACTAACAGAGGTAATTCATAGCCATAGTGCCGGGACCTCAGCATGTGTTCCAGATATGGAGGTTTTTCACTTATCCAGGTCCCTCTTAAACAAGTTTCACTGTATTTACAATCTACCTAAACCTACGGTCCCCCAATATTTTATTTATTTGGTAACATTTCGGATTCTTACAGTTTCCATAATCGTAGCACGACTGAGCTGACAATAGTCTAACGCTAAGGTTAAATCCGTTAATAGTTGTTTCATTCCAATGTGTAATAACCGCGAAGGCATCAGAAATTATTATGTCAAACCTTCAAGTTTTTGAGTTAGCTCTCTTTAGATCTAGATGCAATATATTTTTCTGTCCTTCGGCCATAAAGCGCCAACTTTCTGGCCGCCGCGCTAAATGAAATTGCCGCTTTCTGGCTTCGTCGAACAGAAAAATAGTATACTGACCTCGGCCAGTAAAATAAAAAAGCCTCAGATCACATTTTTGTCAACCTCGGCTTCGCCTCGGACGACAATTACATGTGATCTGAGACATTTTTTATTTTACTGGCCTCGGTGCGTAATGTACTATTTTATCTTCTAAACAAAAAATATGAAAAAAACATTTAAATATTGCTTTCAAAATAGGACGGTAATTTTCAAGTTTACATTTTACTTAATTTAAATAATACTTAAATAATTCGATCGAAACACTATAACGTATTTAACTCGCGTATTTGATTTGTTGACGTTTCAAAAATCACACTTCCCATATTCGTAGCACGACTGAGCTGACGATAGTCTAAAGTGACTGGAAAAAAATACGCGAGTTAAATCCGTTATAGTTTCATTCCAATATTACATAACTTCGAAGGCATCAGAAATTATTATACTTACATCGAATATGTATAATTTTCGTGTTGTTTTTGTTGCCAAACTCTTCCGAAACTGCTGGACCGATTTTTATGAAATTCTGAAAGTCGTTTCTCAGTCTCTCAGTTTGTAGGTACCAAATTTCATTTAAATCGGTCCAGTAGTTTTAGCGTGAAAGCGTAACAGACAGACAGAGTTACTTTCGCATTTATAATATTAGTAGGGATTCGAAATCCGTGCGAAGCCGGGGCGAACTAATCTTTATATAATAAATCTTCTGTACGTGTGTTTGTCATTGAACTCCTCCTAAACGGCTGAACCGATTTCGATTAAATTTTTTGGGACAGGACAACGTCTGTGGGGTCATACTAATATTATAAAGAGGAAAGGTTTGTTTGGATTGAATAGGCTCCAGAACGGCTGGACCGATTTCAAAAATTCTTTCACTGTTGGGAAGCTACACTATTCCCGAGTGACATAGGCCATAAAAAAAGATGATCCGTGCGAAGCCGGGGCGGACAGCTAGTATTTAATATAGCTATTATATAGAATGCAACGGTTGCATAACTTTATCATCCGGCTCTGGTTTCCTCTCGTGCACCTTCAAATGCCCTTTCAGAGTACATTTCTGAGTAAACGCCCTGCCACAAACCGGACAGACAAACCTTTTATCATTAGTATGGATCCGCATATGTTCTCTTAAAGTCTTTTTCCTTTGATACGACTTCTGACAAATATTACATACATGTATTCTCTCCCCATCGTGCCTAATTGTATGCATTTTCAACGCATTTTTGGTATAAAACGCCAAATCGCACCGATCACATTTATGATTTCTCTCGTTCAAATGATCTCTTCTTACATGACTAGACAAATGTCCCGGCGTTATATAACTTTGCGTACACAATTTACATTTATACCTTTTCAGTTCTTCATTATGTACTTCCGCTAAATGTTTTTGTCTTGCGTAGAAAGACGTCAAAGAGATATTGCATCTTTTACAAGCGTACCTTACACCTGCTTTATGTTCTTTAGAAACATGATTCTCTCTTTTAGTTACCCTATCAAAAATAGCTTCACAATACTTACAAGGGAACTCTCCGACCTCGTGTGTCCTCATGTGACCTCGTAACCTCGCTTTCGACGCGAAAGCCTTGCCACAACTCTCGCAAATATAATTAGGATAATGTATATTCATATGTGTGTTCAAATTTACAAAGTTTAGAAAAGTTTTCTTACACACCGGACAGTCCAATTGATCTTTCTCCAATTTAAAAGGTAAGTTACTCCATTTTGAGCTGAATTTCAATCTTGTACAATTCTCTATATGTTGATTCAATTCCTCGTAATTATTTAAATCTGTTGTGCAAATTTTGCATCTCAATTTTGTTGATACTTTGTAGAATCTCTGCGTGTTTGAAAACATCATTTTTTTGAAAGCAACGTGGACATTTTTCTTATTATGTTGGCTAACGTGATTCCTTATATCCTCTAGGTTGGTAGAACTTTCTGGACATATGGAGCAGGAGAACGTTCTGTTTTTTTTAATTTTGAACGGGAACAGGCCTGCGGTCAGCATCGCTTCGGTCTCGGATAAGTCCTTCGGTTTTTTCAAAGGTAACGTTAAGTATTTTTTCTTTCTTGCCTTTCTTGGTTTCAATAATTCATTTGGTTCCGTTTTGATGATTACGGATAGGGCTGAAATTTTAAAAATATTTCTTTTTAGTTTAAGTTTAAATCTAATATAATACGATCGTGTAGCGGTGTTTGTTGCCAATCTTTGAAACGGCTGGACCGATTTTTATAAAATTTTGTGTGCATAATTTAATATTAATCGATAATTATTTGTCGATGACGGACTGTTGGTCTAGTGGTCAGAGGCCCTGACTACGAAACCGGAGTTTGCGGGTTCGAATCCTGCTAGGGGCAGATGTCGATGTGATGAGCACTGGCATCTGTACCTGAGTCTTGGATGTCTTATATGTATTTATGTAAGTATGTATGTTTATCCGTTGTCTAGTACAAGCTTTGCTTAGTTTGGGACTAGTACAATTGGTGTGAATTGTCCAAAGATATTATTAAATATTATTATTATATTTTCATACCCCTAATTGTTAAGGGTAGGTCAAAGTGTTTTTATTTTTTTATATTTCGGTATTTTTTTTTCCTGTTTTTAATTTTACACAACTCAGCATTGTAAAAATACTTTTTTAAGCTCTATTCTAACTAATATTATAAATCTGAAAGTAACTCTATCTGTTTGTCTCGCTTTCACGCTAAAACTACTAAACGATTTAAGTGAAATTTGGTACGGAGACAGTCTAGTGCCTGGGAAGAACTTAGGCTACCTTTTATTGTGAAAAAAGGGTTGTAAGGGGTTAAAAGGGGGGATGAAAATGTTGTAAGAATCCACGCGGACGAAGTCGCGGAAAAAAGCTAGTCCCTACTAATATTATAAATGTGAACGTAACTCTGTCTGTCTGTCTGTTACGCTTTCACGCTTAAACTACTGGACCGATTTAAATGAAATTTGGTACAAAGAAAGTCTGGAGCCTGAGAAAGGACATAGGCTATTTTTTAACCGACTGCAAAAAAAGGAGGAGTTCCACGCAGACGAAGTCGCGGGCAGAAGCTAGTTACTAATAAATGATTTAATCGGTATGAAACAACTTTAAACGGATTTAACTCGCGTATTTTACTTTATTGTCTGACGTTTCGGAGCCTTTACAGATTCCATAATCGTAGCACGACTGAGCTGACAATGGTCTTATGCTTTAGCAACAAAATAAAATTCGCGAGTTAAATCCGTTTATAGTTCATTCCAATGTATAATAACCGCGAAGGCATCAGAAATTAAAATGATTTAATTTTAAAAATTACCTTTATCATCTTCGTCTATATCATCATAATTAACATCGTCATGGAAATCATCCATGACGTCAGCAGCGTCATGACGGTCTTCAAGCTTCACATCTGTAAAGTTAAAAAAGTATAAGAAAGATTAGATTCATTTATTTAACTACTAATATAATATATATAATAATAAAATAAAGAGGAAAAGTTTGTTTGTTTGTTTGGATTGAATAGGCTCCAAAACGACTAGACGGATTTGAAAAATTCTTTCACTGTTGGGAAGCTACACTATTCCCGAGTGACATAGGCTATAAAAACAAGAGATCCAGGCGAAGCCGGGACGGCCGCTATAATATTATAATTAAAAAGCATTACAAATTATAAGGTAAAAAAATAAAAATATTTAATCATAAAATACATGAGTATTTATTATTAATTTATTGGCTGACATGCTACTAATATGGGAGCTGTAAAGTTTGCGAAACTTCGGCAAAGAAAATAAAATACACGAGTTATATCCACTTATAGTTATTTAATTTCAATGTGTAATAACCTAATTATAACAATCTAATTTAGCATAAGATTATTGTCAACCAAGTCATGCTACAAACATGGGAACTGTAAAGCTTTCGAAACATCAACCAATAAAATACTCAAATATTTCATGATTAAATATTTTTATTTTTTAACCTTATAATTTGTATTGCTTTTGAAAAAAACCATTTGTTTCATTCCAATGTGTAATAACCACGAAGGCATCAGAAATATAACAAACCTATAATTTTAGCTGACTCTTCCAAAGTCTTCAATGAGGCCAGCACGAGATCCTTAAAATCTCTCGACTCGCTCAATTTGCCGATGCAGAATTCGCATATTAGCTGCTTTGTATCACCAAGTTCCATTGTAGACATCTGAAACATTATTTTGTTTACTTGCCGACTCGAGAATGAAACCAACGGTTGTGGGTTTATAGCCTGCTCATTGGTTCTTGAACTTTTTAGGTCCGTCACCCTTATGACCAAACTGTATTATCCCTACTAATATTATAAATGCGAAAGTAACTCTGTCTGTCTGTTACGCTTTCACGCTAAAACTACTGGACCGATTTAAATGATATTTGGTACAAAAAAAGTCTGGAGCCTGAGAAAGGACATAGGCTACTTTTTAACTGATCCACGCGGTTGGGGGCAGAAGCTAGTATTAAATGAAAAAATTATGTAGAAGTTATGATGTTTTATTTATCAATTATTAATTATTAATATATCAACTATCAGCTATGAGATCCAGAGAGAAAGAGGGGGGTTGAAGTGACAGTGACTTATTTTTTTTAAATAGTAAGGGGTTCCCTTGCACTAGCTAGGGTCCCTGCCCGCGCCCTCCTCGCGCCGCCGAGCTCGCGCGCTAGTCGGCGCTCAGACTAGACACTTTGTAATGCGGCGTCAGATACTAACATTACCCCCGTTATAAGTTAAGAACCCAGGTGCTAGGGACAGTCAGCAAGAGCATGAGAATCTGTACCTGAGTCTAAAATGTCTTTAAAACTATACCTACCTCAGTTGTATTGTGATGTTTTAAAATAAAACTTTTTATCAGTCTATTTATTTAAAAGGTCACATAAGAAGCCCAAATGTTCACCTTAAATTTAAGCTTTTAGCAAAGCTAACCTATCGTATCCCAGTTTAATAAGAGAAAAACAAGAAAAGACTAACAAATAATTCCTTACTAATATTATAAACGTGAAAGAGTTTGTTGCTCTTAATGCAAAAACTACTGAATGGATTTTGATCAAATTTTACAATAACAAAGCTTATACATCAGCATAGCATATAGTATATATTCTATAACGATATAACGTAAAGTACTATTGGTGCGCAGACGAATTCGCTAGCACAATCTAGTACGAAATATTTCCGTCAACAATCCAATTGGAAACCAATTGGCAGCTTATAGTTATGACACAAGTATATAAATGTGAACCAATTGTTAATACTTACGTCTATAGAGAAACAATTTAATAAAATGTCGGCGTAGGAAGCTTTGCTGTCGTTATGTGCGAGCATACTCCTCACAGCGCCCTGACCGAGACACAAGTTACAAATACCAAGCAATGGCAGACTTTCTACCGTTATTTCTCTATCCATTTTGTTCCTTGCGTCTTAAACAACTCGTCTAAATTGTTAATAATACTTTGTATAAGTTAATTTTCGCGTATTCCATTTAATTGGTGAATAAGTGGTGTATTAAATTTCTTTTATTTTTCGTAGTTTGACGTTTTGAATACGGTGTTGCCAGTAGCAGGTTGTTACAAGTCGCTAAATTTAAGTGTATTTTTAATAATTTCTGATACTTTTTTTTTTACATTATGTTTGCTGTAAAAATCACTGAAGCGTTAGACTAGCGTCAGCTCAGTTATGCTACGAATGTGGGAACTGCAAAGTTTTCGAAACGTTATCAAATCAAACATAGTACCTACGCAATTTAAATCCGTTATGCAGTTGTCTTATTTTTATTATGTTGCTAGCTGACCCAGCGAACTTTGTACCGCGTATTTTAAGAATTTGTTCGTTAAAATTTATAAAAGTTAATGGGGGGGGAGGGGTTACAAGGGGTACGTTCCACTTAACGCTCGCAATGCCGTCGACCACGACCGCTGAAATTGCCGTTCCACTAACGAGAAAACACCGCGGGTGTTGTAAGCGAATGTTTATAGGTGGAACGCACATCGTGAGCGACGAAAGCCCACTCCGACCCACCAATATTTTGTGGGCGAAGTGGGCGCGATGTGGTCGCGAACAGTGACGTCATCTATGACGTCGAGCCATCGCTCGCAACGACCACGGGCGTTAAGTGGAACGATACAGAGGGTGTCACGAGCGTTGCGGGCGCTTAGTGGAACGCACCCAAGGTGATACAAAGTATCCGTTGTTATTAATTTGTTTTATAAATTTGTTCTTATATCACGTTATCAGTGCAGAATTTTAGATAAAGTTAAGTATATTGTACCGGTATACAAACTTGAATATATATAATAATATGTTTTTAATTACAATCATAATTTACCTTTCAAATAAAAGAAAAACCTGCGTCTGACCGCGGAAAAGGGAAATAAGTAAATAAAATCATATTTTTTTTAAAATCACTACATAGCATAAAACTAAGTCGCTTTCGCTGTTTGTCCCTAAGTACCTAAGTCCTAAGTAGTACTTATACTTATATATTTAAACCTATGAAACAGATTTTAAAGCGATCTTTTTAATAGATAGAGTCATAGAGTGAATCAAGAGGAATGTTTATTGCACCCGTGTGATGCCGGGGCGGGTCACTAGTCTCTACTAATATTATAAATGCGAAAGTAACTCCGTCTGTCTGTCTGTCTGTCTGTCTGTCTGTCTGTTACGCTTTCACGCTAAAACTACTGGACCGATTTAAATGAAATTTGGTACAAAGAAAGTCTGGAACCTGAGAAAGGACATATGCTACTTTTTAACCGACTGCATAAAAGGAGGAGTTCCATGCGGACGAAGTCGCGGGCAGAAGCTAGTAATATATAAAATGTATTTTAAGGGTAAATTGTAATTATGTAAGTACCTTTTTTGAAGAAATCATACCTCATTGAGTTTCTTGCCGTTTCGAAAATTTGTTTGACAAGTGAGTTTTTTTCGGAAACGTTATCTTTTGACATTCATAAGAGCTTGTAAAAGCCAAAATTGAATAAATGTAATAATTTCTGATGCTTTCGCGGTTATTATACATTGGAATGAAACAACTACGGACGGATTTAACTCGCGTATTTTATTTTATTGTCTGACGTTTCGGTGCCTTTACCGATTCCATAATCGTAGCACAACTGAGCTGATAAGTTGTCAGCTTTCATTCCAATGTATAATAACCGTGAAGGCATCAGATCCTTACTAATATTATAAATGCGAAAGTAACTCTGTCTGTCTGTCTGTCTGTTACGCTTTCACGCTAAAACTACTGGACCGATTTAAATGAAATTTGGTAAGTACAAAGAAAGTCTGGAGCCTGAGAAAGGACATAGGCTACTTTTAAACCGACTGCAAAAAAGGAGTTCCACGCGGACGAAGTCGCGGGCAGAAGCTAGTATTATTATATATTTTGATTTTGATAGCCGAGTACCGTAGCGGTCGCGGGAAAGAACTAGTATTTTAAAAACATGACTACGTAGTTATATTCTACGTAATAATTGATATATTTTTTTATCTTAATACTAACATTCTGGTTATTATCAGTTTACAATAGCTATAGGCACTTTTTATTATCTTTATCTATATATATAAAAATGAATCGCAAAATGTGTTGGTAAGCGCATAACTCGACAACGCCTGGACCAATTTGGCCAATTTTTTTTTTAAATGTTCGTTTAAGTCCAATGATGGTTCTTACGGCGAGAAAAATTCGAATAATTGCCGGGAAGACCCTAAAAACAGCCCTTTTCTTTTCCCATACAAACGTTGTCTAACTAAAGTTACCTAATTTGAATTTCGAACGGGCAGGATGACGTCTGCCGGGACCGCTATAGGCTATAAAAAAAGATAATCCGAGCGAAACCGGGGCGGGCCGCTAGTACTTAAATAAGATTATGTTTAATCATATTTAGGGTTCCAGTTTGGAAAAAAAAATATTAGGATAATATTATATTTTTTAATAATTTCTGATGCCTTCGCGGTTATTACACATTAAAATGAAACAACTATTAACGGATTTAACTAGCGTATTGTTATTTAATTTGCCGATGTTTCGGATTCTTTACAGTTTCCATAATCGTAGCACGACTGAGCTGACAATAGTCTAACGCTAATGTTTAGCGTTAGAGTATTGTCAGCAGAATCCGAAACGTCAGTAAATAAAATAAAATAAAAATACGCTAGTTAAATCCGTTAATAGTTGTTTCATTCCAATTATATTTTTTTCTTCTCAAGTTAGGTTTTTTCGAAAACGGTAACTTCTGACTTTCATAAAAGCTTGTTAAAGCCTAAACTGAATAAATATATTTTTGATTATGATTCAATAATTTAAGGTCAATTTAAAAAATAACAATAATTTGAATAACCGTGTATTGCCGTTTGGGAAATTATTTTTCCCAAAAATGACTTCGCTAATTACTCATTACAATAGTACAATTTCCCAAGCGAATATTTAGCAAAATAACATTTGATAATTTCTGATGCCTTCGCGGTTATTACACATTGGAATGAAACAACTATTAACGGATTCAACTAACATATTTTTATTGATTGGAATAACCGCGAAGGCAGAAATTATCACATAAATTTATTTTATTTGCTGACGTAGCGTTAGACTATTGTCAGCTCAGTCGTGCTACGATTATGGAAACTGGAAACGCTCCGAAATGTCAGCCAATTAAATAAAATACGCGACTTAAATCCGTCTATAGTTGTTTCATTGTGAAGCAAAAAATGGTTATATAAGAAGTTCATCTTACAGACAGAATTAATTAAAAAAAACCGGATTATCAAATAAAACGAAATAAAAATAGGTGGAAAGAAAAAGTGATGTCGAAATAAAATAAAATACATGTACATAAACACAACAGTTGAATCCATTTATAGTTGTTTCATTCCAATGTGTAATAACCGCGAAATCATCAGATATTACCTTACTGTTTTTGAGTTGTAAATAGGTAATACATAGTACATTACGTACCGAGGCCAGTAAAATAAAAAATGTCTCAGATCACATGTAATTGTCGTCCGAGGCGAAGCCGAGTTTGACAAAAATGTGATCTGAGGCTTTTTTATTTTACTGGCCGAGGTCAGTATACTATTTTTCTGTTCGACGAAGCCAGAAAGCGGAAATTTCATTTAGCGAAGCGGCCACAAAGTTGCCGCTTTCTGGCCGGAGGACGGAAAATATTTTTTTAAATAGGTACATTTAATTTTAATGTTTATGTTATTATCACAATTATATGTCGGACGTGTTTTATATCAAAAGTAAAAGATAAATAACTGATAATATATCTTACGTATATTTGTATGTTGCATATTATAAGCTATGACTTGCAAATCACATTACATATAAGTTATGTAAGAAATATGTTTTTGTTAGTATAATTCCAAACGGTTGGGCTGTTAACAAGTAGGTAAGTATGTACCTAATTTTATTTTTTAATGTAAACTCAAATAAAGTAACAAATTGAATCAAGAGGAATGTTCATAGTACCCGTGTGAAGCCGGGGCGGGTCACTAGTCCTACTACTATTATAAAGGCGAAAGTTTGTATGTATGGATGTATGGATGTTTGTTACTCTTTACGAAGTCGCGGGCAGAAGCTAGTAATATATAAAATGTAAGGGTAAATTGTAATTATGTACATTGGAATGAAACAACTTTTAACGGATTTAACTCGTGTGTTTTATTTTGTTTAAAGTTGAACATTCCAATGTGTAACTGCGAAGGCATCAGATTTTTTTTTTGTAATTAAGTATGCATTTTGAAAAAAATTAGGTATAAGCATCTCATTGAGTTTATTGTCGTTTCGAAAATTTAAACCAGTAATTTAATAAGCCCTCTAAAAGGAAAAATAATTATAACTTAATATTATATTATAGGTAGCGAAGAATAAAAATTAAAAATATTAGATACCTACCTAATAATTTCTGATGCCTTCGCGGTTATTACACATTGGAATGAAACAACTATTAACGGATTTAACTCGCGTATTTTTATTTTATTTTATTTGCCGCCGTTTCTCAAACCTTCCACTAAAAATCGGCCCAGTCGTTTCGCAGGAATTTGGCAACAAACACCGGGACACGAGAATTTTATATAGGTATTAGAGAAATTATGATATGACTAGCGGCCCGCCCCGGCTTCGCCCGGACCCCTTTTTTTATAGCTTATGTCACTCGGAAATAGTGTAGCTTTCTAACAATGAAATATTTTTTAAATTAGCCCAAACGTTTAGGAGGCTATAAAATCCAAACAAACTTTTCCTCCTGATTATATTAGTATAGATAAGTAAGGTCAAAAACAAAGTTATCAAGATCAGATAAACACATGCCTAGATTATAATAATATATTATTATATAATATGCTGATGTTATGCCTTATAGCTTAAAAGAGGATGACATAATTATTTAGAACTAGCGGTCCCGGCAGACGTCATCCTGCCCGTTCGAAATTCTAATTAGGTAACTTTAGTTAGACAACGTTTGTATGGGAAAAGAAAAGGGCTGCTTTTAGGGTTTTCCCGGCAATTATTCGATTTTTTCTCGCCGTAACAACCATCCTTGGACTTCAACGAACATTTAAAAAAAAATTGGCTAAATTGCTCCAGGCTTTGTCGAGTTATGCGCTTACCAACACATTTTGCGATTCATTTTTATATATAAGAAGATTTTATGACTAGAATGACATAGTATGAAGAAAAGTCGCTGTCACTGTCTCTATGTACGCTTAAATCTTTAAAACTACGCAACGGATTTTGATGCGTTATTTTTTAATAGAAGGAGTGATTCAAGAAGAAGGTTTATAACAATAATAATTACTTTTTAGAGATAAACAGGCTTCATCGAGACTTGGCTAGTTTTTAATAGTACATTACGCACCAAGGCCAGTAAAATAAAAAATGTCTCAGATCACATGTAATTGTCGTCCGAGGCGAAGCCGAGGTTGACAAAAATGTGATCTGAGGCTTTTTATTTTACTGGCCGAGGTCTGTATACTATTTTTCTGTTCGACGAAGCCAGAAAGCGGAAATTTCATTTAGCGCAGCGGCCACAAAGTTGGCACTTTCCGGTCGGAGGACTGAAAAAGTACATTACGCACCAAGGCCAGTAAAATAAAAAATGTCTCAGATCACATGTAATTGTCGTCCGAGGCGAAGCCGAGGTTGACAAAAATGTGATCTGAGGCTTTTTATTTTACTGGCCGAGGTCAGTATACTATTTTTTTGTTCGACAAAGCCAGAAAGCGGAAATTTCATTGAGCGCAGCGGCCACAAAGTTGGCGCTTTCCGGCCGGAGGACTGAAAAGAATATTTTTAGTTAGATTAGATAATAAATAAATTAATTTATTGTACACAGATACACTATGCTGAAAAACAAGTCTTATGTCTATGGTGCGGGTGATCTGAAGTTGCCAGCTCACTTGCACTTCGGCCAGTACATGCTGGATAGAATATGGCAACACCGGGATAAAATTGCTATCGTAAGTATCTGCAGAGCTGTTTTATATTTTATTATTAAGTTCATTATCCCTACTAATATTATAAATGCGAAAGTAACTCTGTCTGTCTGTCTGTTACGCTTTCACGCTAAAACTACTGGACCGATTTAACTCGCGTATTTTTATTTTATTTGCTGACGTTTCGGATTCTTTACAGTTTCCATAATCGTAGCATGACTGAGCTGACAAAAGTCTAACGCTAAAGAATCCGAAACGTCAGCAAATAAAATAAAATAAAAATACGCGAGTTAAATCCGTTAATAGTTGTTTCATTCCAATGAATAAATAAATATCTTTGGGCAATTCACACCAAATTATCTAGTCCCAAACTAAGCAAGTTTGTACTTACTAGAACAACGGAAAACATAAATACATATAAGACACCTAAGACTCAGGTACGGATGCCAGTGCTCATCACATTGACACCTGCCCCTAGCAGGATTCGAACCCGCAACCTCCGGTTTCGTAGTCAGGGCCTCTGACCACTAGACCAACAGGCCGTCAAATTTTTTTTTGCCTCATCCTATACCTACTACAGATCTACTCACTAAAAATAATTTTAATGTTTGTTCATTTAAGATAAACGCAGACACAGATGAACAATTCACCTACGGAGAATTCGCGCAAATGGTCGTCGATGTTGCCCTCTCGCTCACTCGCCTTGGTGTGAAGAGAGGAGATGTAGTGAGCATCTGCAGTGAGAAGAGGAAAGAGTATCTGCCGACTCTTATTGGTATTATGTGCGCCGGCGCCACTTTCGCGCCCGGTGACGTCACTTCCGGCAAAGGTATGGCCAGCGCAGATTTCTACTATTGTGGTAGTTTTTAAGTATTTGATTTATCATTTCGATATTTTATGGCCAGCCCAGATTTCACACGGACCCTTAATTTTTTTCAAAATATTCTATAGCCTATGTCACCAGTGCCATGTTTATATATTCTTGAAGTATCGAAGTTTGTCCATAAAAATATAAATATGTATAATACGAGACGTAAAGACAAACGTCGACACGATGAGCTACTCCCAGTCCCACACCGTCTCACGCGAGTATCGAACGCTCTACAGACAATGGGCGTTAAAATATACAATAAAATAGACAAATCTATTAAAGATGCGGTTTCATATGATTCTTTTGTTAAAAAAATGAAAATATTCTTAGCGGAAAATGCTTTTTATAGTGTCGATGAGTACTTATCTAAATAAATAAATTCTACCTAGTTAATAAGATAATGTTTTATTATATTAAATATTATAATTGTTATTATTATTTTTGTAATTTTATTCAATTTTATATACTTACTTAACGCAATTTTTACTAATAAAATTTTAAATGAAGCTTTTTGAATTGTATACCTTAACTAGCAAGTAAGCTTATTGTCGACCTGTACTTTACTGTATTAAATATTTTGACTTTGACTTTCACTCGGGAACAGTGTAGCTTCCTAACAGTGAAAGAATTTTTCAAATCGGCCCAACCGTTTTAGAGCATGTTCAATCCAAACAAACAAACCTTTCCTTTCCTTTTTTATATTTCATAATAATTTTATATTTTTATTACAGCTACCATGATCCACCGCGTAAACATAGTGAAACCAAAGATAATGTTCTGCTCACCCGCCGCTTGGGAGACCCACAGAGAAACCTTCAAAACCATAGACTCTCTGAAGACTTTCATAATCTATGACAGAAAGGACCAAGGCACGATTTCGTTTAAAGACTTTCTGACGGAAACTGGTAACATTGAGGAGTTTATGGCAACACCGGTCCAAGGTTGGAAGGACCAGGTTTTAATGTTATACTCTTCAGGAACTACAGGAATGCCCAAAGGGATACCACATACGCATTTAAGTGCGCTTGCCCTCATTATAAACATGATCGATGAACGGTAAGTGTGGCCGAGACGCCATGTTTGTGACGTCATACCGCTATAAACAGTTGCTGTCAAAACTGTCATTATACTTGGACTGTAGCTTGATTACAATAAATAATATCTTTTGATAATTCACACCAATCGATCTAGTCCCAAACTAAGCAAAGCTTGTACTATGGGTATTGGACAACGGATAAACATACATAAATACTTATTATAAAACATCCAAGACTCAAGTACAGATGCCAGTGCTCACACTGACTGCCCCTAGCAGGATTCGAACCCGCAACCTCCAGTTTCGTAGTCAGGGCCTCTAACCACTAGACCAACAGGCCGTCAAAATGAATGGCAGATGTCACTTTTGTCTACGATTACATCGCGTTGTAGAGCGAAAATTAATACCTACTAGACCGATTGATGTAAATTGTCCAAAGATATTTATTTATTTAATAACAGATTTTACATTGTCAACAGTAAATACGCTGGTGAAGTGATGTTGAACACACGCGAGTGGTACTATACCTATGGTATGACAGTATCGCTGGCAGCCATAAGAGCTGGAGCAACCATAGTCTACTCTCCAAGGAACCAGATTGAAGATTTCTTCAACGCCATTGAGAAATATAAGGTTTGTGCCTTTCGTATAGGGCTCGTTCAAGTATTACGTAAGTTTATTACAAATTATAACCCCCCCCCCTCACTCACGCCCCCCCCCCCGTCCTCCTTGTGAGCCAAAGTATATAAGCAAAGCTCTGACCCCCCTCCCATGCTTACGTAAACAATGGTACCTATTATTACCTATTATAAATAACGTCTTACCTATTATAGTATTGAACCAAAAATATTAATCGAATTTCGATTGATAGATTGTAGTTAATATTAAATGGTACCTACCTATAATTATTACTTACGTAATTTTCTTTTAATGTATTGTGTTTTTATTCATCAAATAAAATCATTTATAATTCTGAGAAAATAATTTTCTAACTTTAATGCACTTAATATTTCGCACACCTAGATCTAAAGAGAGCTAACTCAAAAAAGGTACTTTTTCAGGAGAGGCGAGAAACTGATTAATATGTCCATATGCACGCATGAGTTTTCTGTATAAATTTATACTTTTTATAATAGCTAGTAGAGTTATATTAGCTGAAATGTAATGTTCTGCTCACCCGCCATGTTTTTATTGATCATAAAAAACAGTTATAAATCTAAGAAAATAGTTTTGAGTTAGATCCCTTTAGATCTAGGTGTGCGATTTATTTGAACAAACATTTTTAACGCATACATATTGTACAAAAATAATCAACTCCAGCTGACGTAATATAGAGGGGGGGTCTAGATGGTGACCCCCCCCCATTTCATCCAAAATAAGCAAAGTACAGGACCCCTCCCTCCCGTATAGTGCTTACGCTGGGATAAATAATTGTGATAAATATGCTTACGTAATACTTGAACGGTCTACTGATTTTGCTTATTCGGACTGTCTTTAAAACCGGTACAAACCTGCAGGTGACAATAATGCAGCTGGCCCCAGCCACCATCACGGAGATGGTGAAGTGTGAGGCGCCGCGTCAGGACATCAGCTCGCTGCAGCATATGCTGTCCGCGAGCACGCCGGCCAGCGCCGAGCTGGTGCAAGCTGCTAAGAACAGGTGGGGCTTGACAAGGAATATATCGCACGCCTAGATCTAAAGGGATCTAACTCAAAAACCGGAAGATTTGGGTTATGCACACCATCGGATTCCAGCAAAACCCACCTACACTAAAACAGATTTTAGCTAATATAACTCTGCTAGCTTTATTATAAAAAGTATACATTTATACAGAAAACTCATGCGTGCATATGGACATATTAATCAGTTTCTTGCCTCTCCTGAAAAAGTACCTTTTTTGAGTTAGCTCTCTTTACATCTAGGTGTGCGATATCTAAGGTCTCGCAAGGGAATCAAAAACTACAGGTTACTTCTTATAAGGGGGGAATGGGGGAGCAGTTGAAGAATCCCAGTAAATAAGTAATCTTAGGGATGCAAATTGCTCCGTTTTCTAAAAACGAAACACTTCTCAGTTTTAGAAATCGGTGTACAAAAACAGCGCGCAAATTAAATATTCTATAGCCTATGTTACTCATGGTAAATGTAGCTTTCCAATGGTGAAAGATTTTGAAGTGAAAACTTCTTTAGCGGCGCTGAGCACTTTTTTTGTATGGGTAAAAACTTTCAAACTCGCGTCAGTGTCACGTGATGCCTCGCGTCAGGGTCACGTGATGCTGATCGAAAATGCCTAAGATGGGGAAGGGAGAGGAACTAGTATCTCCCACTCTTTCTACCGTGCCTGAGAGTGCTGCTCCGTTTAGGTGGCACAGGGCGCTTGCGCGAATGTCGTGTGTGTTTATGTACAGCGTGCCACGCGTATCCAAGGACGGTGACAAATTGTCATATTTGTGTACGATCGATAGCGCAATAAATAAACATTGTATTCTACCTCATAAATGATAGTACTTTTGTACTTATAATTAAACACAACGTTCATATTGAAGTTTTCACTTCTGCCGGCACTCCCGGAGTGCTATTTTTTTTAAATCCGACCGTCGTTTTGGAGCCTATTCAATACAAATTAACAAATCTTTCCTGTTTATTATATTTATTAGCAGATATATACGTTCATAACGTTGTGTAAAGTACTCATCGTGCGCAGACGAAGTCGCGGATAGAAGCTTGTAGTTATATAAATTAAAAGTTATAAGTCTAATCTTATTTTATACACCATCATCATGCCTCATCATCACCAGATTCCCTGGTCTCCGCAACGTGTATCAGCTGTACGGCATGTCTGAGGTCGGCTGCGTGATCTCCGAGGAGTGGGCGCCAATGGGACCTCGAGATGGAAGTGTGGGTCACCCCCCCTCCGGTGCCATCATCAAGGTGTGATAATCATTTATTTATTTTGGAACTAGCGGCCCCTGCAGACGTCCTGCCCGTCCGATTGTTTCGTCAAAGTCTTCTGTCACTTTGGAGTATAGAAAAATGTTAATTTTACACTTTTTCAAGATGTTTTTAAAATTTTCTATTATTTTTCTTACAAAACTTCCCTGGACTTCCACGAATAATTCAAGACCAAAATTAGGTAAATCGGTCCGTGCGTTCTGGAGTTATAGCGTCAGGAAGGAAAACCCGACTTATTTTTATGTAATAGATGAAATAACTTTAAACGGATTTAACTCGCGTATTTTATTTTATTGCCTAACGTGAGCCTTTACAGATTCTATAATCGTAAGTAAGTAATAAGTTGTTTCATTCCAATGTATAATAACCGCGAAGGCATCAGAAATTATAATGATATACCTATTTATTTATACAGCACTAGCTGACCCAGCGAACTACCGCGTCTACCGTTTTTTTTCCCCCCCTTTTTTCCAATTTTTTTCACCGTATAAACCTTCCCTGGAGTTCCACGAACATTTCAAGACTAAAATCAGCCAAATCGGTTCAGCCGTTCTCGAGTTTTGGCGAGACTAACGAACAGCAATTGATTTTTATATATCGCACACCTAGATCTAAAGGGAGCTAACTCAAAAAAGTTACTTTTTCAGGAGAGGCGAGAAACTGATTAATATGTCCATATGCACGCATGAGTTTTATGTATAGATTTATGTTTTTTATAATGAAGCTAGCAGAGTTATATTAGCTTAAATCTGCTTTAGTGGTAGGTGGGAATTGCTGGAATTCGATGGTGTGCATAACTCAAATCTTCAGATTTTTGAGTTAGCTCCCTTTATATCTAGGTGTGCGATATATAGATAACAGTATACATAAATGCACATGAGCGAGGCAGGGTTAGAAGATCCCTGTAGGTTTTGATTCCCTTGCGAGTGTCGAATTTACCTTAGATATATTGTTAGTTTGTCTACGCCTCAACAAAGTCTACGCCCTTGAATGCACTGAGAAACAAAATTATTTAAATAACACATATATATATAATATAATAATAATAATAATATAATAATATATTAACATACCAATATAAACAGTTACATAGATCAGACAAAATATCCGGTGAGTGCCAAACTAGGCTGAGCCTGTATCTTGTATCTATATCTATATATATAACAACAAACAACAAAACTAGAATAATAATAGGAAACTAAGTATCAAACATAAAACATGATAGCCTGTTATCCATCAACTCACAAAACCTTAAATTTGTTACAAATTATTTTCATTACAATATATTATTTAGGTTAAATATTATATTTCAAAACTAATGGTAAATAGTACATTACGCACCAAGGCCAGTAAAATAAAAAATGTCTCAGATCCCATGTAATTGTCGTCCGAGGCGAGGCCGAGGTTGACAAAAATGTGATCTGAGGCTTTTTATTTTACTGGCTGAGGTCAGTATACTATTTTTCTGTTCGACGAAGCCAGAAAGCGGCAATTTCATTTAGCGCAGCGGCCACAAAGTTGGCGCTTTCTGGCCGGAGGACTGAAAAATAATATTAAATCCGACACGTATTAAATCCGACATCAAATGTTCTATTCTAAAATATTTACCTAATTAATTTCATTAATTCTAGGTGGCAGACCCAAACACAGGAGAAATTTTAGGACAAATGCAAAGAGGAGAAATATGTATAAAATCACCGGCTCTCACACTTGGTAAGTACTATATTATATTGAAATCCCTACTAATATTATAAATGCGAAAGTAACTCTGTCTGTCTGTCTGTCTGTTTCGCTTTCACGCTAAAACTACTGGACCGATTTAAATGAAATTTGGTACAATGAAAGTCTGCAGCCTGAGAAAGAACATAGGCAACTTTTTAACCGACTGCAAAAAAGGAGGACTCCACGCGGACGAAGTCGCGGGCAGAAGCTAGTACAACTATAACAGATTTAATTCGCCTATTTCATTTTATCTAACGACCCGCCCGGCTTCACACGGTGTGCTAAATCTTCCTCTTGGATCACTCTATCTATTAAAAAAAACCGCATCCAAATCCATTGCGCAGTTTTAAAGATTTAAGCATATAATTGGACGGGCAGACAGTGACAGCGACTTTGTTTTATACTATATTAGCGGTTCGCCCCGGCTTCGCACGGATCCCTATTTTTTTTCAAAATATTCTATAGCCTATGTTACTCAGGGTGAACGTAGCTTCCCAACAGTGAAAGAATTATTAAAATCGGTCCAGTAGTTTTTGAGCCTATTCATTACAAACATACAAAAATAGGTACAAATCTTTCCCCTTTATAATATTAGTATAGATAGTGATTATACATTTTATCAGGTTACCACGGAGATACTACTTACGACTATTTCGACTCGGAAGGTTTTTTGAAGACCGGAGACATCGGCTACTTCGACGAGGACAAATACTTCTACATCGTCAACAGAATAAAGGAGCTCATCAAATTCAACTCCTTCCAGGTATTACTCACGCCACGGTCCCACAGGGGCAGCCAGAGACCGCTCTCCACTCGCCACGATCCCGACACACCTCTCTTGCTTCCTTCCTCAATACATACATATACTCACGCCACAGTCCCACAGGGGCAGCCAGAGACCGCTCTCCACTCGCCACGATCCCGACACACCTCTCTTGCTTACTTCCTCAATACATATATATACTCACGCCACAGTCCCACAGGGGCAGCCGGAGACCGCTCTCCTCTCGCCACGATCACGACACACCTCTCTTGCTTCCTTCCTCAATACATATACATATACTCACGCCGGAGTCTCACAGGGGCAGCCAGAGACCGCTCTCCTCTCGCCACGATCCTGACACACCTCTCTTGCTTCCTTCCTCAATACATACATATACTCACGCCACAGTCCCACAGGGGCAGCCGGAGACCGCTCTCCACTCGCCACGATCCCGACACACCTCTCTTGCTTCCTTCCTCAATACATACATATACTCACGCCACAGTCCCACAGGGGCAGCCGGAGACCGCTCTCCACTCGCCGCGATCCCGACACACCTCTCTTGCTTCCTCAATACATACATATACTCACGCCACAGTTCCACAGGGGCAGGCAGAGACTGCTCTGTCCTCGCCGCGATCCTGACTCGCCTCTCTTGCTTCCTTCCTCAATACATACATACACTCACGCTACAGTCCCACAGGGGCAGCCAGAGGCCGCTCTCCACTCGCCACGATCCCGACACACCTCTCTTGCTTCCTTCCTCAACACATACATATACTCACGCCACAGTCCCACAGGGGCAGCCGGAGACCGCTCTCCTCTCGCCGCGATCCTTACACCTCTCTTGCTTCCTTCCTCAATACATACATATACTCACGCCACAGTCCCACAGGGGCACCCAGAGACCGCTCTCCTCTTCCGCGATCCCGACACACCTCTCTTGCTTCCTTCCTCAATACATACATATACTCACGCCACTGTCCCACAGGGGCAGCCAGAGACCGCTCTCCACTCGCCACGATCCCGACACACCTCTCTTGCTTCCTTCCTCAATACATACATATAATCACGCCACAGTCCCACAGGGGCAGCCGGAGACCGCTCTCCACTCGCTGCGATCCCGACACACCTCTCTTGCTTCCTTCCTCGATACATACATATACTCACACAGTCCCACAGGGGCAGCCAGAGACAGCTCTCCTCTCGCCGCGATCCTGACGCCTCTCTGTTGTCTCGCGCAGGTGGCCCCGGCGGAGCTGGAGGCGGTGCTGGAGGCGCACCCCGCCGTGCGCGAGGCGGGCGTGGTGGGCGCTCCGCACGAGCGGTTCTTGGAGGCTCCACTGGCGTTCGTGGCGCTGCAGCCCGGAGCCGCCATCACGGAGGATGAGCTCATAGCTTACGTTGACACGCAGGTTAGTATAATAACTCTGTTATAACTTATACGTACACGAGTTTTCTATCCTATCCGTAATTGTTGTCAAGACAAGGTTTGCAAATAAAATACTGTATATATAATACTAACTGTGCCCGCGACTTCGTCCCCGTGGAATAGTAATAGTACCTAATAGTTATTCTTCATAAGGCTTCATATATTCCCCGTGTTTTACACATTTTCCACTGTTTCTTCGCTCCTATTGGTCGCAGCTTGATGTTATATAGCCTAAAGCCTTCCTCGATAAATGGTCTATCCAACAAAAAAAGATTTTTTCAATTCGAACCAGTAGTTCCTGAGATTAGCGTTCAAACAAACAAACAAACTCTTCAGCTTTATAATATTAGTATAGATATACTGTAAATAAAATAATTTATTAATATATATTTTATATATATGTACACAGACATAATAGATTTAATCAGAATAATTTTTGACAATCATTATAATACAAAAAGTATGTGACAGAACTTTGGTACACAGACAGTGTAGAGCCTGAAAGGACATCCTTACTCCTAACTAATATTATAAATGCGAAAGTAACTCTGTCTGTCTGTCTGTTACACTTTCACGCTAAAACTACTGGACCGATTTAAATGAAATTTGGTACAAAGAAAGTCTGGAGCCTGAGAAAGGACATAGGCTACTTTTTAACCGACTGCAAAAAAGGAGGAGTTCCACGCGGACTAAGTCGCGGGCAGAAGCTAGTAGGCTATATTTACTTGAAGTAATTACTATTTCCACATGAACGGAGTCGCGGGCAGAAGCTAGTATAAAATAAGTAATTATATTTTACTAACGACCCGCCCCGGCATTTAATCCCTCTATCTATTAAAAAAACACATCAAAATCCGTTGCGTAATTTTAAAGATTAAAGCGTACATAGGGATATAGGGACAGAAAAAGCTACTTTGTTTTATATTACGTAGGTACCTGTGATGAATTTTGAGAAATGAAATAAATCATTGGAATGAAACAACTATTAACGGATTTAACACGCGTATTTTTATTTTATTTTATTAGCTGACGTTTCGGATTCTTTACAGTTTCATAATCGACTTTAGCGTTAGACTATTGTCAGCTCAGTCGTGCTACGATTATGGAAACTGTAAAGAATCCGAAACGTCAGCTAATAAAAATACGCGAGTTAAATCCGTTATAGTTGTTTCATTCCAATGTGTAATAACCGCGAAGGCATCAGAAATTATTATGAAATAAATCAATTTAAAATGTTTCAGGTTTCTGCAAGAATGCGGTTGGAAGGAGGTCTACGTTTTGTGAAAGAACTGCCGCGCGGCGCCGGAGCAAAACTAGACAGAAAAGCACTAAAAGCAATGATTTAATATTATAATAAATAATACATTAAATAGGCATGACTACATTACAATAAAATACGCGAGTTAAATTCTTTAAAGGTGTTTCATTCCAATCTATACTAATATTATAAAGAGGAAAGATTTGTATTTTTGTGTGTGTGTGTGTTTGTAATGAATAGGCTCAAAAACTACTGGACCGATTTTAATAATTCTTTCACTGTTGGGAAGCTACGTTCACCCTGAGTAACATAGGCTATATAATATCACGCTAGGTCTTATAGTTGCGGAGCAGTAACCGAAAATGTTTCAAAAACGGGGGAAAAAAATCTTAAGTCCCCCCGTGCGAAGCCGGGACGGGCCGCTAGTGTGTAATAACCGCGAAGGCAGCATCTTTTTTTATTACCTACTAGCGGTCCCGGCAGGCTTCGTCCCGCCCGGCAAAGAATCGATTTAAGTATCCTATGTCCTTCTCCTGGTTCTGAGCTACATCGCCAGCAATTTTCAGCCAAATCAGTTCAGCCGTTATTGAGTTATAAATGGAGTAACTAACACGACTTTCTTTTATATAATTATATATAATAATATATATATATATATATCATACTATATTACTATCTATACTAATATTATAAAGAGGAAAGATTTGTACCTATTTTTGTATGTTTGTAATGAATAGGCTCAAAAACTACTGGACCGATTTTAAAAATTCTTTCACTGTTGGGAAGCTAAGTTCATAGGCTATATAATATTTTGAAAAAAAAAAATAGGGATCCGTGCGAAGCCGGCGGACAGCTATAATATAATAACCGCGAAGGCATCAGAAATTATTACAAAAGTTTGTTCTTAAAAAGTTTTTACTTTTAAAGTTATTCCTTTTAGATCTATTTATCTGATAATTACGCAATGCAATACTTGTAGATGATTAAGTCCTAATCATCTTTAGTTATGCGACAAGAAATTAATGACAAACACATGATATTTACAAACAGGTTGCCTTATAAGTATAAGACATACCTGACCTTTGAGGTAAATTGCTTGAGAGCTGATGGCATATTATTCATATTATATCCCTACTAATATTATAAATGCGAAAGTAACTCTGTCTGTCTGTTACGCTTTCACGCTAAAACTACTGGATTTAAATGAAATTTGGTACAAAGAAAGTTTGGAGCCTGAGAAAAGACATAGGCTACTTTTTAACCGACTGCAAAAAGAGTTCCACGCGGACGAAGTCGCGGGCAGAAGCTAGTCTATACTTAATATAATAAAGCTGAAGAGTTTGTTTGTTTGTTTGAACGCGCTAATCTCGGGAACTACTGAATTGAAACAATCTTCTTTTGTTGGATAGACCATTTATCGAGGAAGGCTATATAACATCACGCTGCGACCAATAGGAGCGAAGAAACAGTGGAAAATGTGTAAAAAACTATTCCACGCGGACGAAGTCGTGGGCACAGCATGTGTTAAGATATTTCTTACGCTTTTTGCCACTAGCTGCGTGATAATATTGATGGGTCAGCCGACCCACAACAACCTGAAGGCAGTACATCGACCATCGCCATGCGGCGAGGTCTTTTATAAAGAATTTAAAAATGTTTAAATGCATATTTGTTGTTGTGTTACTAGGTAAGTTTCGCTTTAATTTCTGATGCCTTCGCGGTTATTACACAACTAGCTGTGCCCGCGACTTCGTCCCAGTGGAATAGTAATCCCTACTAGTCCCTACTTCCCTACTAATATTATAAATGCGAAAGTAACTCTGTCTGTCTGTCTGTTACGCTTTCACGCTAAAACTACTGGACCGATTTAAATGAAATTTGGTACAAAGAAAGTCTGGAGCCTGAGAAAGGACATAGGCTACTTTTTAACCGACTGCAAAAAAGGAGGAGTTCCATGCGGACGAAGTCGCGGGCAGAAGCTAGTTCTTCATAAGGCTTCATATTTTCCCCGTTTTTTACACATTTTCCACTGTTTCTTCGCTCCTATTGGTCGCAGCGTGATGTTATATAGCCTAAAGCCTTCCTCGATAAATGGTCTATCCAACAAAAAAAGATTTTTTGGATTCGAATCAGTAGTTCCTGAGATTAGCGCGTTCAAACAAACAAACAAACTCTTCAGCTTTATAATATTAGTATAGATTGTGTTACTAGGTTTCGCTTATAAATTCTGATGCATGTACTTACTTAGGTCTATATCCCTACTAATATTATAAATGCGAATGTAACTCTGTCTGTCTGTTACGCTTTCACGCTAAAACTACTGGACCAATTTAAATGAAATTTGGTACAAAGAAGGTCTGGAGGCTACTTTTCAAGTAAGTGGTTTCGCTTTAATAATTTATGATGCCTTCGCGGTTACACATGGAATAAAATACTATAACGGATTTAACTCGCGTATTTTTATTTTATTTTATTTGCTAACGTTTCGGATTCGCTGACGTTTTTAGGCTATTGTCAGCTCAGTCGTGCTACGATTATGGAAACTGTAAAGAATCCGAAACGTCAGTAAATAAAAATACGCGAGTTAAATCCGTTAATAGTTGTTTCATTCCAATGTGTAATAACCGCGGAGGCATCAGACATTATTAAACTTTTCCTCTTTATTATATTAGTATAGATATAGACCTACGTCTATATCTAAATTCTAAGATTCTACAATCTTTACCTCCAATTTTTAAAGTTGGTCAATAGTTAATTTCATTGATTGTATTAATTATTCATACGCGTGTACGCAGTTTTTGCCCAATTACGACAATAGAGGGGTCATGGTTCGACATAATGGCATCTATTAACTTGCATAATGCGCGTGCAGTGGGGGAAGTACGAGGCGCCAGGGTAGGCACTCCGTACATTAGTGACACTGTGCCTATATGGAATGCACGCCCATGCTTGCATTGTAATAGGTATGTGAACAAAATTTTATACACACGTTCAGTTTGGATGACAATGCGTGTTTGTGTGACGTCATTCTAAAATCAAATTAAGGGAGAGTGGAAAATCAAATGTCTACAAATATGGGTATGTATATTATATGAAAGCTAGCTTGTTAGCGGGTTATCAAATGAAAGAGTATCAAACGTAGGTACATTGTAAAATTATAAAAGTTAGTTTAGCATAACGTCGGTGCGACTGCAATAGCGCGTAAGAGCAATTTGCAATACCGCGTATTTACAGAAATTAGCAAAAATTAGTTTTTGCGCCATCGACTTCTGAGTGTCTATTGGTTACCAATTATTTATTCCTCCTAAAAAATTGATAAAATACTGATACGCGGTATTGCAGTCGCACCGACGATAAGACTATTGTCAGCAGAGTGCTACGATTATGGAATCTGTAAAGGCTCCGAAACGTCAGCCAATAAAATACGCGAGTTAAATCCATTTAAAGTTGTTACATTCCAATGTATAAGAGGGGTCATGGTTTGACGGAATGGCATTTATTAATAAAGTAACAGATAATTCTTGAGTCAATATTTATTTTTCTAACGACCCCAAGGTCAACTGAGAATGCCTTAAGGTATTAAGTTCGCCTTTTGTACATTTATATCTTTAACTCGCGTATTTTTATTTTATTTTATTGGCTGACGTTTCGCATTCTTTACAGTTTCCAGTTTTTTTAGTAATTTAATAAATAAAGTAGTTTGCTTGTATTAATCACTTTAGCATAAGACTATTGTCAGCTCAGTCGTACTACGATTATGGAATCTGTAAAGGCTCAGAAACGTCAGCCAATAAAATAAAATACGCGAGTTAAATCCGTTTAAAATTGTTTCATTCTAATGAATAAAAGCTTGTAAATAGAATAGAATATTTTCATATTTAAGGGTTTTCCCATACATCGGACATGTTTTTTTACTATTTTTATAGGTAGGAAACCCATTGTGCGCGGGTACGATTGACAATCGTACTTGACCTTTTTTCAAGGACTTAAGACTGAGTCGGAATAACCCGTAACTTCTTTCTTATTTTATTATTTTGACTGTTGGTGAAGAATGGACTGTAATTAAAGCAATAGGTTTATGAAGAACTAGCTTCTGCCCGCGACTTCGTCCGCGTGGAACTCCTCCTTTTTTGCAGTCGGTTAAAAAGTAGCCTATGTCCTTTCTCAGGCTCCAGACTTTCTTTGTACCAAATTTCATTTAAATCCGTCCAGTAGTTTTAGCGTGAAAGCGTAACAGACAAACAGACAGACAGACAGACAGACAGAGTTACTTTCGCATTTATAATATTAGTAGGGATTAGTAGGGATATACACACAGCAAGGAGTACGCAACATGGACAATTATAAATTCTTCACACCAGAAATTTCACTGTGCACAGTGAAATTTCTGTACCCCACAGCACGCCCCTATTTGCAAAGTACGATTTTAACTTAAATAACATAATTTTTGATTCGAGGTTCTTATACATAGAAATGAAAGAACTTTAGCGTTAGACTATTGTCAGATCAGTCTTGCTACGATTATGGAATCTGTAAGTTCCGAAACGTCAGCCAATAAAATAAAATACGCGAGTTAAATCCGTCTATAGTTGTTTCATTGTAAAGCAAAAAATGGTTATATACGAAGTTCATCTTACAGACAGAATTAATTAAAAAAAACCGGATTATTGTTTATTATATTACATTAATATCTTGTTATTCAAATTCTTAAAAATATGCATAATAATTTATAATAATTATTTAATTAAAATTGTATTAAATTCTTGGGCATACTGTAAAGGATATACCTACCTACTTATCTCGCGTGTTTTATTTTCGTTTCGAATACTTTACATTTCCCATAGTCGTACCTAACTGAGCTGACGATAGCCTAACGCTTAGGTGATTTTACGTTATGCTAACTAAGTTAAATATTCTATTCTATCACTATCACTACATAGTATAAAACGTCGCTGTCTGTCCGTCCCTATATATTTGCCTAAATCTTTAAAACTACGCAACGGATTTCGAAGCGTTTTTAAAACATAGATATTGACTTTATTGTAATAACAAGACTTCTGTACTAGAACATAATATTTAATGAGTAGGTATTTAAATACAACACATTCCGACCTGACGTATTTAAAAAAAACTGGCGCTAGTAGCGTGTATAATAACAGAACTAATAAACTTGGGGGCTAGACAAGTGCCCAACGTTCAACGTTAACGTTAAACGTTAGCACCAAAATGTATGGGATTTGACATTTGTGACGTACGTGACAGTCGTTCGCGGATGTCAAATCCCATACATTTTGGTCCTAACGTTTAACGTTAACGTTGAACGTTGGGCACTTGTCTAGGGCCCCTGGATAATCTTCTAAGACTAAGACGAATATACATTCAGCCAAATATTAAACCTAACATAAAATTATACCTCAATAATAGAGTGATTTAAGAGGAAGGTTTATACCTAAATAGATCCAGTGAGAAGCTGGGGCGGGTCGCTAGTTAAATATTTATCTATACTAATATTATAAAGAGGAAAGGTTTGTTTGTTTGTTCGTATTGAACAGGCTCCAAAACGACTGGCCGATTCGAAAAATTCTTTCACTGTTGGGAAGCTCCTCTATTCCCGAGTGACATAGGCTATAAAAAAAGGGATCCGTGTGAAGCTGGGACGGGTCGCTAGTTATCCTAATCTTAATCCTAACTAATATTATAAATGCGAAAGTAACTCTTTCTGTCTGTCTGTTACGTTTTCACGCTAAAACTACTGGACCGATTTAAATGAAATTTGGTACCTATAAAGAAAGTCTGGAGCCTGAGAAAGAACATAGGCTACTATTTAACCGACTTCAAAAAAGGAGTTCCACGCGGACGAAGTCGCGGGCAGAAGCCATATATAATAACTCTAAAATAACAATATTTAAGTGGAACTGTAAAAAAAACAAACCATTTTAATTGTAAAGACCTTGACCATTAAATGTTTTGAACTATTAGAAAACAAGTTATATTTGTGATCTATTGACGATGACTGCATTGCATCTTCAGTTTAAAAATAACTAAATTATGCAATACTAATTTAATTTAGCATAAGACTAGCTGTCCGCCCCGGCTTCGCCCGGATGCCTTTTTTATAGCCTATATGTCACTCGGGAATAGTGTAGCTTCCCAACAGTGAAAGAATTTTTCAAATCGGTCCAGCTGTCTGGAGCCTGTTTAATCTAAACAAACAAACAAACCTTTCCTCTTTATTATATTAGTAGTACTTATAGATAATGCAATTTGTTTATATTATTTACTAACTAGCTGTGCCCGCGACTTCGTCCCCGTGGAATAGTAATTCTTCATAAGGCTTCATATTTTCCCCGTTTTTTACACATTTTCCACTGTTTCTTCTCTCCTATTGGTCGCAGCGTGATGTTATATAGCCTAAAGCCTTCCTCGATAAATGGTCTATCCAATAAAAAAAGAATTTTTGAATTCGAACCAGTAGTTCCTGATATTAGCGCGTTCAAACAAACAAACAAACAAACTCTTCCGCTTTATAATATTAGTATAGAGTTATTTTTGATTTGACGATCTCAATATAATTTGACATAATACAGTAATACTGTATGAATCTTGAAAAATAATAAATCAAATTTAAACTAATATTATTATGCACGTAAGTCGTAAAAACATATAAAAAAATACATAATTATTATCAATACATAAAAAGTGCACGCCGTGTTATACAAAATCCAACCGGTTTCTTAAAATTGTTATCTATACTAATATTATAAAGAGGAAAGATTTGTACCTATTTTTGTATGTTTGTAATGAATAGGCTCAAAAACTACTGGACGGATTTTAATAATTCTTTCACTGTTGGGAAGCTACGTTCACCCTGAGTAACATAGGCTATAGAATATTTTGAAAAAAATAAAGAAGCCGGAGTAGACAGTTTTCATAATAAACTAAACGCGAGAGTTCAATATATATATGTACCTACATTATATTATGCACATAAAAACATACAAAATTATATTATCAATTCTGTACTGTACGCCGTGTTATCTATATGTACTAATATTATACAGCTGAAGTGTTTGTTTGTTTGAACGCGCTAATCTCAGGAACTACTGGTGCGAATTGAAAAAATTTTTTTTGTTGAATAGACCATTTATCGAGGAAGGCTTTAGGCTATAACATCACGCTGCGACCAATAGGAGCGAAGAAACAGTGGTAAATGTGTAAAAAACGGGGAAAATATGAAGCCTATATGAAGAATAACTACTCCACGCAGACGAAGTCGCGGGCACAGCTAGTCTTCAATACAATTTAGTTTCTTAAAATGGTTATTTCTTATAAACCGGTTTTTTAACTTTGATTAGGTACTTGATGACCTATCATCACGTCACTATTGAATCATTTTGCCTTTGGGCATTTTGTTTCATCGGAAGTATTAATGTGACATTTATAATGGTTTTACCTTGAATATAAAATATTAAATCACCTTATTTATTGATAAAATCCTTGGACAATTCACACGTAAAGAATATCTACACAAACAAAGCAAATTAAAGTTTAAAATAATTTCTGATGCCTTCGCGGTTATTATACACTAGCTGTGCCCGCGACTTCGTCTCCGTGGAATAGTAATTCTTCATAAGGCCTCTTTTTTCCTCCGTTTTTTACACATTTTCCACTGTTTCTTCGCTCCTATTGGTTGCAGCGTGATGTTATATAGCCTAAAGCCTTCCTCGATAAATGGTCTATCCAACAAAAAAAGAATTTTTGAATTCGAACCAGTAGTTCCTGAGATCGGCGCGTTCAAACAAACAAACTCTTCAGCTTTATAATATTAGTATAGATTTTAAAATAACGACAGGTCGGAATGTGTTGTGTTTTAATACCTACTCATTAAATATTATATACTAGCTTCTGCCCGCGACTTCGTCCGCGTGGAACTCCTCCTTTTTTGCAGTTGGTTAAAAAGCCTATGTCCTTTCTCAGGCTCCAGACTTTCTTTGTACCAAATTTCATTTTCCATTCCAGTAGTTTTAGCGTGAAAGCGTAACAGACAGACAGACAGACAGAGTTACTGTCGCATTTATAATATTTAGTTTGTTTGTTTGGATTGAATAGGTTACGAAACGACTGGACCGTTGATTCTTTCACCGTTGGGAAGCTACACTATTCCCGAGTGACATAGGCTATAGATTTTTATTTTTTAAAAAGGGATCCGTGCGATGCCAGGGCGAACAGTAGTATATATAGTTAATAATAGATAATATATTTTTTCCGGTCGGTCACTCATTTATAAAGGAAATTCCGTGTCATTTTCCTTCTAGTTAATTATCGATTCGTATTTTTTTTATTTACTGGTTTCTGCTCGTGAGTTATACACGCATTTTGCAACCGACGAAAAAAACGAAGGAGGTTCTCAATTCGACGCGTATATTTCTTTTTTTTTTTAATGTATGACCACGCATAACTTTTACAGAGTGGTTCGATTTTGATAATTCTTTTTTTATTGGAAAGAGTATACTCCAAAGTTGGCTCCCATTAATTTGGAAAAAAACTTCCAACCTTAAGGGGTAGGAAAATAAGGGATGATTAATTTTTCACGCACCGATTGTATCGTATGACCACGCGTAACTTTTTACAGAGTAGTCCGATTTTGATAATTCTTTTTTTATTGTATAGGGCATACCTCAAAGTTGATCCCATATACTTTTGGAAAGAAAAAATCCTACCCTATGGGTGGTATAATAGTGGTGGTGGTAATTTATTGTTTACTGAAAGTTAATAGCAAAAACAAGGTAGGTTACTATTTCAAAAGTATTTAAAAATTAAGCATGTAATAATTTGTATAAATTGTAGTCACAGAAAATTATAAAATAATAACTTTTTAATAAAAAAAATTAACCGCCGAAAAAAAACTAAAACGCAACAGAATATAATGGCGCACTGAAAAGTATATATAGTCGTTATAAAAGACAAAATTATTATTTTTTACTTTTCAGTGCGCTATTGTATTCTGTTGCGTTTTAGTTTTTTTTCGGCGGTTAATTTTTTTTATTAAAAAGTTATTATTTACAATTACAAGTTTTTATTAAGTTTCACCTGTCCCGTTGTCTGTCTGTCTGAAAGAGGCAAGGTTTGTTTGTTTGTATTGAATAGGCTCCAAAACGAGCTTTCATTTTTGGAAAGCTACACTATTCCTGAGTGATATAGATGATAGAACTTTAACGGATTTAACTCGCGTATTTTATTTTTATTGGCTCACAATAGTCTTATAATAATTTCTGATGCCTTCGCGGTTATTTCACATTGGAATGAAACAACTATTAACGGATTTAACCCGCGTATTTTTATTTTATTTTATTTGCTGAAGTTTCGTGTTCTTTACAGTTTCCATAATCGTAGCACGACTGAGCTGACAATAATCTAACACTAAAGTGCACTTTAGCATAAGACTATTGCCAGCTCAGTCTTGCTACGATTATGGAATCTGTGAAGGCTCCGAAAATCAGCCAACAAAATAAAATACGCGAATTAAATCCGATAAAGTTGTTTCATTCCAATAGATAGAATATTTCGAAAAAAAATTAGGGATCCGGGCGAAGCCGGGGCGGACCGCTAGTAGTATAAAAAGTCGCTTTCCGCTGTCTATCTGTCCATATGTAGGTATGCTTACATCTATAAAACTACGCAACAAATTTAAATGTGTATTTTTTAAATAGAGTGTATTAATTTCTGTTGCTTTCGCGGTTATTATACATTGGAATGAAACAACTATATAATACTAGCTTCTGCCCGCGACTTCGTCCACGTAGAACTCCTCCTTTTTTGCAGTCGGTTAAAAAGTAGCCTATGTTCTTTCTCAGGCTCCAGACTTTCTTTGTACCAAATTTCATATAAATCGGTCCAGTAGTTTTAGCGTGAAAGCGTAACAGACAGACAGACAGACAGAGTTACTTTCGCATTTATAATATTAGTTAGGATAGTAGATAAACACTGATAATTAGTAACAGTATTGCACCCGTGCGAAGCCGGGCCGCTAGTAACACATAAGTAGGTATAAAGTACCAAAGATATAAAAAAAACTTTTGTTACAGGTATAAATACAGAGAGCTATCGATTCCCAGTTCCAATATACGATGCCAGTAAACACACAAGACCAGAACTAGGCTCACTTAAAACCTGGAGTCGACCAAACAGGAACGCACCAAATGTTTATCAAAATGTCACAGATAAAAGTAAATTTGACAGGTCTCAATGGCGTGACGCATCAAAGGCAAGTTTAAATCCAACATCTGAAAACAACGAATGGTCTCGGGACAGTGAAACGTCAAGTAATAGCAATTTAAAAAGATATGAAAGATACAATTCTGAAAATAGTCAAAATGACAGAAGGAATAGAGATGGAAGATGGAGTCAAGATAGAGGAGTTACTTTAAACGGTCAAAATGACAGAGCGAATAGAGATGGAAGATGGAGTCAAGATAGAGAAGATTCTTCAAAAGATCAAAATGACAGAGTGAATAGAGACTCTGGAAGATGGAGTCAAGATCGAGAAGATTCTTCAAAAGGTCAAAACGACAGAGCGAATAGAGATGGAAGATGGAGTCAAGATAGAGGAATTACTTTAAACGGTCAAAATGACAGAACGAACAGAGATTCTGGACGATGGAGTCAACATAGAGAAGTCAATTCAAAAGGTCAAAATGACAGAGCGAATACAAATGGAAGATGGAATCAAAACAGAGAAGTAAAAGATGTAAGCAGTTCTGGCAGAATGATAGACAGCTCCACAGACAATACAGCTGTCAGATTGTCAAATGTCACTCAAAGAGACACACACAGAAGATCGTCTATCAAATGGGACCGCGATTTCAGTATCAGTAGCAAGTGGATACCTGAATTGCATCAACGTACAATAAACCAAAGGAGTAGAGATGCTAGATCATTTGACATTTGGAGAAAGGGTTTTAATGATCAATCTAAAACAAACGATCGCGGTATAGATGGTACATCATTTGACAGGAATCATGCGTTAAAACAGTCCAAATGGAACACCAATACAAGAGATTACAATGATGGTAAATGGAATAGAAACGGGAATACTTTTTCAAATAATTTCGGTCAAAATACCAGAGCATGGCTTCAAGATTTTGAGTCGAAAAAGTTGACAGCAGCTAATCAAGAAAATAATGTCAAAGACAATTTTACTCCAAATCAGTTTTCCTTTACGAGTCAAAGTAACAAAAACAGTGTTTTTAAGGGTCCAGAATATTTACCACCTGTAAATAATCGCGAATTTGTTCCAAATTACTCTGATCCTAAAGTGTTCAATGGAACAATTGTACCAGACGTACGTACAACAACAATTAATCACAAAGTAAATCCGAGCTACCCCCTACCAATCCATGGAAGAATTGTGCCAGAAGTAACTTCAACGACAAAGACAGCAACAGTACGACAACCAACAACAACTCGACGACAGAGCACAACATTTCGACCCCCAACTTATTCATCTGCTAAACCGATCAACGGAAGAATTGTGCCTGAAGTAACTTCAACGACAAAGACAACAACAGTACGACAACCAACAACAACTCGACGACAGAGCACAACATTTAGACCCCCAACTTATTCATCTGCTAAACCGATCAACGGAAGAATTGTGCCTGAAGTAACTTCAACGACAAAGAGCCCTGGAACAGTGCTGCTGCTTCTACCAACAACACCGATGTACAAAATATCTCTTAAACCGATCGATGGCACGATTGTGCCTGATGTAACTCCAACAACAAAAAAACCCACAACAGTGCCCCCAACAACAACAAAACCGGAAATATACACACGACCACCAATTTATCGCGGCAAAATTGCACCTTTTGTACCTTTAGAAACTACCACTCGGCCACCGACTACCACACCACCACCGACTACTACCACTCCAACAAAAATATATACAGCTCCGTATTATTTGCCTCCCAAAAAAACTCCCACTAGTGTACCGGCGCCAATTTCTGGTAAACTAGTACCTGACGTGACTACCAGACCGCCAACTACAACTCGACCACCGGCTACCACCACCCGACCACCAACTACTACTCGGACACCAACCACCACTCGACCTCCGACTACCACTCGACCACCAACTACCACTCGACCACCAACTACCACACCACCACCGACTACAACTACTCCAACAAAAAAATATACAGCTCCGTATTATTTGCCTCCCAAAAAAACTCCCACTAGTGTACCGGCGCCAATTTCTGGTAAACCAGTACCTGACGTGACTACCCCAAAACCCACCTCTAAAGTATTTCCACCAGCCATTGGTGGGGAAACTGTACCAGACGTACCTTTACCAACCACACCTATACCAACTACGACTACCCAACCACCAACAACCACCACTCAACCACCGACTACCACGCCGCCACCGACTACCACTCAACCACCTACTACAACCACTCAACCACCGACTACCACTCAACCACCTACTACAACCACTCCAACAAAAATATATACAGCTCCTTATTATTTACCCCCAAAAAAAACTCCCTCTAGTTTATCGGCGGCGCCAATTGCTGGTAAACCAGTACCTGAGGTGACTACCCCAAAACCCACCTCTAAAGTATTGCCACCAGTTATTGGAGGGGAAACTGTACCCGACGTACCTCTACCAACCACACCTATACCAACTACGACTACCCAACCACCAACAACCACCACCCGACTATCGATTACTACTCGACCACCGACAACCACTCAACCACCGACTACAACCACTCCAACAACAACTCCACCACTGACTTCCACCACCCGACCACCGACTACCACACCACCACCGACTACCACACAGCCACCGACTACCACTCGACCACCGACTACCACTCGACCACCAACTACCACACCACCACCGACTACAACCACTCCAACAAAAATATATACAGCTCCGTATTATTTGCCTCCCAAAAAAACTCCCACTAGTGTACCGGCGCCAATTTCTGGTAAACTAGTACCTGACGTGACTACCAGACCACCAACTACAACTCGACCACCGGCTACCACCACCCGACCACCAACTACTACTCGGACACCAACCACCACTCGACCTCCGACTACCACTCGACCACCGACTACCACTCGACCACCAACTACCACACCACCACCGACTACAACCACTCCAACAAAAATATATACAGCTCCGTATTATTTGCCTCCCAAAAAAACTCCCACTGGTCGACCGTCGCCAATTTCTGGTAAACCAGTACCTGACGTGACTACCCCAAAACCCACCTCTAAAGTATATCCACCAGCCATTGGTGGGGAAACTGTACCAGACGTACCTTTACCAACCACACCTATACCAACTACGACTACCCAACCAACAACAACCACCACTCAACCACCGACTACCACGCCGCCACCGACTACCACTCAACCACCTACTACAACCACTCAACCACCGACTACCACGCCGCCACCGACTACCACTCAACCTCCTACTACAACCACTCCAACAAAAATATATACAGCTCCTTATTATTTACCCCCAAAAAAAACTCCCTCTAGTTTATCGGCGGCGCCAATTGCTGGTAAACCAGTACCTGAGGTGACTACCCCAAAACCCACCTCTAAAGTATTGCCACCAGTTATTGGAGGGGAAACTGTACCAGACGTACCTTTACCAACCACACCTATACCAACTACGACTACCCAACCACCAACAACCACCACCCGACCACCGACTACCACACCACCACCGACTACCACGCCATCAACTACCACACCATCAACTACCACACCACCAACTACCACTGTGACGCCAAAAGTTTTCAGAGGTCCTTTATATTTGCCGCCCGTTCAAGAACCTACTCCTGATGACACCTCTATTATGAATGGAAAAACAGTAGAAGAAAATAAAGGAGAAGACAATACAGAAGGAAACAATGAAGTAGGAAATGCAGAAGATAAAGAGAGGGTAGAAGGAAAAACAGAAGATGGAAATACAGACGGAATAACTACACCAATAAACTCCGTATTGGAACCAGGCAACGCAAACCGTTTCCTAGATTTAGAGCCTCCAAAACAATCTAGTCAAAACCTAGGACCTAAAGTTAATTTAGCACCAAAAGGGAATGACCTTGGTACGGAAATTGCACCCCCAAAATCAGAGACTCCAGATAATAATGAGGTGTTAACAATGACACCTCAGAAGAGTGAAGACACCTCACAAGTAACGATGACTTTGACAACTGAGGTCCCAGAACTGAGTAATGATTTGTCGGAAAGTGTAAGAATACCGCTTTTTGAATGGCATGTCGGTATATTCAACAAAGGTTATACCCCATATATGCCGATTTGTGGGGGTTCTATCGTAACAAAGGACACTGTTTTATCAGGTAAGAATTTCTGGATTTTGGTTTTTAATGCCTAAATAATAGATTTGATTTTTTTAGTAAAAAATACTTTAATAATTTCTGATGCCTTCGCGGTTATACATTGGAATGAAACAACTTTAACATAAGACTATTGTCAGCTCAGTCGTGCTACGATTATGGAATCTGTAAAGGCTCCGAAACGTCGATAAAAATAAAATACGCGAATTAAATCCGTTAAAGTTGTTTCATTCCAAAAATTACTTCAATCATTTCTGATACCTCGGTTATTGCGCATTTTGAAAACGTTACAGTTCCCATATTCGTAGCACGACTGAGCTGACGATAGTTTAACGCTAAAGTGATTTATTCTCGGCCAATAAAACAAAATATGCGAGTTAAATCCGTTTATAGTTGTTTGATTCAAATGACACCTGTTTGACGGTCTGTTGGTGAAGTGAAACGAAACCAGAGGTTGCAGGTTCGAATCCTGCTAGGGGCAAATAAAACAAAAATACGCGACTTAAATGACTTAAATCCGTTTATAGTTGTTTCATTCCAATGAAATAAGTATTACTTAATACTTAGGTCCCTAATAAGTAGTTATTTTCATTATCTTTTTACATTTATTGAGTTTCTTTTACGTTGGAGGTTTGTTTAATTTTTCAACCGACGAAAAAAACGGAGAAGGTTATCAAGTCGACGCGTATTTTTTTTTATGTATGATCACGCATAACTTTTTACAGAGGATTTTGATAATTCTATTTTATATTATTTATTACCAGCGGCGCATTGCTTCTGGGGCCCCGACGGAGTGCTTCCCGCTTCGCAATACGCCGTTGGAGCTGGCAAGCGATACAGGCGGTGGGAACACCCCAACGAGAGAAACTTGCAGCCATCTGACGTAAGAACTACTATGGGTACGTTCCACTTAACGCTCGCAACGCCGTCGACCACGACCGCTGAAATTGCCGTTCCACTAACGAGAAACCACCGCGGGCGTTGTAAGCGAATGTTTATAGGTGGAACGCACATCGTGAGCGACGAAAGCCCACTCTGACCCACCAATATTTTGTGGGCGAAGTGGGCGCGATGTGGTCGCGAACAGTGACGTCATCTATGACGTCGAGCCATCGCTCGCAACGACCACGGGCGTTAAGTGGAACGATACAGAGGGTGTCACGAGCGTTGCGGGCGCTTAGTGGAACGCACCCTATATTTTGAAGGGATTGAAATTAAACGTCATCCTCTTGGTAGAATTTGATATTTATACAAGACTAGCTTTTGCCCGCGACTTCGTCCGCGTAATTTTTAACCCCGTTATGGGGCGTACTTCATTAGAATACGGATCTATATCTGAATCCCTAACGTTTTTTAACCTATTATTGCATTCCCTAACGTTTTATGTCATAATGATCATTTGTCCTAACACTCTTATGACCTATCTTTTGTTTTCCCAACATCGTATGGATGTTTTTTTTCCCTAACGTATTTCCCACTTGCCATATTGATTACTAGCTTCTGCCCGCGACTTCGTCCGCGTGGAACTCCTCCTTTTTTGCAGTCGGTTAAAAAGTAGCCTATGTCCTTTCACAGGCTCCAGACTTTCTTTGTACCAAATTTCATTTAAATCGGTACAGTAGTTTTATCGTGAAAGCGTAACAGACAGACAGATAGAGTTACTTTCGCATTTATAATATTAGTAAGGAAGTAAGGATTCATCCGAATCCTATTCGGTTTTGGCGCTTCGCCGGCCGCTGCCGCGGCAAGCTCGCTAAGCTCACTCGACTTTCGCGCTGTAGGATCACAGTTCAATTAATTAGTATACTGACAAAACCTGGTTTGTTAACGTTATGTTGTAAATATACTATTATTAAAAGTACCGATTCTGACGCTTCGCCGGCCGCTGCCGCGGCATGCTCGCTTCGCTCGCTTGGATCGCGTGCTGGACGGTCTCAGATCTACCTAACATTTCTCCTCGCTTCGCTCGTCGTCGTACCTAAAGGAGACCTTTTTTAATTTAAGTGTGATTGTTGTTATCAATGTTCGACGGCCTGTTGGTCTAGTGGTTAGAGGCCCTGACTACGAAACCGGAGGTTGCGGGTTCGAATCCCGCTAGGGGCAGATGTCAATGTGATGAGCACTGGCATCTGTACCTGAGTCTTGGATGTCTTATATGTATTTATGTATATTTATCCGTTGTCTAGTACCCATAACACAAGCAAAAAGCTTTGCTTAAAATGAGACTAGATAATTGGTGTGAATTGTCCAAAGATATTTATTTATTATTTATTTACTAATGTTTTTTTTTGTATTTACAGGTTTCAAGACTAATAATTCCTCCGCGATATAGAGGCGTTTTGACAAGTTTCCAAGATGACATCGCCATTTTGAAGCTGGCGACACTTTTGACATACACATACGCAGTCAAACCCATATGTGTCAGTTTTGACGTTGAATTTGACAAGCGACAGCTGACAGACGGGAACATGGGATTGGTAAGTGACGAATGGTAACGGTCGCCGAGCACAGCGAAAGACGGACGTTGCCCTTTCTATTTGTCTCTGTCGCACGCGTGTAATAGTGCCCTCACGCTCGCACAGTAACCTGGGGGAACCTTATATCCTGTATTGTACCTACCATATTTAAATCCTTAATAATTATACTTTTCTCACCATAAACTACTATTTCCCGACCATAAACTACTGCTTCTCCCACCATATGCTACAACTTCCCCACCATAAACTAGTACTTCCCCCACCTTAACCAGTACTTCCCCCACCATAAGCTACTACTTCCCCCACCATAGGCTACTACTTCCCCCACCATAGGATATTACTTACTCCACCATAAGCTACTACTTCCCCCACCACAGGATATTACTTACTCCACCATAGGATATTACTTACTCCACCATAAGCTACTACTTCCCCCACCATAAGCTACTACTTCCCCCACCATAGGATATTACTTCCCCCACCATAGGATATTACTTCCCCCACCATAGGATATTACTTACTCCACCATAGGATATTACTTCCCCCACCATAGGCTACTACTTCCCCCACCATAGGATATTACTTCCCCCACCATAGGCTACTACTTCCCCCACCATAGGATATTACTTCCCCCACCATAGGATATTACTTCCCCCACCATAGGCTACTACTTCCCCCACCATAGGATATTACTTACTCCACCATAAGCTACTACTTCCCCCACCATAGGCTACTACTTCCCCCACCATAGGATATTACTTACTCCACCATAGGATATTACTTACTCCACCATAGGATATTACTTACTCCACCATAGGATATTACTTACTCCACCATAAGCTACTACTTCCCCCACCATAGGCTACTACTTCCCCCACCATAGGCGACTACTGACGCCACCATAGGATATTACTTCCCCCACCATAGGCTACTACTTCCCCCACCATAGGATATTACTTACTCCACCATAGGCTACTACTTCCCCCACCATAGGCTACTACTTCCCCCACCATAGGCTACTACTTCCCCCACCATAGGATATTACTTACTCCACCATAAGCTACTACTTCCCCCACCATAGGATATTACTTACTCCACCATAGGATATTACTTACTCCACCATAGGATATTACTTCCCCCACCATAGGATATTACTTACTCCATCATAAGCTACTACTTCCCCCACCATAGGATATTACTTCCCCCACCATAGGATATTACTTACTCCACCATAGGATATTACTTCCCCCACCATAGGATATTACTTACTCCACCATAGGATATTACTTCCCCCACCATAGGATATTACTTCCCCCACCATAGGATATTACTTACTCCACCATAGGATATTATTACTTACTCCACCATAGGATATTACTTACTCCACCATAGGATATTACTTACTCCACCATAAGCTACTACTTCCCCCACCATAGGATATTACTTACTCCACCATAGGATATTACTTACTCCACCATAGGATATTACTTACTCCACCATAAGCTACTACTTCCCCCACCATAGGATATTACTTACTCCACCATAAGCTACTACTTCCCCCACCATAGGATATTACTTACTCCACCATAGGATATTACTTACTCCACCATAGGATATTACTTACTCCACCATAGGATATTACTTACTCCACCATAGGATATTACTTACTCCACCATAAGCTACTACTTCCCCAGAATATATTCCCTACAGAAATGTACATATAATTATTTCTGATGCCTTCGCGGTTATTATACATTGGAATGAAACAACTTTAAGCGGATTTTATTTTATTGCCTGACGTTTCGGAGCCTTTACAGATTCCATGATCGTAGCACGACTGAGCTGACAATAGTCTAGTTACTAATGTGATACTAGACTCTAGTATCACATTAGCATAAGACTTTAAAGTTGTTTCATTCCAAAAGAATATATACGTGTCGAATAATCCCTAATAATATAATAATATTATAATAAATGCAAAAGTAACTCTGTCTGTCTGTCTGTCAGTTACGCTTTCACGCTAAAACTACTGGACCGATTTAAATAAAATTTGGTACAAAGAAACTCTGGAACCTGAGAAAGGACATAACTTTTTAACCGACTGCAAAAATAAATAAATAAACTAAGACAAAAAAATAGTAGGTAAATATATATATACATATATATACCTATATAATAATAAGTAATGTATAATCTATATGAAATAAAGGCTTTTTTATTTTAACCATAGGATATTACTTACTCCACCATAGGATATTACTTACTCCACCATAAGCTACTACTTCCCCCACCATAGGATATTACTTACTCCACCATAAGCTACTACTTCCCCCACCATAGGCTACTACTTCCCCCACCATAGGCTACTACTTCCCCCACCATAGGATATTACTTACTCCACCATAGGATATTACTTACTCCACCATAGGATATTACTTACTCCACCATAAGCTACTACTTCCCCCACCATAGGATATTACTTACTCCACCATAGGATATTACTTACTCCACCATAAGCTACTACTTCCCCCACCATAGGCTACTACTTCCCCCACCATAGGATATTACTTACTCCACCATAGGATATTATTACTTACTCCACCATAGGATATTACTTACTCCACCATAAGCTACTACTTCCCCCACCATAGGATATTACTTACTCCACCATAAGCTACTACTTCCCCCACCATAAGCTACTACTTCCCCCACCATAGGCTACTACTTCCCCCACCATAGGATATTACTTACTCCACCATAAGCTACTACTTCCCCCACCATAGGATATTACTTACTCCACCATAGGATATTACTTACTCCACCATAAGCTACTACTTCCCCCACCATAGGCTACTACTTCCCCCACCATAGAATATTACTTACTCCACCATAAGCTACTACTTCCCCCACCATAGGCTACTACTTCCCCCACCATAGGATATTACTTACTCCACCATAGGATATTATTACTTACTCCACCATAGGATATTACTTACTCCACCATAAGCTACTACTTCCCCCACCATAGGATATTACTTACTCCACCATAAGCTACTACTTCCCCCACCATAGGCTACTACTTCCCCCACCATAGGATATTACTTACTCTACCATAAGCTACTACTTCCCCCACCATAGGATATTACTTCCCCCACCATAGGATATTACTTACTCCACCATAGGATATTATTACTTACTCCACCATAGGATATTACTTACTCCACCATAGGATATTACTTACTCCACCATAAGCTACTACTTCCCCCACCATAGGATATTACTTACTCCACCATAGGATATTACTTACTCCACCATAGGATATTACTTACTCCACCATAAGCTACTACTTCCCCCACCATAGGATATTACTTACTCCACCATAAGCTACTACTTCCCCCACCATAGGATATTACTTACTCCACCATAGGATATTACTTACTCCACCATAGGATATTACTTACTCCACCATAGGATATTACTTACTCCACCATAGGATATTACTTACTCCACCATAAGCTACTACTTCCCCAGAATATATTCCCTACAGAAATGTACATATAATTATTTCTGATGCCTTCGCGGTTATTATACATTGGAATGAAACAACTTTAAGCGGATTTTATTTTATTGCCTGACGTTTCGGAGCCTTTACAGATTCCATGATCGTAGCACGACTGAGCTGACAATAGTCTAGTTACTAATGTGATACTAGACTCTAGTATCACATTAGCATAAGACTTTAAAGTTGTTTCATTCCAAAAGAATATATACGTGTCGAATAATCCCTAATAATATAATAATATTATAATAAATGCAAAAGTAACTCTGTCTGTCTGTCTGTCTGTTACGCTTTCACGCTAAAACTACTGGACCGATTTAAATAAAATTTGGTACAAAGAAACTCTGGAACCTGAGAAAGGACATAACTTTTTAACCGACTGCAAAAATAAATAAATAAACTAAGACAAAAAAATAGTAGGTAAATATATATATACATATATATACCTATATAATAATAAGTAATGTATAATCTATATGAAATAAAGGCTTTTTTATTTTAATTTTAATTTTATTATATAAATTTACAGGTAGCAGGTTGGGGCCTAACTGAAGAAACCGGGAAACCGGCTAAACGACTCATTTATTTGGACTTGCCTTACGTGGACATCGATAAATGTATAAACGACGCGACAGATGATTTTATAAAATACATAACAAGCGACAAAATATGTGCTGGAGTTAAAACAGGTAACTTAAATCTATATAAGCTACTAACTACCTAATTACCCCCGCGGGGGTAAAACTAGTATTTCTTGCAACAATCAGCCGGCAGTTGTCTCTCGCGCCGCATTGCAAAGTGTCTAGTCTGAGCGGCGACTAGCGCGCGAGCTCGGCGGCGGGAGGAGGCGCGGGCAGGGACCCTAGCTAGGACATAAGGGTAACGGACATAAAAAAGTTAAGAACCACTGATATAAGTAAAAGCTGACTGACTGAATAACTTAGGGCCTAAACTATAAGGGTTAGAAACTTGAAAGGCACAGGGATTCCTTTTATAGCGTAGGAAGCACTAAGGAAGGATTTTTGTAAATTCACCCCCCTAAGGGGGTAAAACGGGGGTTCAAAGTTAGTATGTAGGTGCCAGAAGTAACCTATAAGTTTTGATTCCCTTGCGAGTGTCGAAAATTACCTTAGATAATATTCTTAGTTTATCTATCTATACTAATATCGTAAAGTGGAAAGGTTTGTTTTTTGGATTGAATAGGCTCCTAAACGACTGGACCGATTTGAAAATTCTTTCATTATTGGAAAGCTACATTATTCCCGAGTGACATAGGCTATAAAAAAGGGATCCGGGCGAAGCCGGGGCGAAGCCGGGGCGAACCGCTATTTAATAATAAAATTATATTCTACGTTTCAGGAAGAGCGCTGTGCAAGGGAGATAGCGGTGGCGGCCTTGCATTCTTGTCAGGCAGGACCCCCTACTTAAGAGGCATTGCATCGACTGCACCGAGGAACCAAAACCAGTGCAACGCCTATGCAGTTACCAGCTTCACTCACATAATGGCGCATAGGACGTTTTTGTTAGACAATGTGCCAGAAATTGAGATGGAATGCAAAAGTGCAATGTATTAACTAAGTGACTCGGACGAGAATAGGCATTTTTCTTTCGTTGAAAGGTACGTGCAGTGAGGGTCGCGTATGTAGGCAGGGTAGGCACTTCATACATTCATACTATTGTGCCTATATACGAAATGACTGGACGATTTGAAAAATTTCACTGTTGGGAAGCTACACTATTCGCGAGTGACATAGGCTATATTACATTTTGAAAAGAATTGGGGTCCGTGCGAAGCCGGGGCGGACCACTAGTTATAAATAATACATGTCAATTAGACGGCATTGAAAATACTCATATTTAATAATTAAGTTTATTTGAATGTAAAATATAAATTGTATATAATTAATACGTTGTTTTTTTACTAAAAAAAAAGATTTTACACTCAGCCATCTTGTATTCTTTTAAAATAAATTATATTATTATATAAATCGCTACATAGTATAAAACAAAGTCTCTGTCTGTCCGTCCCTATGTTTACTTATATCTTTAAAACTACGCAACGGATTTTGAGGCATTTTCTTTAATAGATAGAGTGATAATGATATTTTTGTACAAAGACAAGAGTAGAAAAATTTTAGACCCCCAGTGGGATTCGAACCCACGCCTATGCCTTTACTAGCGGCATTACACCATTACACCATAAGGACCACTGACAGGTCATCGAATTTATCTACTCCTTTTAATTCGGTCTTTGTACTTTATTGTTTACATGCGAATTTTCGCTTCAATCGAATTATCGATTGATAGATCGTAGTTAATATTAGATAGAGTGATTTAAGATGTAGGTTTATAGCACCCCTTTATAGTGTGAAGCCGGGGCGGGTCGCTAGTAAATTATAAAATGTCGTTGTATCTTAATGTCGTATTTTTCTTTATAAAATATATGAAAATCGGTAGTGTCGTTTTTGAGATTTATTTCTTTCATATTTTATATACCTACATAAAACAAAGTACGCTATTTATAAGTAATGAACGTCTGAACCGATTCACGATCTTTGATTTCTTATTTTACTCAAGCAAAATAACATATATCATCGGGAAAATAAAAAAACCACTTATAAACAAAATTCATTTAATAATTTCTGTCACCTTCACGGGTTCACATTAAAACAATACAATTATAACAGTACAACGATTTAAAAAAAAATCTTTAAAACTTGACCTGTGAAGGATGTATGGCGGGATGTACTATTAGTTAATATTTAAAATACAATCAGCTATTATTCTCATGCACCTTAAAATGCACTTTCAACGCCCATTTGGAAGCAAATCTCTTATTACAAACACCACACACAGCCTTCTCGCCAGTGTGCGTAACCTCATGCCTCTTCAACTCTGAGCTCATAAAGAAACTAGCATCACAATACTTACACACATAATTCCTCTCATTATTATGTTTCCTTCTAACATGATTCAAATAATACGGTCGCCAACTAAAACTCTGCCCGCACATCTCACAATAAATAATTTTAACTTTCTCACTATGTCTCTCAACAACATGCAAATGTCTCTGATAAATACCTTGAAACTTATCACCACAGTACAAACACTTTATCTTCTTCTCTTGATTATGGACAAACTCTATATGCTTCTTCCTGTATTTCTCCAACGTAAACACTTTACCGCACTGACTGCAAACAAACCGTCCAATTTCGTGTATTTTAAGATGCTTTTTCAACCGATTCTCAGCTAGAAACGTATCACCGCATTCCGCACACATATAACTACTGTAATGAGCGTTCATATGCGCGTCTAAATGATGATAATTTGGAAAACCAGTCTTACACAACGCACAAGTCAATTCACTTTTCAATACATACGGAATAACCCTTGCATAAGCTTCTTCAAAATCTAAGCTGTGTTCTTCCTTTAAATGCTTGAACATCCCATTCCAACTCTCCAAAACAATACAACATATAGTGCAGTGCAAATTCTCTATATCCAGTTTGAGTACTTCATTCTGCCAGAACGGTTTCAAGATGGCTTCCACGCTTTCCGTCCTCTCGCCTATGTGTTTTGTCCTAGTGTGCGTTCTTAAATCGGTTGGTTCTTCGAAATACGGTCCTTCCGTGGTACAGTAAGCGCAGTAGTATCGGGCTGTCTTTGTTTTGTATGGGGTAGCGTTTGTGTATGTTAGAATAGTTTTTACTTCCTCCGTGAAGTTATGCTGACGTTCTTGGTTTGATGGCTTAGAGGCAATGCCTAATGCTGAAAAAAAAATTGTTAAATTATTTCTGATGCCTTCACGGTTATTACACATTGGAATGTAACAAGTTTAGATGGATTTAACTCGCGTATTTTTACTTTAGCATAAGACTATTGCCAGCTCAGTCGTGCTACGATTATGGAATCTGTAAAGATTCCGAACGCCACCCAAAAAAAAAAAATACGCGAGGTAAATCCGTCTATAGTTGTCTCAAAACGCGAAATTAATTCTGTCTGTCTCGTTTTCACACTAAAACTACTCAACCGATTTAAATGAAATTTGGTACACAGATAATCTAGAGCCATAGGCTACTTTTTAATCCGAAAAAAGGGTTAAAAGGGGAGATTGAACTATTGTAATTACTCGGGCAAATGGTAGCTTATAATATTTTCGTGCGCGACTCGCACTTGACCAGTCTTTTTCTTACCAGCTCTCCGCTTCTCAGCATGGAGTCTTGAAGCTAGGGTCTTGCGAGGCACTTTGTAATATCCAGCCGCCTCCATGACACTCCGTCTCCCTCCGTGTACATCTTCCATGGCTCTCCTCAAGTTGTCTTCTGGATACTTCTTGTAGCTTCTCACTCTGTCTTCGTTCTTCTTTTTGGTTCTTTTGTTATCCGCATACAATGTTTTGGTTTCCTCTGAAATGTGTGGATAAAGTTTTTAAAAAAAAATTGGACATAATAATTTCTGAAGCCTTCGCGGTTATTACACATTGGAATAAAACAACTATAGATGGATTTAACTCGCGTACTTTATTCGCCGTGTTTCAGTTTACAGTTTCCATAATCGTAGCACGACTGAGCTGATACTTCACAATATTCTTATGCTACTTTAGCATAAATCTATTGTAAATTAAATAAATAAATATCTTCGGAAAATTCACACCATTTGATATAGTCCCAAACTAAGCAAAGCTTGTACTATGGGTACTAGACAATGGATAAACATACATAAATACATATAAGACATCCAAGACTCAGGTGCAGATGCCAGTGCTCACACTGACTGCTAGCAGGATTCGAACCCGCAACCTCCGGTTTCGTAGTCAGGGGCTCTGACCACTAGACCAACAGGTTGTCAAGCACTTTTTCTTCTTAAGAATCAGATTCAGAATCAATATAAATTTATTCAATATTAGCTCCTGCCAGCAACTTCGTCCGCGTGGAACTCCTCCTTTTTGCACTCGGTTAAAAAGTAGCCTATGTCCTTTCTCAGGCTCCAGACTTTCTTTGTACCAAATTTCATTTAAATCGCTCCAGTAGTTTTAGCGTGAAAGCGTAACAGACAGACAGAGTTACTTTCGCATTTATAATATTAAGTAGGGATAAACTGTGAGATGTGACGTCACAAGCCCCGACTCTCGAATTTTTTTAGCATATTTTTCTTATTTTGGATGTCTAAGGTTGATGATGATATAATAAGTTACCGAGTTGACTCATCTCTTTAAGGGGATGAAAAGAGGGTGGTAAATACGAAAGTACGGGTGGAAAACAGAATTACCAGCATCATCTGAATATATCTCCAGATACTCAACATCTTCATATACCCCATCGTTGGATTCGTATACCACGTCGTTAGATTCAAATATATCGCCGTCCTGCGGCTCCGCTTGCGTATTATCACACTCTTCTTTGACTATAATTGTTGTTACTGAAAAAATAAAATTAAATATTTATTAGGACTATGACAAATTGTGGAGGGATTTTTTTTTATTTTCAACTTTTAACAACATTAATAAAAAGCATAAAGCACATCTTTATATATATAAATCTTCTGTATGTGTGTTAGTCATTGAACTCCTCCTAAATGGCTGGACCGATTTTGATGAAATTTTTATTGTGTATTCCAGGAGGTTTGAGGATGGTTTGTGAGTGGGACAGGACAAAGTTTGTCCTGTCGGTCCGCTTACTCTGTAAATATTTTTTGGATAATTATATCTAAGTTTGTTAATAATTAGGTACTTACCTAGCAATAAAAAAAAAATCTTAGCATACTAGCTAACTCTTTTTTGGAAATTTTACTAAATATTTTAATGAAACAGCTATAAACATATTTTATTCACTGACATTTCGGATTCCTTACAGTTTCCATAATTGTAACACAACTGAGCTGACAATAGTCTAATGTTAAATCTTTAGCTTTTATTTAAACTGTAAATAATCTGAAACATCAGCCAATAAAAATTGTTTCATTCCAACATGTGCAAAGGCATCAGAAATCATTATACCATCATCCAAATCGGAGTAGAGTTGGTGTTCGCAGGACAGCACCTGCTTCCTGAAGAGGTAGGCGTCCCGAGCTCGGTGGACGCATTCCTCGCAGATCAGCTCCAAGTGCTTATTCTCCGGAGTCTGCCACTGGAACCAGGGTTAATATGATTTAGATTGTGATAGAATGAAACAACTGTATTTATTCACTTTAGCATAAGACTATTGTCAGCTCAGTCCTGCTACGATTATGGAAACTGTAAAGAATCCGAAACGTCAGCAAATAAAATAAAAATACGCGAGTTAAATTCGTTAATAGTTGTTTCATTTTATTATGGTTTCTTTTAGAAATTCATGATTTTTATGAACCCTGCAGATAAGCGTTCCTAAGATAATAATAAGTGTAAAAACTATTTTATTGACTTCTAAGATTAATTGATAAATATGATAATATATTACTTATCTTTATTTTAAAAACAATAAATCGAGGCCAAAAACCTCTCATCCATGCATTATAAACAAAAGTTTATTTTACATTATAAAGAAAATTTTTATATAACATTTTAGGTTAATAAGCAGTATTTACGGAATACAAGTGTCTGTTATATCTTTTTAAATATCTTAAATGAGCTTAAATAAATTTAACTTACAGTTAAACCAAAACATTCGACCAACATCTCCCCGTACGTTTCAAGTTGACCATTTTCAAAATATTCACTCCACAAGCTTTTAAAACAACCGTCTCTGAGGCAGCACTTGCATAAACCAAAATGTGTATCATCTTCGTCGGTTCCTTCAATTTTCATTGCCATTTTCCAAGAATAAATACGAGAAAAAACGTAAAACTCAAATAAATGGAATTCGAACAAGCGAAAAGTCAAACGCCATTTTCTTTTTGCTGTCACAGTCACAGATTATACAAATTTTGGTGGATTTCACGATTTTCACGAGCGTTTCAACCGCCGCCATTACCTATTCCTAAATAAATAATATATATTGTAAAAATAAGCTACACCTGCAATTAAGTTTTGATACAGAAATATTGTGAAAGTACATGTTTTCACAATTTATCGAATTTAAATCATTTTGTAGCTCATTTTTTCAATATTTACAAATAGATAAAGACGGCGTTTGAACCGCCGTGAAATGTACCCCTTTGACATCGTTTCTTTGGAATGAAACAACTTTACGAATTTAACTTTATATCTTTTATTTTATTTGCTGACGTTTCGGATTCTTTACAGTTTCCATAATCGTAGCACGACTGAGCTAACAATAGTCTAACGCTTAAAGTGTTCCTTTGTACGCATACAGCAATAACGAAACGCAATTGGTTATTGACATTTTGGCGTGCATTCTACTTTTCGGCTATAAATCATATTTTTTTAGCTTTACACGTATTTTAAATAACTTTTAACTTATTATTTATTAAAATAATGTAGCATTCATTTACACGTATTCATATACTTCATTAAGAATTAGTATTTTAAGTGTGTAAGTGAGTTTAATATATAAAAATGAGTGTTCAAAAGAGTAACGGGCCTATTATAGATCCAGCTTTGTGCAGATGTTGTAGGGCTATTAAAAAATGCAGAATGCTCACATCTGAATATAATTATATGGGAAATAAGGAAGTCTACGCAGATATGGTCATGGACTGCTATGGTATACTTGTAAGTAGTTTTTTATATTTACGTTTAGTTATTTACTTTTTGTACTTATATAAATTTGTTTATTGGAAAAAATATCGTGACCCGGCAAATGTTCGTTATGATATATATATTACGACTTTCTCATACCTACCAAATATACTTAAAGAAGAAAATTTATTCAAGTTGTTTTCAATTTACAGTTAAAAGAGGCCAATAATAGCCTAAACATGCCAGTAGTTTAGAATTGAATGTAGCTTTTATTCATAAAATTTTTAAATTAGGGTTTAACATGTTATTGTTAGAATGAAACAACTTTAACGATGCTGATGGATGCTGATGTTTCGGAGCCTTTACAGATTCCATAATCGTAGCCTTTACAGATTCCATAATCGTAGCCTTTACAGATTCCATAATCGTAGCACGACTGAGCTGACAATAGTCTTATACTAAAGCTTTAGGGTTAAATCCGTTAAAGTTGTTTCATTCCAATGTATAATAACAGCGAAGGCATCAGAAATTATTATGTCATGGATATATTTGATGTACCTACCTATATAACTATTATTTATGACTTGCAGATTAATTTGTTTTTTGATTACCATTGAACTAATAAATTTTAATTATATAATTAGAAAAAAAATTAAGTTAATTATTATTATACTAGCAGACCCATGGAACATACCTCCATGTATATTTTTTTTCTTCTATACAAACTTTGTCCTGGCAACAAAACAAAAAAAAAAGAATCCAATAATAATTTCTGATGCCTTGGTTATTTTTTAATATTTAATAAATAAGTGTAAATAAACAAATCTCTTATTTTCTGATGCCTTTTCCGTTATTATACATTGTCCTGGAATGAAACAACTTTAACGGAGAGAAGAATATTTTATTTAATGGTTCCGAAACGTCAGCCTATAAAATAAAATACCCGAGTTAAATCCGTTAAAGTTGTTTCATTCCAACATAAAACTCTTATAATTTGGAATGAAACAACTATTAACGGATTTAACTCGCATATTTTTATTTTATTTTATTAGCTGACGTTTCGGATTCTTTACAGTTTCCATAATCGTAGCACGACTGAGCTGACAATAGTCTAACGCTAAAGTCTCTTATAATTTGTCAGTTGTCTCATATGTTATTTTTGTCACCTGTCAGTTGTCTCACATGTATGTTATTTTTGTCACCCGTCAGTTGTCACACGTGGACGACAACGAGCGCGACGCGGGCGTGTGCGCGACGTGCGTGGTGCGGCTGCGGGAGGCACTCGCCTTCCGCCACCAGGTGCTGCAGTGCGAGGAGCTGTTCCTGCAGGCCAAGCTGGAGCCCCACGACGAGGAGAAAGACGGTACACGTGCGGACTGGCTCTAGCCAGTAAACTTTTTTTTTTGCCCAGGGGAAATCCATCATGGATACCATGCAGCCCAGGGGAGCTACATGGTTATGTCAGACTCTTACTGACTAAAACCCCTGGGGTGTTCCGTCGCTCGCTATAGGCAAAGTCACGAGGACGCTCAGCACAGGCTAACTAGGCTATAACCTAGGGTCTACCCTAGGTTATTTTCAAGGACCGGTGTAATGTTGATATTTGAAGAGAATTAAGTATGATGAGTTGATGAGGATGAAGTAGGAATGAAATTTGATGAATATGAAGCGGGAATCAAATTTGATGAGAATTTAGTGGTGTACTGTTGTGATAAGAATGAAGTATAATACTGATTTGATGAGGATGAAGATGGGATACAAGTTTGATATTGATTTGATGAGGATGTACATGTGTGGACTAGCTAGTCCCTAGGTTCTTAACCTGGGGGTTATAACGCCGCATTACAAAGTCTGAGCAGCGCCTGCTCGTCGGAGGGAGGAGGGGCGCGATCAGAGACCCTAGTTAGGACATATGGGTGACGGACCTAAAAAGCTTTAGAACTACTGTCCTAGATTATGTTTTTGGTTGTGTTGATAGGGAACTATGTGATGTGGATATTTGATGAGAATGAAGTATGATGAGGATGAAGTAGGAATCAAATTTGATGAGAATGAAGTATAATTCTTATTTGATGAGGATGAAGTATAATTCTTATTTGATGAGAATGAAGTATAATTCATATTTGATTAGAATGAAGTATAATTCTTATTTGATGAGGATGAAGATGGGATACAAGTTTGATGAGGATGAAGTATGATACTGATTTGATGAGGATGAAGTAGGAATCAAATTTGATGAGTATGAAGATGTGTGTTTGTGTTTATGTGTGTGTGCGTGTGTGTGTGAAGTATGTGAGTGCAATGTCATTGTTTCCTTATTTCGTTATTTAGACGTTTGTAGACGTTATGTAGACGTTTTTAATAAATGTTTTTTTTTATTACACATAGAGAGCAAAATGAAGAAGTTCGACCTCGAGTTGAAGACCGAGCCGAAGGACTACAGCAGCGACCACAACTCCATGGGCGCCGCCGACAATGACGTGGGGGACTATTCTGATGACGATATTGAAGGTATATCAACTACTGAATTTTTTAAAATCACGAAATTGTGTTACTTAACTTTATGAATGGTCCCCTAAGGGCCCCCAAAAAATTGCAGTAAGCTTTAGCGTTTATTGTCAACTTAGTCGTGCTACGATTATGGAAACTGTAAAGAATCCGTATCATCAGCAAATAAAATAAAATACGCAAGTTAAATCCGTTCACAGTTGTTTCAGTCCAATGTATAATGACCGCAAAGGCATCAGAAATTATTATATTTAAATAAGACTAGCTGTGCCCGCAACTTCGTCCGCGTGGAATAGTTATTTTTCATATTGGCTTAATATTTTCTCCTTTTTTTACACATTTTCCACTGTTTCTTCGCTACTATTGGTCGCAGCGTGATGTAATATAGCCTAAAGCCTTCCTCAATAAATGGTCTATCGAACAACATTTTTTTTATTTCCAGACAACAAGCCCCTGAAGCCTGAATCGAAGACAGACATCGCCCCGGTCCTGAAGGACGAGGACCTGAAGAGTGAGGACTCAGTAGACTACAATGGAGACTCGAGCGACTCCGACGAGCCGATCAAGAAGAAGATGAAGAGGAAGGCGAAGAAGACTAACGGCACTAAAAAGAAGAGCGGGAAGATCGCCAAGAAGCAGAAGGCTGGTGAGTGTGGGCTAGAGATGTAGGTGGGAGGGAGGAAGGGATGACGCATACAAAGTAAAGTAAACACACATAGAGAAAGAGAGGAGGGAGACAGAGAGACGTCTAATGTACACTAACACACACACACACACATAAACAGAGAGAGAGAGAGAGAAACGATAGCTCGTCGTCGTTACTTTTAGATTCCTTGGATAGTTTTAAATTGTAAGCATACTAGTTGTCCTCCCCGTCTTTGCACAGATGCCTACTTTTTTTTTCAAAATTTAATATAGCCTATGTCACTCACGAATAGTGTAGCTTCCCAACAGTGAAAGAATAATTGTAGCACGACTGAACTGACAATATAGTTGTTTCATTCCAATCTTTACTAATATAATAAAGAGGAAAGGTTTGTTTGTTTGGATTGAATAGGCTCCGAAACGAAAAGACCGATTTGAAAAATTCGTTCACTGTTGGGAAGCTACACTATTCCCGAGCGACATTGGCTATAAAAAAAAAGGGATCCGTGCGAAGCCGGAGCGGACAGCTAGTGTAATAACCGCGAAGGCATCAGAAATTATTATGTAATATCTTTACAGGTACATCGGCCTTGAAAAAAGTTGCAAAAGTAATGAAAAAACCGCCAGTCGAAAAGAAGAATACGTACGATAGGGATCTAGACTGCATGTCAGAGGAGAATCTTCTAACCATCATAGAGTATTCATACGTCTGTCCGTTCAAGAACAGAAGAAACAATTACTACTGCTTTTACTGTAAAGATTATTACGCAAAACCGGAGGATCTGCGAGCTCACACAGTCTCCCACGACACGAAACCCTTTCAACTGCTAATGGGATATAAGAAAATGCCAAAAATCGATATAACAAGGATCGACTGTCGACTATGTCCAACGAAGATAGAAGATTTGGGTACGTTCAAGCAGCATATAGACCAAGTGCATGGAAAGAAGATTTACTTCGAAGCACCAGACAAGATGCTACTCTACCGGCTGACGTGGAACGATCTAGTTTGTGTTATGTGCAGTGATGTGTTTGAGGATTTCAACGCTTTGAACACCCATATGGTGGAACACTTCAGTAATTTCACTTGTGATATATGCGGTATGTGTTTTCTGGAAAAACCACGTTTGGATGCTCATTTGAAGAGACACAAAGATGATGAACGTCATACTTGTGAGGTGTGCGGTAAAGTGTTCAAATCGAATCATTATAAGGACATGCATGTCGATATTGTGCATAAGAAGAAAGCTATTATACGGTGTCCGAGGTGTGATGAGTGTTTTATGTCATACGCGTTGAAGAATAAACATTTAACCGAAGCCCACGGTCAGAAGAGGACGTATCCGTGTAATTTGTGCGACAAGATTTACAATAGACAGAAGACTTTAACAGAGCACCAGCGCAGGAATCACCAGAAAGTACTGAAGCATCAATGTGAGTATTGCGACCAACGGTTTTACCTGCCTTCCCGTTTGAAGGAGCATATGGCGACGCACACTGGCGAAAGGAACTTCAGGTGCGAGTATTGTGATAAGAGTTATCCTAGATTGAAGTCTTTGCAGTATCATATAAGAACGCACACTAACGATAGGAGGTTCAGGTGTCATATTTGTGGGCAGGGCTTCATACAGAACGCTAGTTTGAAGTCTCATATTAAGAGTCATCATCCGGAGTGTGATTTGGAACAATGCTATTTTTAGTTGAAATTGTTAATTTAGTGACTGATGACGCCGTCATTGTCTACATTTAAAAGACGGTCGCGGAGCAAAGCGAAAAACGGACGTTGCCCTTCAAGGTTAGTGTGAGGGCGCTATTACTACGCGCCTGCGACAGAGACAAATAGAAAAAGGGAAACGTCCGTTTTTCGCTGTGCTCCGCGACCGTCCTTTATATCTGTAATGGTTGCAAATAATATTATTAAGTAATTTCTGATGCCTTTGCGGTTATTACACATTGGAATGAAATCGTAGCAAAATAAATTAAAATAAAATATTCAAGGAGTTAAATGCGTTCATAGTTGTTTCATTCCAATATGTAATAACCGCGATATTGTCGGAAAATGTCATCGTCAGGATTTGAACACGCGACCTCATGATCGCTAGTCTGCTCTTATATATGAACTACGCTTAGACGCATAATGTATGTAATTTTTTTAACCGACTTTCATGAATTAAGCTCTATGTTTGCCCTCTCGTAATGTATTATATATAACAAAATAAAAAAATACCCTAAGTAATATTATAAATGCGAAAGTTTTTACGCTAAAACTACTGTATCGATTTAAATGAAATTTGCTACAATATATAGTACAGAGCCTAAAGGAAATAGGTTACTTTTAATTGCGAATAAAAGGCAGTTGGAGACGCGGGCGTAAGCTAGTATCATCTAAATATGCTTCGTAATTCCATAATATACATATAGGGTGCGTTCCACTAAGCGCCCGCAACGCTCGTGACACCCTCTGTATCGTTCCACTTAACGCCCGTGGTCGTTGCGAGCGATGGCTCGACGTCATAGATGACGTCACTGTTCGCGACCACATCGCGCCCACTTCGCCCACGAAATATTGGTGGGTCAGAGTGGGCTTTCGTCGCTCACGATGTGCGTTCCACCTATAAACATTCGCTTACAACGCCCGCGGTGTTCTTTCGTTAGTGGAACGGCAATTTCAGCGGTCGTGGTCGACGGCGTTGCGAGCGTTAAGTGGAACGTACCCATATTGTTGTTAAAATACTCGACCAACTCATAAATAGTAGAATAAGTTCCCGGTTAGTTATCTGCTAGTTTTCTAGTATTTAAATCATATACAGCTTAATGAATTGTGGACATAAGTGGACCCGAAATCATTTTAATATCTGGAGCCTGGGTTTTAACTTGGGGGTAAAACTAGTATTTCTTGCAACAATCAGCTGGCAGTTGTCTCTCACGCCGCATTGCAAAGTGTCTAGTCTGAGCGGCGACTAGCGCGCGAGCTCGGCGGCGGGAGGAGGCGCGGGCAGGGACCCTAGCTAGGACATAAGGGGGACGGACCTAAAAAGGTTAAGAACCACAGCAACAAACTGCAGTCCAGTATCATTATACACATAAAACTATATTAAATCTGTGAACTTTTTTTAACCGACTGTAAAATGTCAAAAGACAGTTATGATTTTAATCCCTACTAATATTATAAATGCGAAAGTAACTCTGTCTGTCTGTCTGTCTGTTACGCTTTCACGCTAAAACTACTTGGCCAATTTAAATGAAATTTTGGTACAAAGACAGTCTAGAGCCTAAGAAAGAACATAGGCTACTTTTTAACCGACTGCGAAAAAGGAGGAGTTCCACGCGGACGAAATCGCGGGCAGAAGCTAGTATGAAATAAAACAGATATCACAAAAATCTAGTTAATCTTGCTATTTAATTGTACAATTTAATTTAGAAATCGTTTGACAATGTCCAAGTAGACTCCGAATAAGTTATTTACAATTTATATATGTACTAGATAAATGCAGTTTGTGTTTCACAGTCTAGTAGTAAATTTTTGAATTTTACACAGTTTAGTACTAGATTGTGTAACAATTTTGCGTTTTGCAATCTAAACTAGACTATACTAAGCTGTGTAAATATTGTCTAATCATAGACTTACACAGTCTAGTACCATACTGTAAATACTTTGTGTTTTACAATCTAGTACTAGACTGTGTAAGTTTGAGTTTTGCAGTCTAAACTAGACTAATACTAAGCTGTGTAAATGTTGTCTAATCCTAGACTGTATAGACACACTTACACAGTCTAGTACGATACTGTAAATACTTTGAGTTTTACAATCTAGTACTAGACTATTTTGATTGCCTTTTACACAGAGACTATGTAGAATGTATATTTCCTTTTACATAGTCTAGTACTAGAGAGTATAGACAGAGTGAGTAGAGTGGGTAGACGTTTGTGTATTTACACAGTGTAGTACTAGTACTGGGGTGTGTATGCAGTTTGTGATTTTCATAATCTAGTACTAGACTGTGTAGACAGATTGTGATTTATACAGTCTGGTACTAGACTATGTAGACAGATAGCGTTTTACAAAGTCTAGTACTAGAATGGGTAGACCGTTTGTGTATTTACACAGTGTAGTACTAGTACTGGACTGTGTCGACAGATTGTGATTTATTCAGTCCAGTACTAGACAGCGTATGTAAATTGCGTTTTAGCCTAGTACTAGACTATGTCGACAGACGTTTTACACAGTCCAGTACTAGAGTGTGTAGACAGATCTACACCCTCTAGTACTGGACTGTGTAAAATGCTATCTGTCTAGATAGTCTAGTACTAGGCTGTGTAGACTCATTGTGTTTTACACACTCTAGTACTGTGTAGAGACTTTGTGATTTAAATAGACTGTCGATTTGTCTGTCACTTACTTTAGGTATTTATTTATTAGCTAATTAGAAGGAGTTTCATACTTGAACATTGTAAAATTGGATTGTTAAACATGTATTATTATTGTTAGGAAATTTTGATATTTATAATAATATTTATAGTACATTACGCACCAAGGCCAGTAAAATAAAAAATGTCTCAGATCACACGTAATTGTCGTCTGAGGCGAAGCCGAGGTTGACAAAAATGTGATCTGAGGCTTTTTTATTTTACTGGCCGAGGTCAGTATACTATTTTTCTGTTCGACGAAGCCAGAAAGCGGCTATTTCATTGAGCGCAGCGGCCACAAAGTTGGCGCTTTCCGGCCGGAGGACTGAAAAAAATATTAATATACTTAGATTTTATGCATCCCTAGTTCTAAATATTGAACTTTGTAAGGCTGGCAGTTTCTTTAAAATGTTACTTTAAAATATCCCTACAGTGATTGACTTTTTTATTTTATTTATTTATTTATGTAAATGCCAATAAGAGATTTTTTTAAATATTTTTTTACTCAGTGTGATCGTGCTCTGTAAAGTTTTAAGGTAATTAAATGCAATAATCACAATATTTTTAAGAATTCTAGTGTTAAAAATAGATTGTACGCTTACTGTATAAGTATTGTTTACAAAATATATTTAAGTTTTATTTTAAGCGTAATTTATGAAAATTTATAATAAAATATTTTTCCTTGTGGTTTTTGAGTATTTTTTGAGAAAAACCTCTTAATTTAATTACGAAATCTATACGACAAAACATGAACAAAGAGACGAACTTAAAAGACGAACGTACAAAGGTTAATGCAATAACAAAACGCTTAGCTTAGATTCAAGTAGACGCCCAACATATTTTAGTACCTATTTCAGCTATTGCTTGCCCAGTCTTAGAACATTTCGTTTTTAATAGAATTTATAAAAAAATGTTTCGTAGAGTCAAAAGACTTAAGAAATACAATAATTTAAGGAAAACCTAATGTTATTTTGCAGTAAATAGTACACTGTCTACTAAAACAATATTTTTTTTCACAACCACTAAGTCTTCTTGAACGTATAGCTGTCAAAATTCTCAAATCAAAATGAAGACATCGAGAATTTAAGCTTTTTCGTATTTATTTTACACTTATCGTAGTCTTCCATACCATGGCGGCAGCCGCGGCGTCTTTATCTAAAAGCAAAGGTCCTATAGTAGACCCTGCGCTATGCCGTTGTTGTCGTTCCATTAAGAAATGCCGTTTATTAAGCATCGAATACGAGTGGTCGGGAACGAAAGAAGTCTACTCCGACATGTTTATGGACTGTTTTGGACTTCTCGTAAGTATTACAAGTTAAATTTAACAAAAATAGGTCATGATTGTATTCTTGGAATGTAACGCCGGTGATGAGAGAAAGAGAATAACGAGAACAAACCTATAAGACAGATCGTACGGATTGTCACTAAAGAATTATCCATTAAAGACCATTTCATTGTGAAAATCTATTTAAAAATACTTTTATAATATTGTTTTTTTGACTAATCACAGTATATCACAGTATAGGATATAATCTAGTTCCAAACTAAACATTTTACACTATTTTCTAGACAACAGATAAGTATACTTAAGTACACAAATACATTTAAGACTGAATTTGCTGAGAATGAATTTCTTTTCGTTAGTCTGGCTAAAAGTCGAGAATGGCTGAACCGATTTGGCTGATTTTATCTTAAAACATTTAAATGGTAAGAAAATTACCTGCCATCACCTTAGGGTGAGCGCACCTCGAGAGCGCCCCATTTAGGTGGAGCAGTAACGGCCCCAGGGCCAACTGTAAACAGTCACTAACCGAAAAAAAAAAAAAAACTGCCAACATTGGTTCCATGGCAGTATCCCTACTTCCCTACTAATATTATAAATGCGAAAGTAACTCTGTCTGTCTGTCTGTCTGTCTGTTACACTTTCACGATAAAACTTCTGGACCGATTTAAATGAAATTTGGTACAAAGAAAGTCTGGAGCCCGAGAAAGGACATAGGCTACTTTTTAACCAACTGCAAAGAAGGAGGAGTTCCATGCGGACGAAGTTGCGGGCAGAAGCTAGTATTTCATATGCTTGAGATGGGGCCCAGCCAAAACACATGTTTGGCTTAAATGGTTAATTTAGTTTTATCAAAATACTATTACAGCTGTCCCATTTGGACGGAGACTCCAAAGAGTGTTGTATCTGTGCGACCTGCGTTGTGAGGCTGCGGGAGGCTTGCGCCTTCCGTCAACAGGTGCTGCAGTGCGAGGAGGTATTCCTAAATGCAAAATTGGAGAACAAGGAAGGTAATTAATATCTTAGTAATGTAATAATTTCTGATGCCTTCGCTGTTATTATACATTGGAATTAAACAACTAACGGATTCAAATAATATGCGAGTTAAATCGCTTAAAGTTATATGTATGTATGTATGTAAACTCTTTATTGTACAACAACAAAACAAAGTAATACATAAACGAAAACACAATAAATGTACAAAGGCGAACTTATCCCTTTAAGGGATCTCTTCCTTTGGGCGATTAAGACATTAGGAAAAGTAATAAATAAATAAATTTTAATATTTAAAATAAATATCATAAATATATACAAATATTATATATACATATATATATATCCCATAGATATCAATAAAAATAACAACAAACTATAAAATAAATAGTTCATTCGTCAAGCCAATACTTTTTCAAGCGAGATTTGAAAACGGTGATAGATTGCGATTGCCTAATGGTAGTTGGGAGACTATTCCATAAACGAACAGAGTGCACCGAAAAGGATTTGGAGAAAGTAGAGGATCTATGTGAGGGAAATGCTAAGGAGAGATTAGCACTGGATCGCAAACGAGTTGTTTCATTCCGCTCTTAATAATGCCCAGAAAATTTAAACCCATTTGATATTCATATTAAGAAAAGATTTTAAGATGAAATTTGTGTATTTCTAACTAGCTTTTGCCTCTGGCGTGGAATTTCATATCTTCATCCCCCCTTACAATTTTTTTTTTTGCAATTAATAGAAGCTAACTTTGTAACTATGTGTCCCTGTGTCCCCGAAATAATCTCCAGGACACGAAATTCCCCTTTTTCCGAAAACAGAACATTTTTACGCAGTTATATTTCATTTGATACCCCACTCGGATATATTTGTAAACATTTGGTTTTCCATCCCCACTTTTACCCCCAACTATTAAACGGGGGTTAGAAAAGTTTTTTTATCATTAACATGTTTAATTGAACTAAATAAACCAATGCCCTGTTTTGATTAAAAAAATAAATGGCCACATTATCTATGTCCTTTCTCAGGCTCTTAGACTATCTGTGTACCAACTCATATGTCACCTTAATATATTTATTAAATTAAAACAAAAAAAAAACTGGGTGTGGCTTTGTTATGGACACGGCTGATTGTTGTACGTGAATACGTCTCGTAAGGGGTAATAGTTTTTTCCGTCCTCCGGCCAGAAAGCGCTAACTTTGTGGCCGCTTCGCTAAATGAAATTTCCGCTTTCTGGCTTCATCGAACAGAAAAATAGTATACTGACCTCGGCCAGTAAAATATAAAAGCCTCAGATCACATTTTTGTCAACCATTTTTGCCTCGGATGACAATTACATGTGATCTGAGACATTTTTTATTTTACTGGCCTTGGTGCGTAATGTACTATTAAATAAAATATTATTTATACAGTCCTTACTTAGCGTAATAAATTCTTTGATTCTTTAGCTATCCAGTGGTGTAACTGAAATTTGGATGGAGATGATAGATATGTGGCTACAACACTAAACTGTATCCCCCGATTTTGTTATCATTAGTTTTTTTTGGATTGCCACGTAATTTTAAAGACGTATCCACGTCAGAAATTAAATAAAGTACACACTGTGATTGAGTCGCATGATTAAACTTGTATTTTTTTCGTAGATGTGGATCGTAAACTGGAGGTGATAGTGAAGGCCGAGCCGCTCTGCACCAGCGACGAGGAGACAATGGACAGAGATCTCAATGACAAGGACTATGGTTAGTATTCAAATAATTAAAAAAAAAAAACACAATAAAACACATATATATGTACTAGCGGCCCCGGCAGACGTCGTCCTGCCCGTCCGATTGTTTCGTCAAAGATCTGTCAAAGTCTTCTGTCACTTACCGTCAATCACTTTGTATATATGGGAGTATAGAAAGATGTTGATTTTACACTTTTTCAAGATGTTTTTAAATTTTCTCTACTTACAAACATTCCCTGGACTTAATTCAAGATCAAAATTAGCCAAATCGGTATAGGCGTTGTTGAGTTACAAAATTACAACGAAAAGTGGCATTGATTTTGATATATATAGATTTATTTTTGTAGTTCTAGCCAGTAGCTTGTCTCTCATCACAGACCAGTAGCTTGTCTCTCATCACAGGCCTGTAGCTTGTCTCTCATCAAAGGCCAGAAGCTTGTCTCTCATCACAGGCCAGTAGCTTGTCTCTCATCACAGGCCTGTAGCTTGTCTCTCATCACAGGCCAGTAGCTTGTCTCTCATCACAGGCCAGTAGCTTGTCTCTCATCACAGGCCAGTAGCTTGTCTCTCAACACAGGCCTGTAGCTTGTCTCTCATCAAAGGCCAGTAGCTTGTCTCTCATCGCAGGCCAGTAGCTTGTCTCTCATCACAGGCCTTGTGGCTTGTGTAACTCGAGAAGAAACCGGAGGTTTCGGGTTCGAATCCTGCTAGGGGCAGATGTCAGTGTGATGAGCACTGGCATCTGTACCCGAGACTTGGATGTCCTATATATATGTATTTATGTATGTTTATCCGTTGTCCAGTACCCATAGTACAAGCTTTAGTTTGCGACTAGATCTATTGGTGTGAATTGTCCAAAGATTTTATACTATGTAGTGACATGGTATAAAATAAAGTCGCTTTTTCTGTCCCTATATCCCTATGTACGCTTAAATCTTTAAAACTACGCAACGGATTTTGATGCGCTTTTTTTTTAATAGATAGAGTGATTCAAGAGGAAGGTTTATGGCACCCGTGTGAAGCCGGGGCGGGTCGCTAGTTTATTTATACACTACCGGCCCCGGCAGACGTCGTCCTGCTCGTCCGATTGTTTCGTCAACGATCTGTCAAAGTCTATTATTCACATAATCATTTTCCCCGTTTTTTTACACATTTTCCACATTTTCGTCGCTCCTATTGGTCGCAGCGTGATGTTATATAGCCTAAAGCCTTCCTCGATAAATGGTCTAACCAACAAAAAATATTTTTTCAATTCGAACCAGTACTTCCTGAGATTAGCGCGTTCAAACAAACAAACTCTTAAGCTTTATAATATTAAGTATAGATAATTGATATATCGCACACCTAGATCTAAAGGGAGCTAACTCAAAAATCTGAAGATTTAAATTTAAAACACACGCTAAAAAAAAGGATCCGATTCCTTACAACAATTTCGCCTCTCCCGAAAAAGTTACTTTTTTTGAGTTAGCTCCCTTTATATCTAGGGGTGCGATATGTATTTGTATATATAATTGTTTTCGTAGTGCCAGATATAAAAGAGTTGCAACCGAAAGAGGAGAAGCGGCCGCGGCGCCAGAGACAAGTGAAGCGGGAGCTAGTGACCAGAGCGAACGAATTGCAAGAGAAACTCGATCAAATGCTGGAGAAACCAGGTATATACCGCTCTTATAACACTATCCTTACTAAGTATAGACTACTAGCTGTCCGGCCCGGCTTCGCACGGTTCCCTTTTTTTATAGCCTATGTCACTCGGGATAGAGAGATTCCCAACAGTGTCTAGTCGTTTTGGAGCCTATTCAATCCAAACAAACAAACCTTTCCTCTTTATTATATTAGTATAGATAATAATTTCCGATACCTTCGCTGTTATTATACATAGCTTCTGCCCGCGACTTCGTCCGCGTGGAACTCCTCCTTTTTTGCAGTCGGTTAAAAAGTAGCCTATGTCCTTTCTCAGGCTCCAGACTCCCTTTGTATCAAATTTCATTTAAATCGGTCCTGTAGTTTTTGCGTGAAAACGTAACAGACAGACAGACAGACAGACAGAGTTACTTTCGCATTTATAATATTAGTAGGGATATCCTTACTAAAGGACGGTCGCGGAGCACATCGAAACACGGACGTTGCCCTTTTTCTATTTGTCTCTGTCGCACGCGCGTAGTAATAGTGCCCTCACGCTCGCACAGAACAAGTTCAAGGTTACTGCGTATTTTATTTAATTGGCTGACATTTAGCATAAGACTATTGTCAGCTCAGTCGTGCTACGATTATGGAATCTGTGAAGGCTCCGAAACGTCAGCCAATAAAAATAAAATACGCGAGTTAAATAAGTTTAAAGTTGTTTCATTCCAATGTGTAATAACCGCGAAGGCATTTAAAATTACTATTTGTTTTTCTTTTTCTGACGCTTTCGCGGTTATTACACTTAAGCGTACTATCGTCAGCTCAGTGCTATGAATAGAGGAACTGTAATGTTTTCAAAAATTAAATTCGTGATTTAAATCCGTTTTTTTGCAGCAACACAGCCCAAAAAACCGAAAACGGCCAAACAGAAAAAAAACCCGCTCGACCACGACCACATGGTGTACACGAACACGGTGACTATAGTGCTCAACTCGTTTGTCTGTCCGTTTCACAACAGAATAAGCAATTACTACTGCTATTACTGCAAAGACCAATTTACTAATCCTAACGAATTACGTGAACACACTTTGACACACGACCCGAAGGAAAACTTCGAAAGTATGATGGAAAATAAAAAGATACCAAAAATCGATATAACCAGGATCGATTGTCGATTGTGCCCGGAGAAAATCGATGATCTAGATTCCTTCAAACGACACGCAACTAGCGTTCACGGAAAGAGCTTGTACCCCGTCGACAATGAGTTCCTGAAATTCAAACTTTCGCTAAACAATTTGACTTGTACAGAATGCGGTGATATTTTTCCATATTTCGATTCGTTGAAAAAACATATGGTTGAACACTTTGGCACTTTTATTTGTGACGTCTGCGGCGCGTGTTTTCTTGAACAGAATTCTTTGAGGACTCATATCAAAAGTCATAATAAGGTTGAAGCTAATTTTCCCTGTGAAATTTGTGGGAAAAATTTAAAATCTAAATATAGTAGGTATTTACATGTCGCTACGGTTCACGAGAAGAAACCAACGGTGAACTGTTATAAGTGTGAGGAGAGTTTTTTGTCTTATGCATTGAGAAATAGACATTTGATCGAAGTTCACGGTGATAAAAGGACTTTTCCGTGTAAATTGTGTGATAAAGTTTATAATAGACGCAAAACCTTAATGGAGCATAATCGTAGGAATCATTTGAAGGTATACAGGCATCAATGTGAATTGTGTGATCAGAGGTTTTACTTGCCGTCTCGGCTGAAGGAACATTTGGCTACGCACACTGGCGAAAGGAACTTTAGGTGTGAAATTTGTGACAAAAGTTATCCTAGGCTACAGTCTCTACAAGAGCATATACGGTCCCATAATAACGATAGGAGGTATAAATGTGATATTTGCAATTCCGCCTTCACGCAGAATGGCAGTTTGAAGAACCACATGAAAAGCCACCATCAGGGGTTCGAAATTAATTCTAGTTATGCATAATAGCTTCTGCCCGCGACTTCGTCCGCGTGGAACTCTTTTTTGACGTGGATACGTCTTTAAAATTACGTGGAAATCCAAAAAAACGAATGATAACAAAATCGGGGGATACAGTTTAGTGTTGTAGCTACATATCTATCATCTCCATCCAAATTTCAGTTACACCACTGGATAGCTAAAGAATCAAAGAATTTATTACGCTCAGTAAGGACTGTATAAATAATATTTTATTTAAAAACTATTACCCGTTACGAGACGTATTCACGTACAACAATCGGCCGTGTCCATAACACAGCCACACCCCGTTTTTTTTCAGTCGGTTAGAAAGTAGCCTTCCTTTCTAAGGCTCCATACTTTCTTTGTACCGAATTTCATTTAAATCGGTCCAGTAGTTTTAGCGTGAAAGCGTAACAGACAGAGTTACTTTCGCATTTATTATATTAGTAGGGACAATAATATTTTTTCTTTTTTTTCTCCAACACATAATTATATTTTGGTTTGTGTCACTAACCTGTTACAGATTGGCATGTGTTTTGTACATTTTTGTATTATACATTGTAAAAAATCGTAGTTGTCATAATATAATAGCGACACAATAAGAAATGTGTCAGAACACGAATTAAAATATGGAATCAATGAATATTAATTGAATAAGCATAATAATAAACATTTTGGTTTGTGTCACTATTCTATTATTGTGTCGACACGTGTTTTGTACATTTTTGTATTATATATAATAAGAATGGTATTAGTAAGGTATTGTTTAGGAATTAATAGAAATTGTTTTAGAATAAAAATTGTATTGGTACATAATTTATTTATTAAATTGATTCATAGTACTTTTGTGTTTTATTTCTGTTCAGTTGTTTTGGAGCCCATTCAATCCAAACAAACAAACCTTTCTCCTTTATTATCTTACATATAATAAAACAGTAGAAACCGCGTGTCTGTACAATTGAAATTTTTAACAAAAAATGGGTGTGGGCAATAATAAAAGAGTAACAGAACACAAAAATGATTTTTTAGATTTTCTTTTCTGTCTGTCTGTCTGTCTGTCTGTCTGTCTGTCTGTATGTATTCGCTAATCTTGAAAACTACTGAACAGATTTTGACGCGGCTTTCACTAATAGATTAAGCTCTTCCCTGAGCAACATATAGGCTTTGTTTCATCAAAATCGGATGTCAAATAAAAAAGCTATCGTCTTTTAAAGTTTAAAGGTAATTTTTCTATAGGAGATTTTTAGTTACATAATATAGTACTAGATGGCGCCTCAAGGCAATTAAAACGCGCTATAGCTTTTTCTCTGAAAAGTATAAATACAAACTGGTTTAGTTGTTTCTCTACGTTTAAAACTATATAATTTTGTTTGTCTTGCGATTCGGTTAGTTGATGATTTTGATGTTATACTTGGATATGAAAATACGGACTCTGAACTTGCTTTGTGAATTGGTTGAAAAATATCGGATATAATCTAAAAAAATATTGCCTACGTAGATTTATTGAAATAAATATATGTATTATTGTATGTATTTGCTTTGATTTTAAAAATGCCCAGACGAAACGCTTACAACGCATCGCTATTGAGAAATCTTACTCCACCTAAATTGTGCAATGGAACCCGACTTAGAGTAACTTCTTTACAAAGAAACTTAATCGAAGCTGAGATTCTTACTGGATGTAGTGCAGGTGAAACTGTATACATGTCGCAGTGAGATGATAAAAACAGGGATTTGATCAAGTCCCTCAGTGATATGATCAACTCCCGGCTGATGATAAAAATACCACGCGTTGTGTCATTTCCCTAGCGAAATTTAGTGATTTGATCAAGTCTCCAAGTCATTTTAGGGAAATTAAAGAATCATAAAAATGGCTGCTAGATTTCTTCATTTCACTTAGTTATTTGATCAAATGCCTGAGCTGTTTTAGGGACATGATAAAACGAGTAATTAAGTCAACTCGGTTTTAACATTTTAACAAACACGTCTAGTTATTTGATCAACTCCCTAAACAGTTTTAGGGAAATGAAAGAATCACAGCAATAACTGGTGGAATTCTTCATTACCATTTCATCAAATCTCTTAGCTGATTTAGGGAAATGATAAAACTAGTCTTAAAAACAAGATAGATACCCTTTAGGAAATAACTATTATTTGCCATAATTACGAAAAAAGCAAATCCAGACTGTTTCTTTGTGCACAGTGGGTATAATGTAGGGGACATAGTAATTAATGGTAATTGAAGGTCTCCTTTAGGTACGACGACGAGCGAAGCGAGGAGGAGTGTTAGGTAGAACTGTGACCTTGCAGCGCGCGAGCCGAGCGAGCGAAGCGAGCGTGCCGCGGCAGCGGCCGGCGAAGCGTCAGAACCGATACTTTTGATAATACAACGCGTTATATTTTCGCATGTGCCGGGATTTTATCATCTCTCTGAGGGATTTGGATTGGGATTCCTGTTTTTATCATTTTTCTAAAAATATTTAGGGAGTTGATCAAATCACTAGACGTGTTTGGTAAAATGTTAAAACCGAGTTGACTTAATTACTCGTTTTATCATGTCCCTAAAACAGCCCAGGCATTTGATCAAATAACTAAGTGAAATGAAGAAATCTAGCAGCCATTTCTATGATTCTTTCATTTCCCTAAAATGACTTGGAGACTTGTTCAAATCACTGAATTTCGCTAGGGAAATGACACAACGCGTGGTATTTTTATCACCTACCGGTAGTTGATCATATCACTGAGGGATTTGATCAAATCCCTGTTTTCATCATATCACTGCGACATACATACCACGAATATCAATCATCCCCAACAATTATTTCCCATTCCAATTCAAACGGACACAATTTCCAGTGTCCGTTTGCTTTGCTATGACAATTAACAAGTCTCAGGGGCAGACGCTAAAGGCTGTTGGAGTTGATCTCAGGTCGAATTGTTTTTCACACGGCCAACTATACGTGGCTTGCTCGCGGGTTAGTAATGCGGATAACCTTTTCATATTAGCCCCAGAAGGAAAAACTGTTAATGTGGTTTATAAAGACATTTTATAATTTACATTTGAAATATTAAATACTATACCTATATTATATTTTTTATATTATTTGCCTGTCTATCTGTGTGTTCCGGCTAATCTATAGAACAGCTGGACTGATTTGGACGGGACTTTCACTGGCAGATAGCTTATGTAATAAAGAGTAACTCATTTTAGAAAAAAATCTTTAATTATCCATACTTATGTCCCAGTACTTAAATTCCACGCGGACGAAGTCGCGGGCACAGCTAGTATTAGTATAAATTGAGAAAAAAAAAAAAGTCCAGTCATTTTTGGTAATAAATTAGTATTTTTCTTGATGGAAAAAATATACTTGTTATTGAAAAAAAAGTAATAAAAACAATTCAAAGTTCATAAGTTTTATTTCATCTAATAAATAAATATTCATATAATTATATTAGAAGTTTCTTATAAATTATGTCAATTTATATTCAATATTTTTCTAATTTCTTTACACATCATTTTATTCTTTTATATTTGAGAAGACATAATACATATACATTATGGAATATACGATTATGGAAACTGTAAAGAATCCGAAACGTCAGCAAATAAAATAAAAAAACGCGAGTTAAATCCATCTATAGTTCATTCCAATGTGAACTAACCGCGAAGGCATCAAAAATTATTACGAAATACATTTTTGATATTGCGTCTGCGCATTGGTGTGAAGTACGCCCTAAGCAGCAACCTTACTCGCGTCAACTTCATACTGGTGCAGAAATTATTACGAAACACATTTTTGACTTGCGTCTGCGCATTAGTGTGAAGTGCGCACTAAGCAGCAACCTTACTCGCGCCAACTTCATAATGGTTCTGTTTCTTCATATGGTTCCTCAAGCTGACATTCTGCGTGAAGGTAGACCCGCAAACCGCGCACCTATACTTATTCTCGCTGTGAGACTTCATATGCAACCTCAAAGCCCTCAATCGTGGATAACTTTTCCCGCAAAACTCACACCTAAAATTCCTTTCGCCAGTGTGCGTTGTCATATGCTCTTTCAACTGACAGGGTAAGTAAAACATACGGTCACAAACGTCACATTTATGTTTTGATATCTTCAAATGCGATCTACGGTTGTGTTCTCTCCAAGATTTCCTATTATCGTAAGATCTGTTGCATAAATCGCAGGAAAACTCTCTCTTTTCACCGTGTACCTCGATTCTGTGTCTACATCTTATAGCGTAGGAGAAGAAAACCTCATCACACTTGCCGCATTGGTACATTGGTTCCTTCTTATGAGCTGTAGCAATATGTAGATACCTGCCATGTTTGGATTTGAACACTTTCCCGCACTCCTTACAAGGGTACGTCACTTCTGGCCGCTTCTGGTGACTCTTCTGGTGTTCCAACAATCTTCTCTCTTCGAAGAAATGCGCCCCGCATATATCACAAGTGCAATTACCGAAATGCACAGCCATATGATTCTTCAACGCGTGAAAATAACCAAAAGCACTATCACACTCCGTACAACACAGGTGACTCAATGTCAATTTGAATTGTAACACTTCATCATTTATTTTTGTAAATATTTTTTGATTATGCACTGTCATTATATGTTTTTTAAAACTGTCCAAATTTGTTATTTTCTCATCACATAGTCTACAGTCTATTTTAGTTATGTCTATTTGTGGTGTTTTCTTGTTTAGTCGCACTAAATCTTTATATTTGCCTGGATCGTGGTTTTCTGTATGTGATCGGAGTTCCGTGGGATCTGTGAAGATCTCTCTGCAGTAGACGCAGTGGTAGTCACTGAAAGAGGTGTCGAATGGACAGACATACGAGTATGCTATTATTGTGGCAGTATTGTGGAACCTTTTAAAGTCTTTGTCTATAGTTTTGAAACGGATTTGGGGTTTCTCTGGCGATTCTGCACCTGAAACAGATAAGTGTAATAATTTATGATGCCTTCGCGGTTATTACATTGGAGTGAAACTACAGACGGAGTATTTTTCTATACTAATATAATAAAGAGGAAAGGTTTGTTTGTTTACTAAACTACTAGACTGATTTACTGACTTGAAAAATTCTTTCACTGTTGAGAAGCTACACTATTCCCGAGTGACATCTATACTAATATAATAAAGAGGAAAGGTTTGTTTGTTTGGATTGAATAGGCTCCAAAACGGCTGGACTGATTTGAAAAATTCTTTCACTGTTGGAAAGCTACACTATTCCCGAGTGATATAGGCTAGCTAAAAAAAAAATCCGGGCAAAGCCGGGGCGGGCCGCTAGTAATATAAAAAAGAGGAAAGGTTCGTTTATTTGAATTGAATAGGCTCCTAAACTACTTTGAAAAATTCTTTCACTGTTGGGAAGCTACATTCACCCTAAGTAACAGCCTATATTAAATTTTGGAAAAACATAGGCATCCGTGCGAAGCCGGGGCAGACCGCTAGTGTAGTTATATGGACACCGTACCTTCTGTTATTCCATCGTCAATTTCTTTATTTTGATCTATAGTATCATCATTTTCTGTTTTATTTTGTTCATCATTTTCCTTTTTTCTCTTCAATTTGACTACATTTCTGTTCTTTTCCGTTTTTCTGCCGTTCTTCATCTTCTTCTTGATGCGTTTGAGTTTCTTCTCTCTCACCTGCATCAGAGTTTCGTCTTCACTGGACACTAAAACATAAAAAAAAATCACATTTCTTGCAACAATCAGCCGGCAGTTGTCTCTCGCGCCGCATTGCAAAGTGTCTAGTCTGAGCGGCGACTAGCGCGCGAGCTCGGCGGCGGGAGGAGGCGCGGGCAGGGACCCTAGCTAGGACATAAGGGGGACGGACCTAAAAAGGTTAAGATTCACTGCTCTAGATCTCTGTCGATAGCCGTAGATATTTTTCTAACAACATCAAATTAGAATCTTTCAGATATATGTAACTAGCTTCTGCCCGCGACTTCGTCCGCGTGGAACTCCTCCTTTTTTGCAGTCGGTTAAAAAGTAGCCTATGCCCTTTCTCAGGCTCCAGACTTTCTTTGTACCAAATTTCATTTAAATCGGTCCAGTAGTTTTAGCGTGAAAGCGTAACAGACAGACAGACAGACAGACAGACAGACAGAGTTACTTTCGCATTTATAATTATTTATTTATTTACACTTTATTGCACAATAAAAAAAAAAAATGTACAAAAGACGGACTTAATGCCATACGGCATTCTCTACCAGACAACCTTTAAAGCAAACAGAGAGCATGTGTAGGCGCAAAAAGAATAATACATATAAAATAATAGATACAATATATTATTATAACAGGATGATATTAAATAAATAATAAATAAATAAATATCTTTGGACAATTCACACCAATTATCTAGTCCCATTTTAAGCAAAGCTTGTGTTATGGGTACTAGACAACGGATAAATATACATAAATACATATAAGACATCCAAGACTCAGGTACAGATGCCAGTGCTCATCACATTGACATCTGCCCCTAGCGGGATTCGAACCCGCAACCTCCGGTTTCGTAGTCAGGGCCTCTGACCACTAGACCAACAGGCCGTCAAATTACACTACATAAATACTTTCGCATTTATAATATTAGTAGGGATTATAATTTGACCCCCACTCCCCCTCCACCCTCTCACTACAAAGCTGTATCCTATACCCACCATTATCCATTCCAGCATCATTGTAACCAGCATCCTGGTCCATAGCTTCTGAATCTCTCTCCACGGGCTCCAATTTGATTTCACACTCTTGCTTGACATCATCTGACGCCAGTTTGGGTTCTAAAATTAAACTTTACGTATATTACATTTAGGACTTAAATAATGTAACATAATATAAATTTATTACAGTTAATGTCTTCTTTCAATTTAGGCTTTTAATTAATTACAAACGAAATATAAATCAAATAAAAAATTAAGAGCATGAAAGCTGGTATTTGCACTACATGACAAAGACCAAAAAAAAACATAAAAGGTACATATATAAGGGTGGATCTTCGAGCGTTTGAGACGCCGTCATTGTCCTCTACATCTATATTTAAGAACAGAGTCAATAAGTAACAAAAGTTTGAGTGATATTATCCCCCGGTACTGTCACAAATAATATTTCATTCGATACTTGATAATATTATTTGCAAACATTATAGATATAGATGCAGAGGACAATGACGGCGTCCCAAACGCTCGAAGATTCACCCATAATTTTCTTACTGAAGATGGAAAAGGTCTCCAGATGTCAAAAAAAAGTACATAAGACACTCATGTTTCCAGTCGAATTTCGTCCCAAAAGCAAAAGCATGTGGTTATTTATTTATTCTTTATTGCACAAAAAACCAACTAAGTAATGTTTAAAAGGCGGACTTAATGCAATACAGCATTCTCTACCAGTCAACCTTTGAAGTAAACAGAGAGCATGTGTAGGCGCAAATAAATAATACACATATAATAAATACAATATAAAAAATAGGAAGATATTACATTACATAAAATATGTAATGTGTAAAATATGTATTGACGGCCTGTTGGTCTAGTGGTCAGAGGCCCTGACTACGAAACCGGAGGTTGCGGGTTCGAATCCTGCTAGGGGCAGATGTCAATGTGATGAGCACTGGCATCTGTACCCGAGTCTTGGATGTCTTATATGTATTTATGTATGTTTATCCGTTGTCTAGTACCCATAACACAAGCTTTGCTTAAAATGGGACTAGATAATTGGTGTGAATTGTCCAAAGATATTTATTTATTTATTTTATTTATGTATACCTACTTAATAAAATATATAGATACACAAAAATACATAAATAACCACAATTATCTCTATAGTTGAGACCAGTACCTATATCAAACTTAAACTCAAATAATCATTTATTCAGGCTAGGCTCTTACAGGCACTTGTGAATGTCATCGTTAAAATTAATATTCTTTTTCGATTCAGCAAAAAAAAAACCTCTTGAGAAGATAATAATTTCTGATGCCTTGCACATTGGAATGAGACAACTATTAAGGATTTAACTCGCGTATTTTCGGATTCTTTACAATTTCCATAATCGTAGCACGACTGAGCTGACAATAGTCTAACGTTAGACTATTGTCAGCTCAGTCGTAAAAATAACTAGTATATAAAAATAAGCGAGTTAAATCTTAATAGTTGTTTCATTCCAATCTCTTGAGAAGCAAGGCTTAAGAGTCTTCTTTTAGGCTCGCCACCCGTCCGGTTTTGCAGTGAAGGCCCATTAGCTGGCCAACTGCGCTTCAGTATTCAGTTCGAAAAAAAAAAAAAAAAATCTTGAGAAGAATCAAGAAGAAACTTTATTTTATGTGTGGCACAGTGCTTATTCCAAATACACTATTAATCTTACCTTGATGGAACTCCAAGCTGGACTGCAGCAGTTTCTCCTCACACATGAGTACCTGCAGCCTGAAGGCGTAGGCGTCCCGGAGACGCAGCACGCACGTCGCGCAGATCAGCCGCTCCGACTCTGCTGTCTCCAGGTAACAGAGCTTTAACATAAGGGTAAAGTTGTTAAAATCTTAATCCTACTACTATTATAAAGGCAAAAGTTTTTAAGTATGGATGTATGGATGTTTGTTACTCTTTCATGTAAAAACTACTGAATGGATTTGAATGAAACTTTACCACAATATAGCTTATACACCAGAATAACATATAGGCTATATTTTATAACGATATAGTGTAAAATACTAATCATATGCAGACGAAGTCGCGGGCAGAAGCTAGTAATTTCTATAATAAGGATATTAATTTGCATGTTTTAAGTATAAAATTCTTTTTTAGCATTGGACTGTTGTCAGCTCAGTTGTACTTCAAATATAGGAACTATAAAGTTTTAGACTCCTCAGCCAATGAGGGCCTCCGCGTGTCAGAAATCCGCTAGATGCGCTAGTGTAGAATGAGGTCTAGCTGTCATGTTCCACCAACGAGAGGCAAGCTACTGGCCTGTGATTGGTGGTACATGACAGCTGGACCTCATTGTACACTAGCGCATCTAGCGGATTTCTGACACGCAGTGGCCCTCATTAAACTCTCATGTTTTGTTTTATTTGGTGATGGTTCGAAAACTTTAGTATTAGACTATTGTCAGCTCACTTGTGCTATGAATATGAGAACATTTAAGTGAAAATTGTAAATCTACATGTTTGGAATTCCATTTCTTTTCCAAAGGTAAAAGAAAAATAATGATATAAATGGAAGCCTCGAAGAAAAACGACTTTTTTCATGCAAAACAAAAATTAGAAAACAAACTTTTGCGTTAGACTACTTATTGTCAGCTCAGTCGTGCTACGATTATGGAAACTGTAAATAATCCGAAACGTCACCAAATAAAATAAAATAAAAATACGCGAGTTAAATCTGTTTCTAATATGTACACAACAAAATACGTAAGTATATTCCAATAAGATCTTTAAAATAATAATATGACTGGTAGGTATAGTAAGTATTATTTTAAACACCAATTTAAGTTAAATAGTTTCTGAGACTTTAATAAATAACATACCACCAAACCAAAGCAATTTATAAACATTTCCGAATAAATTTCCTTTTGGCCCTGCCACCTATATTCTGCGTTTAGTAGTCGACATTTTTTAATGGAACCACAACATCGGCACAGGCCTGGGTCAAAAACAGGCCCGTTACGATTTGTTGTAGTTACAACACTCATTTCTAATAAAAAATAACGATAATTAAATATTAAGTAAATAGTTTAGTTATTCAATACAGGAATTAATGATTATTGTAGAAGAGAAATGTCAATTTTAGTTGCGTTCGGAAATTGATAAAAATATTTTTAGTATTAACGAAAATGTTTTTGATGGTATTGAAATATTTCATGTAGTTATTTTATTTTTAGTGAATTTTACAATTTTATCTTTACAGTTTTAATTGTAAATATTTATTTGTTTTGTATACAGCGCTACCTATTGGTGAGTAGAATCCATGTTTCTAATAAAATGAGACAAACCACGGAATTTTTGATTTTATAAAAAAAATTACGCATGTAAATAAATCTTAAGCTAAATTATACATCAAACATTTAATTTAAAACTACTTTTAATTAAATGAAACATAATTACAAAGGAAACTAAACATTTTCAAAAGACGACACTTACCTAAAAGACGCTAACAATGCAATAACAAAACGCACCAAAACGTCAAAATACAACATACGTCAATATAAAGCAAAAAATTCGTGAAAAATTCAATAGTTAATACATTTTGCGAATTATCTTTTACAATGAGTACAACTAACCGCAAGGGCCCGGTATTTGACCCAGGCCTTTGTCGCTGTTGCGGGGCCATCAAAAAATGTCGCCTATTAAACACAGAATACGAGTGGCAGGGCCAAAAAGAAGTATATTCCGACATGTTTGTCGATTGCTTCGGATTATTGGTAAATATAATAATAACTAGCGGTTCGCCCCGGCTTCGCAGGGATCCCTAATTTTTTTCAAAATATTCTATAGCCTATGTCACTCGGGAATAGTGTAGCTTCCCAACAGTGAAAGAATTTTTCAAATCAGTCCAGTTGTTTTGGAGCCTATTCAATGAAAATAAACAAATCTTTCCACTTTATTATATTAATGTAGAAGACTGTAGAAGTGTAAAAATTTCCAAGTCCACAAAATATAACATTAATTGGACATTAAATAAAATATAACATTTCTCAATACTTTCTTTACTAGTAGACACTACTGCACCATTTGTAAGTTCCTTCTGCAAGGCAATGGCTTCAATCCAGTGCTACACTGTTATATAGTTTTTAGTACCGAAAAAATATTGAAAACGCTTTGTGTTTATAATTGACTAGCGGTTCGCCCCGGCTTCGCACGGATCCCTACATTTTCAAAATACTCTATAGCCTATGTTACTTGGGGTGAATGTAGCTTCCCAACAGTGAAAGAATTATTAAAGTCGGTCCAGTAGTTTTTGAGTTTATTCATTACAAATTCTCTTTTTAACTGTATTTTAGTTATGTAAATTAGTTTTACAAAATAAGCATATTGTATTTGCCTATTATTGGTTATGCATTTAAATCTAAGTTTTCTATTTAATTAATGTATTTATTGATATAGTACTCTACTCAATATAGTATATTAGGGAGCGGAGGGGGGTCTCTTAAAACGTTAAGATGCGTTACGCGGGGGGGAGAGGAGTATCAAACAACGCGTTACGTTTTTTATATTTAAAAAAAAACAAAAAAATTAAAATTTCCCAAATTAGTAAACCTATATACGAAAACATACAGTGCACCCACACTAAAATGGTGTTTATTCTCTGTAAGGCCTAATATTCTATCGCATTCACGTAATTTTCAAATAAAACCGTTATATATGTAAGAACATGAATAGGAAATAAGGAATGAAACAATTAACGATTGGTCTATTTGGGTGTTACGTAACGTTCAGGGAGGGGGAGGGGGGGTCCAGAAAAACGTTACGGCGCGTTACATAGGGGTGAGGGGGGGTCAACAATGTTCAAAAATTGCGTTACGTAATACTTGAACGCTCCCTAAGTGTTGTGTTTAGTGTTAGTACGTCGTTGTACCATCCTCTCACCATGTACCCGGAATCCGGGGACATAACTTTCTAGCTGCCCAAAGATGTAATAACTGTGAATAAATAAATTCCTCATAATTTCTGATGCCTTCGCGGTTATTACACATTGGAATGAAACAACTATTAACGGATTTAACTCGCGTATTTTTATTTTATTTTATTAGCTGACGTTTCGGATTTTTTACAGTTTCCATAATCGTAGCACGACTGAGCTGACAATAGTCTAACGCTAAAGAATCCGAAACGTCAGCTAATAAAATAAAATAAAAATACGCGAGTTAAATCCGTTAATAGTTGTTTCATTCCAATGAATAAATTCCTCTTTCAGCTATCAAACCTAGACGGGTCAGAGTTGGAGCGCCTCATCTGCGCGACGTGCGTCCAGCGCCTCCGAGACGCCACCGCCTTCCGCGGACAGGTGCTCCGCTGCGAGGAGATGTTGCTGCAAGCCAGTATCCATGTACACAACCCTAATGAAGCTAACTGTAAGTACAGTAGTAGGAGTTCTAAATGAATTATGTACATTGGAATGAAACAACTATAAGGGATTTTAACTCCTTTATTAATCACTAGCTTCTGCCCGCGACTTCGTCCGCGTGGAACTCCTCCTTTTTTGTAGTCGGTTAAAAAGTAGCCTATGTCCGTTCTCAGGCTCCAGACTTTCTTTGTACCAAATTTCAATTAAATTGGTCCAGTAGTTTTAGCGTGAAAGCCTACCAGACAGACATACAGAGTTACTTTCGCATTAATAATATTAGTAGGGATAGCGGTTCGCCCCGGCATCACATGGACCCCTAATTTTTTTCAAAATATTCTATAGCCTATGTCGCTCAGGGTGAATGTAGCTTCCCAACAGTGAAAGAATTTTGCAAATCGGTCCAGCCATTTTAGAGCCTATTCAATCCAAACAAACAAACCTTTCCTCTTTATTATTTTACTAGCGGTTAGCCCTGGTTTTGCACGGATTTTTTTTTAAATATTCTATAGCCTATGTCACTCGGGAATAGTGTAGCTTCCCAACAGTGAAAATCCGTCCAGCCGTTCTGGAGCCTATTCAATCCAAACAAACGAACATTTCCTCTTTATAATATTAGTACAGATTACTATAGAGGTATAGACTACAATGCTTTATGTTACAGGTGAAAATAAAACAGAGGTGAAAGAAGAGAAAGATGTCAAGGAAGAGGTTAAAGAGGCGACTGCGGAGGAGGCTGATGACGATGACGTCATGGACCCTGACTACGTGGGGGGTGATGACACAGATGGTAAATATTTTAAAAGCTTTTATTTAACTTGCAATGTAAGTATGTGTGGGTGAAATCTTGCAACTCCATTTTGAAGCAGAATCAGATATCTTTAACCAATTGAGCTAATATTTTTATTTTGTTTAGTACGGACGATGTATGGTTTACTGTGTGACGTCATTCTAAAACCAAAATAAGGGGGGGACAAGGGGGGGTGGATAACCAAATATCTACGAACACAATATGTAAATTGTAAAATTATAAGATTTTTTATAAGTTTTTTATTTAATTTTATTTGTACACACACCTCGATTGTACAATAAATAGCATTTTGTATTAACACAGATGTAGAAGAGAAGCCGGTGAAACCAAAGAAAGCTGTGAAGAAGAGTAAATTGAAGACGAAACGAAAGAAGACAAGCAAGAGCAGAGTGAAGGAGAAGACGAGCGCGCAGCGAGCGAGGGAGATAGGAGAGAGACTGAGGGAGATGGAGGATATAGGTAAGTAGAACAAGAGACAGAAATACATAGTGTCTTTAAGTTGTCTTTTATGCGCCGTGTAGAATGAGATCCAACTTCCATGCTCCACCAATGAGAGACAAGCTACTGGCCTGTGATGAGAGACAAGCAAAAGGTCTGATGAGAGACAAGCTACTGGACTGTGTTGATACAAGCTACTGGCCTGTGATGACAGACAAGCTACTGGAATGTGATGATACAAGCTACTGGCCTGTGATAAGAGACAAGGTACAGGCCTGTGATGAGAGACAAGCTACTGCCCTGTGATTGGTGGAACATGACAGCTAGACCTCATTCTACACGACGCGCATGTAGTCAATCAAAGACACGCCCCCTCCCCCCCTAGTGCGCAGTAATAAAATAAAATATCTTTTTTTTTTACAGATATAGAACAAGGATACACCCCAGAGAAGCCATTGAAGCGAGTTACAGACAACGATTATAAGGCGTTTCGTAATTGCATCACAATCGTGGAAAATTCGTACGTTTGTCCGTTCGACACTTCGTTCAGTGATTATTTCTGCGTTTACTGCAGACAAGTGTTCACGGATCCGAGTAAACTCCGCGAACACACACTAACTCACGACCCCCTGACGTACAAGGACATAGTGACAGCTGTCAAAAAGCTACCACAGATAGACACGCACAGGATTGACTGTAGACTGTGCACAGATAAAATAGACGATATGGACGCGTTCAAAAACCACATAACGAAAAATCACGGGAAATTATTGTACGACAATGTGAGCAATGAGTTTTTGAAATTTAAATTGACTATAAGCAATTTGTGTTGCACCGAATGTGGGTGTAGTTTTGGGTTTTTTCACGCGTTGCGTAAACATATGGCTGAACATTTTGGCACTTGTATATGTGACGTTTGCGGCGCGCATTATTTCGAAGAGAGAATGTTGATTTTACACCAAAAAACGCATCAGCGTGTCGACGAGAACTACCCATGCAAGGATTGCGGGAAGAACTTCAAATCTAAACACAGTAGGTATTTACATGTAGCCAGGACTCATAAGAAGGAGCCAGCGTACCAATGTGTCAAATGCGACGCTGTTCTATTCTCTTACACGCTTCGCTATCGACACATGATCGAGGTGCATGGTGAGGAAAGGTTATTCCCCTGCGAGCATTGCGATAGAGCTTACGATAGTAGGAAAAGTCTAAGAGAACACAATAGGCGGTCGCATTTGAAGATATTCAAGCATCAATGTGATTTGTGCGACAAGAGGTTCTACTTACCGTCTCGGCTGAAGGAGCATTTGGCTACGCACACTGGCGAAAGGAACTTTAGGTGTGAGTATTGTGGTAAAAGTTATCCTAGGTTAAGAGGTTTGAAAGTTCATATGCAGTCTCATAACAATGAGAAGAAGTATAGGTGTGTTTTGTGCAATGCATCGTTTACGCAGAATGTTAATTTGAAGAATCATATGAAGAGGCAGCATCAGAGTTTGGGATTGGAGTATAATGATGGTGATATGTGTAAGTAGATTTGTCTGGCTGTAGTTTTGATTGGAATTACGTGCGATTATGGGAACTATAGTTTCCGAACGATGACATTATGTATGAAATTCAAGCGGACGGAAATTAGTGTTGGAAAAAGATTATGAATTAACGGATTTTATGATAACTTTTAAAAAATAATATTCCCTATAATCTCCATAATAATTTATAATTTAGAATGGAATAACTTTAATCGGATTTAACTCGCGTATTTTATTTTATTGGATGACGTTTCGGACCTAAAGTATTTTCGGTTTGATTGGAATGAGATGCTGCGATTATGGAAACTATTGTTTTCGGAAATTTTGAAATTGGAAGCGGACGGAGTCGTCAAAAGCTAGTGATGGAATAAAATTATTAATTAACTGATAAAGTAACTTTAAAAAAATAATATCCCTATAATCTCCATAATAATTTAGTATTTATTTTAATTAGAGTAATTATTGTATATAATATAATTATGTATGTCAAAGGATTCGATCTCAAGAACAACACAGCCAGTGTTATTACGATTTATTTTATTTTCTATACAGGGTGACATAATACCTATCATTCATTTTTTGCCCAGGCATTAGGTATCATCTATAGATGCAATTTCTAAAAAAAAAACATAGGTAACATTTTCATTATAAAATGTGTTAGCCCAGTAATTATTTCGTAACGTGTGGGCAATTGTTAAATGAATGGCCGGCCGGGCGAGGCGGGAATGCGGTGCGGGGCGGGGGAGGGGCGCGCTTACCTATCGGCTATCCTGTCTAAACCAAAACAAACAAATTGCAATTTAGTCGCACGCGCATCTTCCGCATTACCGGTTGTGCACGCTTCCGTGTTCCGTGTTGTGTTCGTCCCGTAAGTACGCGCGACAATGTTTACGAATCGCGAGTATTACGAAATGGTGCGGGTATTTGTGAGAAGTCGTAGTGTACGTGAGGCTCGGAGACTGTACGAAGCAGAGAGTCTTCCTCGACTGCGGAACTCAGGAATACCTAATGCTGTAGTGCCGAATTGTCAAACGATTCTAGCTGCCAACCAACGGCTTTTAGAATATGGACAGTTTGTTACACCTGCACATGCTAGGGGGAGGGAGGCCGAGAATGCCAATTGCATTGGTAGACGAAATCTTCGATTTTTTCGAAAATAACCCTTGCGCGAGTACGCGAGATGCCGCGCGAAGGTTTAATGTTACGCAATTTTTCGTCTGGAAAACTTTGAATACGGCAGGATTGCACCCATTTCATTTTCAAAAAGTGCAATCTCTAATCGAACCAGACGCCGGGCATCGTCGCACTTTCTGTGAGTGGCTGATCGCGCACCGTGATGCAGTTATTTTGTGGACTGATGAGGCCTTGTTTACTCGTGTAGGTGTTTACAACCAACGCAATGAACACTGGTGGTCGCATCAAAATCCCCACGTAGTAAAAGTATCACATCATCAGGAGCGATTTAGTGCGAATGTTTGGGCTGGCGTTGTGGGCGATAGGGTACTAGGACCTTATTTTATTGAGGGGCGTTTAACTGGGTCCGCCTATTTGAACTTGCTGCAAACAGTGATCGCCGACATGATGGACGACGTGCCACTCGCCATAATTAACCACCCTGAATTTTACTTTCAACAAGACGGTGCACCGCCTCATTTCGCGAACATTGTTCGCCAACATTTAGACGCCGAATACGGTGATCACTGGATCGGACGCGGAGGTCCTGTGGCATGGCCTGCTCGGTCACCAGACCTCACACCTTGTGATTTTTTTTTGTGGAGCGAAATAAAACGGAGGGTTTATGTGGAAGAGGCCCAAAGCCTCGAACAATTAAAAAATAAAATCAACGAAGCGTTTGACGAAGTAAAAAACAATGTCGTAGTGTTAAGAAAACTAAAACATAATGTCCAAAAGCGTGCCAGACTCTGTTTAGAGCAAAATGGTTTGCATTTCGAACATTTACTGAAGTACAATTAAAAATGCAAATTTAGTTAGTGTAAAGTTATGTGAGTAGTAAGTTAGTGAATTTTGATTTTAGAACTTTAAATAAAAGTGTAATTTTAAGATAATCACACTTGTAGGTTACCTACATTGATTGATACTGCTGTGGTAAGAACTTTTTGATTTAACTAATTATTGTACATAAGTTGATTTAAATTTTAAATACGCCTAAATGCATACAATTTTACAACTTCAATCTTTACAAATTACAGACTAATCGCAAAATTGCATTTTGACGGTCCTAAGCCCGTGAAAGTATGAAGGAAAATTTGCAACTTATTGTTAACTACATACTAGTTTCCGTCTCAAACCGGTTTTGGACTCGTAGATTGTAGGTACGTACGAGGCGGCGCGGCGGGGAGGGGCGGGGCGGGCGACCGTACGCACGCACGGATTCCACAAACGCATGTTTTTTTAGGAAAACTTTCAGCTGTGTTATCTCAATATTTTAGTACTGAAACATGATGAAAGAAAAAACACGTAATTTTTATTTTTTTCCAAAGAATCTACTGTTTCAATTTGAATGATAGGTATTATGTCACCCAGTATAGATATAATTATTATAGTAAAATTTAATGAACTTTAGTATTATAATTTATTGATTGAATTGTAAATCAAATTTGATATAAGAAATTAATGTAAAAATTAGCTCATTCATAAAATATTTTGCATATAGGTATATGGAATTTTATTTATTTTAAACTAGCGGCCCGTCCCGGTTAAGATTTTTTTAAGGCCTCAGAAACGATACTTTTCCCCCGTTTTTGAAACATTTTCGGTTACTGCTCCGCAACTATAAGACCTAGCGTGATATTATATAGCCTATGTTACTCGGGGATAATGTAGCTTTCCAAAGGTGAAAGAATTTTTGAAATCGGTCCAGTAGTTTCGGAGCCTATTCATTACAAACATACAAAAATACAAATCTTTCCTATTTATAATATTAGTAGGTATAGATTTTAAAAAACATAATTCTATTTAGTCAGTTAGATTATAAAAAAAAAAATTGGACACGTATTTTTTCTTTTTTCAATCGAACTTCGAAATCGAAATAAGCGCTTCTAAATTTCGGGGTTCGTGACGTCACATTATGGTATAAATTGTATCGAGATGTGACGTCACGAACTATTAGTCTTATTGTAATTTTTTGTTTGATTTCTGAAATCAAAATATTGTGGAAACTCTAAATTCCTACTATACCTACTAATATTATAAATGCGAAAGTAACTCTGTCTGGCTGTCTGTCTGTCTGTCTGTTACGCTTTCACGCTAAGACTACTGGACCGATTTAAATCAAATTTGGTACAAAGAAAGTCTGGAGCCTGAGAAAGGACATAGGCTACTTTTTAACTGACTGCAAAAAAGGAGTTCCACGCGGACGAAGTCGCGGGCAGAATGTAGTACCTAATTATTAATCAGTATTATTACGAACTGTTTTTTTTTCTGTGTCTCTAAAGTTGACTGGTAGGGAAACCCTATTTATTAAGTTCGCCTTTTGTACACTTCTGTTAAGTTTTGTGCAATAAAGTGTATATAAATAAATATAATTATTTATTTTATTTTCGATATAAATTAAAAATAGTTTTAAGTATGAAAATTAAAATTAGAAATTGTATCTGCTTACTCTTATAAGAAAGAGGTTGTATGTATGTATGTAAATATACTTTAATTGAAATATAATAATTTATAAATATATTTGTATTTTCATTTCCAAGGAATTAATGAAACAAACTTTATATAAACAATATTTTATTAAAATTGTAACTATTTTCTAATTAAGTTACATTATTTATTTACAATTCTATCACTCATTTTTTTTTAATAATTTATACAATAATATACAATTTAGCATTTTTTTTATATAATAAAAATAAATTAAAATCTATGTACATAACTACATAATTTCAGATTACATTATTAAATTTCGATAAGTTTTCATATAAATAACAGCAATAAAAACATACAAAATAATTTATCGTAATTTTAAAATATCATTAAATACAATTAAATTATAACAACAAAGGTTGAACTTTCCTTTATAACATAAGGGGAGCACTAATAAAAGATTTTTGAAAATTCATAATATAAATAAGTAGGTACTTACTTATATTATGAATTTTCAAAAATCATAAGCAAGGGGGGGGGGGGGTTGTATTAAATTATTAAATATGCTTACGTAATACTTGAACGGCCCCTAAGGGGTTACCCAACGGGGGTGCAAATTTAGTATGTCCTATGTATGTATTTTGAAAAAAATTATACCTTTTTGATTATAATGATATTTTTGTACAAAGACAAGAGTAGAAGGCGACATCTCTCGATCGATGGTGGTTGCACTGTAAAGTCACCCAGTCGTGTGTGCTAAATGTTGCAAAACATTTCACACAGATGGCGCTGAAGCGAAAATTCGCATGTAAACAATAAAGTACAAAGACCGCATTGAAAGGAGTAGATAAATTCGATGACCTGTCAGTGGTCCCTATGGTGTAATGGTTCAGCACGCTGCCGCTAGTAAAGGCATAGGCGTGGGTTCGAATCCCACTGGGGGTCTAAAATTTTTCTACTCTTGTCTTTGTACAAAAATATCATTATAATTAAAAACTAATGGTATTGAACCAAAAATATCAATCGAATTATCGATTGATAGATCGTAGTTAATATAATATACCTTTTTGAGTTTGCCGTTTCTTCTCAAGTGAGGTTTCTTCGGAAAACTATTAACGGATTTAACTCGCATACTTTAGCGTTAGACTATTGTCAGCTCAATCGTGCTACGATTATGGAATCTGTAAAGGCTCCGAAACGTCAGCCAACAAAATAAAAATACGCGAGTTAAATCCGTTAATAGTTGTTTCATTCCAATGCATAATAACCGCGAAGGCATCGAAAATTTCCGATAAATATATTTTTTATTTCGATAAAATTAAATTTTCCATCCTCCGGCCAGAAAGCGCCAACTTTGTGGCCGCTTCGCTAAATGAAATTGCCGCTTTCTGGCTTCGTCGAACAGAAAAATAGTATACTGACCTCGGCCAGTAAAATAAAAAAGCCTCAGATCACATTTTTGTCAACCTCGGCTTCGCCTCGGACGACAATTGCATGTGATCTGAGACATTTTTTATTTTACTGGCCTTGGTGCGTAATGTACTATTTGATTTCGATAAAATTAAATTTGCCTGAGATTTTAACCATACTCAGAGTGTTGACTTTTCATATGCCCTTTCAAACTACAATTTTGTATGAAAGCCTGCCCACATATATGACACCTGTATCTCCTATCGTTTGTATGAATTCTCATATGGTCTTTAAGAGTTTTGAGTCGGGGGTATGTTTTTTCACACACTTTACACTTAAAGTTTCTTTCTCCAGTGTGCGTTGGCATATGGTTGTTAAGCGCGAATCGAGTGAAGAACTTCTGACCGCAGTACTGGCATTCGTATCTGAAAAAAAAAATATATATTTTAATATATTCTAGAATATTTTTTACTTCACACGGATGCTATAAACCTTCCTCTTGAATCATTCTATCTAAACAAAACCACATCAAAATCCGATGCGTAGTTTTAAAGATTTAAGCGTACATAGGCATATAGGGACAGAAAAAGCGACTTTGTTTTATACTGTGTAGTGATACTAGCTTCTGCTCGCGACTTCGCCTGCGCACGATGAGTACTTCACACAATATTGTCTATACTAATATAACTAGCTGTCCGCCCCGGCTTCGCAGGGATCATCTTTTTTTATAGCCTATGTCACTCGGTAATAGTGTAGCTTCCCAACAGTGAAAGAATTTTTCAAATCGGTCCAGTCAAACAGCAAACCTTTCCTCTTTATAATATAAGTATAGACACCGCGTGTCAGAAATCCGCTAGATGCGCTATCTATCGCGTATTTTATTTAATTGGCTGACGTTTCGGATTCTTTCCAGTTTCCATAATCGTAGCACGACTGAGCAGTTTGCATAGCTGTATTAATCACTTTAGCATAAGACTATTGTCAGCTCAGTCGTGCTACAATGTAATCTGTAAAGGCTCCGAAACGTCAGCCAATAAAATAAAATATTTTCCCTGTTAGTAATCCTAATAAATAAACATACCTGAAATCCTTCAAATGGTCTTTCCTCCTGTGTATCGTCAAAGTCCTTCTTGTACCAAAAATCTTCTCACACATATTACAAGCAAAACTCAACGGTGTCTCCCCGTGAACTTCAACTAAATGCTTCAACTTTTGAGTATAAGACATCAATTTAACATCACATTTGGGACAAAACACCCTACCCCTTTTATTATGCACTCTATCTATATGCAAATCCCGATTATATTGTGCTTTGAAATTTTTTCCGCAGACTTCACAAGGGAAGTCACCTTCTTCGTGCCTTTGTTGATGCATCACAAACCTACATCTATCTACAAAACCTAGGCCACAAGTCTCACAAACAAAATTGCTGAAGTGTTTATTCATGTGTTTATTCAAAGCGTGGAAATAAGGAAAAGTCTCAACGCAAAGCGCGCATTTTAACTCGTCAACTGTCAATTTGAAAGGCAATATTAAATCTTTGGATTTGAAATAGTATTTCTTATTGTGTACTGTTGATATGTGTTTTTTGAAAGTTTCTATATCGTTTATTTTAATTGGGCAAAGTCTACAGTCTATTTTGGTTAAGTCCATTTTTATCATTTTTTTGTGTTCGATGACTTTGAATTTTTTCGGGTCGTGCTCGTTTAATGTGTGTTGTCTTAGTAGGTTTGGGTCGGAAAAATTTTCCCCACAATAGTAGCATATAAGGTGGTTGTGTCGGCATTTGAACGGACAGACATAAGAACATTCAACAATGGTTACTATGTTTGTGTCTATTTTGTAGGATGGATCCCTTTCTCTCATAAGTTCTTGAACTTTTGACATGGGGATACCTGAAACAATGAGTTTTTTTATTTTTAAATCAGAAGTTTAGATTTAATAACACTGCTATATGCTAAAGGACGGTCGCGGAGCACAGCGAAAAACGGACGGTGACCTTTTTCTATTTGTCTCTGTCGCACGCGCGTAGTAATAGTGCCCTCACGCTCGCACAGAACAAGTTCAAGGTTACTGTGCGAGAGTGAGGGCAGTATTACTACGCGCGTGACAGAGACAAGTAGAAAAAGGGCAACGTCCGTCTTTCGCTGTGCTCCGCGACCGTCCTTTATAACTTTATAAGCTCTCATTCATTTAAATCCCAAATTACATAAAGATCGTATCAAAGATATCTAAATTATTATCGAACAAACATAAAAACATGCTCAGTGGTATACGCCCCTATATCATATTAATATAATATTCAATTTCTCTAATTTTTAAATATAATAATTTTTAATGCCTTCACGGTTATTACACATTGGAATGAAACAACTATAAACGGATTTAACCCGCGTATTTTATTTTATTGGCTGACGTTTCGGCACGTACAGATTCCATAATCGTAGCACGACTGAGCTGACAATAGTCTAACGCTATTCTATAAGTACTAATGTTATAAAGAGGAAAACTTTGTTTGGTAATGAATAGGCTCAAAAACTACTGGACCGATTTGAAAAATTCTTTCACTTTTAGGAAGCTACACTATTCGTGAGGGACATAGGTTATATTAAATTTTGAAAAAAAAAAATGGGGACCAGTGCGAAAGCGGGGCGGACCGCTAGTGTAAAATAAAATACGCGACTTAAATCCGTTTATAGTTGTTTCATTCCGTGTAATAACCGCGAAGGTCTCAGAAATTAGCGCAGTAACTCTTTCATTATCATTTTTTTTTTTTTATTGTAAGTTCAAAACGCACTTACATAGACACTAATCACCAGCCCCATGTTTAGATCTCATATGTCCACGCCAACTACACTTCTGCACAAACGTCTGGCCACACAATTCACACCTAAACCTCCTATCAGCTGTATGAATCCTTAAATGTTCTTTTAGAGTCTTCTTTCTTCCATAACTTTTACAACAAATCTCACATTTAAAATTTTTCAAACCAGTATGTTTGACCATATGATTCTGCAACTCTTGTCGTTCGTAAAAAGACATATCGCACTGTAGGCACTTATGTGGTCTTCGCATCAAATGATCTCTTTGAACGTGTATAGTCAAAAATCTTTGATTTTTAAAAACCCGATCGCAAGCTTGGCACTTTATAGCGCTTGATAAACCGTGTACTTCCAATAAATGCTGTTCTTTTGTCCTGTAACTTTTAAACCTTTCCTTACAGATCCCACATTTGTTGAGAAAGTTCGTTTTTCCGTGTAAATGTACGAATTTTTCGTGCTGTTGTTTTTTCTGGTCTGTGTTGAAGACTTTCTGGCAAAAGACGCATTGGAAAACGCCTATTTTGTGACTGTTTAGATGCTGAGCGATCATACGCTTAGTCGGAAACCCGGTTTCACATACATCACAAATAAAATTCCTGAAATGAACACTCATGTGTTCTTGTAGACATCTGAACTTCATAAAAATCTTCTCGCAGTAAACGCACTTTAAGACACCAGTATTATTAAATTTGAACGGTAAAATTCTGCTTTTAACGTCTTTATATAACTTCCTATCGTGTGTTTTAATTAGGTGGTCTATTAAATCTTCCAGCATATCGAAAGTTAGGTCGCAAATTTGACATTTTAGGTCTGTTATGTCTAATCTGACTAAAAACGCTGGTAAAAGATTTCTTTGCATTAAATATCTCCTTATTTTCATATCGTGGTTTAGCGTGTGTGATTTTAATTCTATAGGATGTCTGAAAGACGAGTTACAGTGACTACACTTGTAGCCAGAATCGCTAAAACATCTTATAGGTGTAGCGTTTGAACTTTCTATAATAATTCTTATATTAGTACGATGTTTTCTTAATTCTGCTTTATCTTCTATGGTCATTTTCGGTTCTTCTCTATATACCATTTTACCTATAAACAAAGGCTCCTGTTAAGTTTTATCCTAAAACAGGAATGACGAAAATGAAATCCTATTTAGTCCGCCAGTTAGATTATTAAAAATGAACTCCATCTTTTTTGCAGTCGGTTAAAAAGTAGCCTATGTCCTTTCACAGGCTCCAGACTTTCTTTGTACCAAATTTCATTTAAATCGGTCCAGTAGTTTTAGCGTGAAAGCGTAACAGACAGACAGAGTTACTTTCGCATTTATAATATTAGTAGGGATTATTCTCAAACAAACAATGCCAAAGCTAAGCTTCTAAAGTTCGGGGCTCGTGACGTCATAATATGGTACAATTTATACCTAGCCGTGACGTCACAAGCCTCCACTCCCGAACTTTGGAAGCGCTTATCTTTGGCATTTATTGTTCGGTTGAGAAAGGAAAAAATACTAATATATTTTTGGGAAATCTACTTGATGGACAAAAAAAATATCATTCGTCTTGCCTATTTTTTCAAAAGTTGATTGTTTTAGAATGCCTATTGATTTTTGAGTATTATTAAAAAATATAAAGGCTTGAAAGCCTCCTCTCAGGAGGCTCGCCACCCGTCTGGTTTTGCAGTAAATGCCCATTAGCTGGCCAACTGCGCTTCAGTATTCAGTTCGAAAAAAAAAATCAAAAAAGTTTATTCAGACTCTTGAGTTTTGAAAACCGTCTTTGCTATAAATACGGACTTTCAGTTTTTTTTAATGTTTAGGCTATTTCTGGGTACCTAGTTATTTTATTATATAAAATACTAAAAAAGAGATTATTTTGTATTTTTATTGTGTTGTTCCATAATTGACTTCAATGGGGAAGGAGCGTTGTATGTTTGTATGTATGACGATATTTCGATTATTATTATATCCGATCTTTATGAAATTTTGCAAAAAATATATCTACAAGCCATGCAAACAAGCCAATACCAGAACTAAGTAAATTAAGCTTTATAGTACATTTACGCACCAAGGCCAGTAAAATAAAAAATGTCTCAGATCACATGTAATTGTCGTCCGAGGCAAAGCCGAGGTTGACAAAAATGTGATCTGAGGCTTTTTTATTTTACTGGCCGAGGTCGGTATTCTATTTTTCTATTCGACGAAGCCAGAATGCGGAAATTTCATTTAGCGCAGCGGCCACAAAGATGGCGCTTTCTGGCCGGAGAACAGAAAATTAAATTTAAGCTAATAATTTCTGATGCCTTCGCGGTTATTATACATTGGAATGAAACAACTTTAAACGGATTCAACTCGCGTATTTTATTTTCTATTGTCATCTCAGTCGTGCTACGATTATGGAATCTGTAAAGGCTCAGAAATTAATAATATTTGAATGTAACTTACTTGGTTTAACGGCGGGGACAGTTAAAGCGCCGTTTGAAGTTTTCTTTCTTTTTAGTGGCAAATCGTCTGAATCCACAGAACAGCTTTCCATTTTCACTGGCTCCACTAAAATAAAATTAAAAGAAAAAAATACTTTTTTAAAAAAGCTTATGTTATCCTCTTTCATTTGATACCCCACTCGGGGTACGTTTGTAGACATTTGGTTCTCGGTACTTTCACAAATACTATTTCAATCGATACTTAATAACATTATTTGCAAACATTATACAGTCTCAAACGCTCGAAGATCCACCCACGAACAATAGTACATTACGCACCAAGGCCAGTAAAATAAAAAATGTCTCAGATCACATGTAATTGTCGTCCGAGGCGAGGCCGAGGTTGACAAAAACGTGATCTGAGGCTTTTTATTTTACTGGCCGAGGTCAGTACACTATTTTTCTGTTCGACGAAGCCAGAAAGCGGCAATTTCATTTAGCGCAGCGGCCACAAAGTTGGCGCTTTCCGGCCGGAGGACTGAAAATATTATTATCATTAAAACTGATGATTCTTAGTAAATATTTAGTTTTTTTTAATGTGCAAATTCGCAGGAAGTGACGTCATTAGTGCAGTGAATATTTATGCCGTCTGCCGTAGCTAGGATTTTGTTGAGAAGGCGTAGACAAACTTACAGTATATCTAAAGTAATTTATGACACTCGCAAGGGAATCAAAACCTACAGGTCACTTCCCTTCCTGCCCCATGCCCTTGCTGCTGTAATTTCAACACTCTGCCTAACAACATGGAAGCCGTCTCACGGTCGTTACGTACCCGTGTCGTCGTCGTGGTCCGTGTCGTCCTCGGGCTCCGGTTTGATCTCCACCTCAATCTTCGCCGCTGCCTCCACGCGCGCCAGCCGCTCTGGAACACAACCGAGTATCATTTCTGATGCCTTCGCGTTTATTACACACTAGCTGTCCGCCCCGGCTTCGCACGGATCTCTTTATTTATATAGCCTATGTCACTCGGGAATAGTGTAGCTTTCCAACCGTGAAAGAATTTTTCAAATCGGTCCCGTCGTTTAGGAGCCTATTCAATCCAAACAAACAAACTTTTCCTCTTTATTATATTAGTAGTACCTATTTATTATTAGGTACTAGCTTTTGCTCACGACTTTTTACTTAAAAAAGGGGGGTGAATTGTTGCCCCATGCACTTTCTCAGGCTCTAGACTACCAGTGTACTAAATTTCATTAAAATCGGTTCAGTAGTTTCAATATGTAAGCGATACAGACAGACTTACTTTCACATTTATAATATTGGATAGGATTTGTAATCTGAGAAAATTGCATTTCATTTTCATGTGTTTTTTTTTTTTTTCTGAGTGACTGTTTGCAGTTGGCCCTGGGGCCGTCACAACTTGCTCCACCGGACAAATGGGGAGCGCTCCGAGGTGCGCTCACCCTAATTTTCATGTGTGAAAAAATGTAACTACTGCTGTAAATGAAATCACCATTCTAGACCCACCCCCTATTGACTTTATTGTAATAACAAGACTTCTGTACTAGAACATAATATTTAATTAGTAGGTATTTAAACACAACACATTCCGACCTGACGTTACTTTAAATCAACCGGCGCTAGTAGCGTGTATAATAACAGAACTAATAAACCTTATAATCTTCTAAGACTAAGACGAATATACATTCAGCCAAATATTCAACCTAACATAAAATTATACCACAATACTCCCACTAAATTTTATAAAACAAACTTCATAAACGTCTTTATAATTTATAACGAACTACATGACTGACAATATTTCATTTCTTATATTTTTGAATTTCACAGCTGGTAAAGCTTTAGTAAAGATATCAGCTAGTTGATCAGAACTCTGCACATACTTTATATTTATTACTTTTCCGTTTACTTTCTCACAAATAACCCATTTTGAAGTTATCATTTTTTGATTGACTCTGTCAATAAAAGTCCATATATTATTATTACAATGAGCTTCCAATTCTTTCTTAATAGCTTCTAACCATAACTTGCATTCCTTGCTTTTGATTACATCATCATGAGTCTTAGACAAATCTACTTCCACTAAATTTGCCTCAAAAACATTTATTTGTGACTGTGGTCGTAATATCATATTAGATACACCTAAATCATGTAAATCTTAAACAGTGGAAATTTCAAATAAAATGTGCTCTGCGAGCCAAGGGATTATGTATCACTACGCCAACGCCAGAAACAGATGTGGAACAATCTTAGCTTTTGTCTAGGTGCGCGACAATCTCTGGCAAAATGACCGCGTTTTCCACAATTATAACATTCAAAACGATGTTGCTGTTGAACCTCATTTGTTTTCTTTTTAAAACTTTGCTGAGCTACTAACAAAGCAGTTTCATTCTCTTCTTCTTGGAAACTAGACTCTTCATCTAGTAAACGAGCTGTTAAATTGGATATAGTTTGACTTTTAATATCAAGCGACAACCATGCTTGTCTAAGAGATCTATATTTTGAGGGTAAAGAACTAAGCATTTTCGTCATTATTGCCGTTTCGCTGATACTTTCTCCGCTATCTTTTAGCTGTTTAGCTAAGCTTTCCACTTTAGCTATATGCTGAGCAATACTATCTCCTGATGACATTTTATACTGATAAAAACGTTCATGTATTAACATCTTGGTTAAATCGGACTTTTGTTCAAATATAGATTCAAGTTTAGTCATTATTTCAAACGCTGTTTCACAATTCTCAACAAGAGCTATCTGTTTTAAATCCATTGCCGAAGTCATTACAAACATAGCCATTCCATCATCCTTGTCCCATTGTTCCACATCTGTTTCTGGCGTTGGCGTAGTGATACATAATCCCTTGGCTCGCAGAGCACATTTTATTTGAAATTTCCACTGTTTAAAATTTGACCCATTGAATTTTTCAAGTTTTCCAACCTCCATTTTGCATTAGAACAACATGAACTTTTTCTGTTTCTTAATACACAATTTCTGTTTGACTATTTTCACTGCTCTTTGTTAATTACACTGAAAAAAGGTAGGCCTGGGCCCATAACCTATTGACTTTATTGTAATAACAAGACTTCTGTACTAGAACATAATATTTAATTAGTAGGTATTTAAACACAACACATTCCGACCTGACGTTACTTTAAATCAACCGGCGCTAGTAGCGTGTATAATAACAGAACTAATAAACCTTATAATCTTCTAAGACTAAGACGAATATACATTCAGCCAAATATTCAACCTAACATAAAATTATACCACAATACCCCCCTCCCCATGTCATCAAAAATAAGCAAAGCAAAGACCCCCCCTCACCCCTATACTGCTTACGTAATACTTGAACGGACCCTTGTTTCATTCCAATGTGTAATAACCACAAAGGCATCAGAAATTATTAAATACTAGCTTCTGCCCGCGACGTCGTCCGTGTGGAAATCCTCCTTTTTTGCAGTCGGTTAAAAAGTAGCCTATGTCCTTTCTCAGGCTCCAGACTTTCTTTGTACCAAATTTCATTTAAATCGGTCCAGTAGTTTTAGCGTGAAAGCGTAACAGACAGACAGAGTTACTTTCGCATTTATAATATTAGTAGGAATTAGTAGGGATGTACATATGTATTTAAACCAAACAAATACAGAAGCGAAAACAACACTGTAGTACAAAAGCTATCATATCCCTTTAAGGGTTCTCTTCCAGTTAACCTAAATATACCTTGATCATCCGCCTCGTCCATCCTCATCTGGAGAAATGCTTCTTCGCACTGCAGGACCTGTCTGCGGAACGCAAAGGCCTCCCGGAGACGAGTAACGCAGGTCGCACACACTAGTCTCTCCGATGGCTTTCCATCCAAGTGGGATAGCTATAGAAAAGATATGGGAGACGTTAAAAAGTTTCTGAATATTTTTGATCCATCCTTATTATTTAATATTTCAAAATAATCTATAGCCTGTTACTCAGGGTGAACGGTAGCTTCCCAACAGTGAAAGAATTATTTAAATTGGTCTAGTACTTTTTGAGTTTATTCATTACATACAAAAATCTTTTTTACCTTTTTAAATTTTTCCAACCTTCTACTTAATTTTATTTTTAACAAAAATCTCAAAAAAACGGGTACGAAGTTTGCTGGGTCAGATATTAATATTATAATTTTACATATTAATTTCTCATGCCTTCAGTTATTATACATATTTTAATTTTATTGGACTAAACTGACAAGCCAGCTCAATTGTGCTACGATCATAGAATCTGTAAAGGCTCCGAAATGTCAGCCAATAAAAATAAAATACGCGAGTTAAATCCGTTAAAGTTGTTTCATTCCAATTTCACATACCTATTTATCTATTATTAGGTAAAGATATAAAATTCTCGTGTTGTGGTGTTTGTTGTAAACTCTTCTGGAACAACTCGAAGTTTGTATGAAATAAATGAATGGCAATTCACAACAATTAATCTAGTCTCGAACTAAGCAAAGCTTGTACTATGGGTACTAAACAACGGATAGCTCAGTCATGCTACAATTATGGAAACTGTAAAGAATCCGAAACGTCAGCACATAAAATGAAAATACGCGAGTACCATCCGTTAATTGTTGTTTCATTCCAAAAAATATTAGATCATCAAAATTGTGTTTTTTTAGTACCTAGCATGGATAGCAATTACTTTAATGGAATAAAACAAGAAGTAAGTAAATAACTACAGACATAAATAAACATTATAGATAAACATAACAAGATAACGAAATTATTTACACAATTAAACTTGTGTCAACAAATTAGTTAAATTATAAATGATGACAGGACATGGTTGAAGATAATTAACTGTACTTTTGGCAAAATACAGTTTAAATTGTTAAATGTTGTGTACTAACTAATGTTAAATACTTTTACAAGCAGCCTGCGTTCGCAAGAATATAACATGCAAAATCTTCGAAAGTAAAATGACTGATAAAGGGTATTTTAAGGAGATATTCTTACAAAATTGGAGTCACGTATAGAAAGATAATTCTATACAATGTCTTAATATTAAAATAACTTACAAGAAGTCCAAAACAGTCCATAATCATGTCTGCATAAACTTCGATCTTTCCCATACATTGATATTCAACGTTTAGTAATCGACATTTCTTCATAGTACCGCATAACCGACATAAGCCCGGGTCGAATATCGGCCCTTTGCCTTTATCGACACTCATCTTTAATATTAAAACATTATACGATATGTTATAATACTGAATTTTTACGTGTATTCAACATTATGTCCCTGCTAAGCAAACTGTATTCACTTTCCACTCAGTCTTGAACACTCTTGGACCTTGTTTGGTGTGGGTTGCCTGTCTTCTGTACATAAAAGTTTATCAAATACTATAATATTTATTTTAATATAAATGCGCATTCAATTATTATCTCTAATATAAGTTACAAATTTAAATGCTAATTATGTCTTGCCATAAAAAATATTACTAAAATTTAAAAAAACTTTATTGTCGCATTTGTCGCCGATGTGGAAGTATACAAATTAACAACAAATAATTATACTGGCAATGTAACGTTTTGATATTTTCATTAGGTACAATATTAGTTGACCTCTTTTTTGACAGCAACCTATTTTAAGTGTACTATATATGTTTTATTTCTACTCGCCAAGAGATGGCGCTTACTCAAAATTTAGTTTACATGATTTATTTTAATTATATTTTTTTTGTAACTGGACGTACCCAATACTTTATAGTGTAAATATAATGTCAATACTTACCAAAAACTAAAGAAATATGCATTCTTTGATCTTACGTACGGTTTATCAAGTTTGTGAACATACAATTTTATATCCGCGCAGTATAATATAATAAGAACTATGATTTTTGAAATCATCTACGCAATAAATAAATGTTTCAATGCTTATAATAATACAATTGTGTATAATTAAAATATCAAATAGTACAAGTCAATAAAATAAAATATGAAAATATTTTTTTCATAGTGCAACACTCACTGAAGGACGCTTTAGCTGTGATGGCGTCGGACCTAGACTCTAGTGTTCCAAAATTAAGAATAATTAGTTGAGAATCGGACTTTAACTTCGTATTTAAGTTAAAAATGTACATAATAGTATTACAATAATATTTTCTGTGAAAATATACGTTAAATTGTGAAAATGGAGGGCAAAAGTTCGGATTGGTTGCGGGGGCCTAGCGGCCCTACGGTTTGTCGGTGTTGTTTTGCGGAAGGTTGTTATAAAGACATTTCTACTGAATATTTCTGGATGGGGAAGAGAGAAGTATACTCCGAGATGCTCTCCGAGACGTTCGATCTCTCTGTAAGTGTTACATCGCATTGATTTTTCGATTTTGTTGCGTCGGCATCCATTTTCTTCGTCCTGTTTTTTGTGTACAACTCGACTGAATTGGGGAGTCTGGCTTGTTCTTATGAGACTTGCGCGGTGAGAAGCTTCGTATTTAGTTGGGGTTGTGAAAATATTGATTTAAGTTTCAAGTTTGTAGATGGCTTGGGTCCGCCCAGTAACAACTTGTATCAAAGAAAGTATGATGATACAAAGAAAATGAAAAGAGGAATGAGTTTAGTAATTTAGTCTTGCTTATACCGCACTTTACGTATTATATATCGCCTGGGTTCTTAATGAAAAGATCAATTTAATACCTAACTTATTACACAACCAGTAACGTTAATTATACAGCCCTAGCCCCTGACCACGAAACCGGGGGATGCGGGTTCGAATCCTGCTAGAGGCAGATATTAATGAGATTAACACGAGCGATTGTACCTGAGTCTTGGGTGTCGCGTAAATATTTTTGTCCATTGTCTAATACCTATAAAACAAGTTTTTTGTATTGATCTGAAATGTTTGTTGATATTAGAAATAAACAACTATAATGTACTTAACTCTCATATTTTATTTGCTGACGTGAAAACACTTTACAGTTCCCATATTCATAGTGAACTGAGCTGACAATATTTGAACAGTTCAGCTTATTCAGTTACGAATATGGGAACTGTAAAGTAATTTTATTCAGATCTTCATTAAGGAAGGCTGTAGGGTATTATAACATCATGTTAAGATCAGTACAAGTGAAACAATACCTATTCCATGTGAACCAAATTACATGGACGAGCTAGTCTATACTAATATTATAAATAGGAAAGGTTTGTTTGTTTGTTTGGATTGAATACGCTCCAACAGCTGGACCGATTCCAAAAATTCTTTCACACTTGTATATATTACTAGCGGCCCGCTGCTTCGCAGGAATAGTATAGATTTTCAACAGTGAAAGAATTATTCAAATGGGTCCAGTCTTTTTGGAGCCTATTCAATCTCCTATGAAATCCAAACAAACAAATTAAAATGTTTCATTCCAACATTCCAATGTATAATAACCGCGAAGGCATCAGAAAGGCATCAGAAATTATTAAACCTTTCCTCTTTATAATATTAGTATAGACAAAATAAAATTTATTATAAACAAAAAAAAGAAATGTAGTAATTTAATAAGATGATAATCTTATTTGGTGATTTACTTCTGCAATCATCTAACAAATTCATTCTTCTCCATAGATTGCATACGCGCAGACGTCAGGCCCGAACAGCAACAGCCGTTTGATATGCGAGCCGTGCATCTCCCGTCTCCGAGATGCATCCGAGTTCAAGCGGCAGGTGCAGGAGTGCGAGAGGACGTTCATGCAGCACCTGGACCCGGGCCGAGTTAGCGAGTTGGAAGGTGAGAGTTGATTATTTAAAAAGAAGTTGCTACAAACATGGGAACTGAAGTTTTCAAAACGTCTGTCACACGACTGTCACGTACGTCACAAACGTTCGCGGATGTAATACCCATACATTTTGGTTGTTTCGTTTAACGTTGGCACCTTGTCTACGCCCCCTTTGTCTAGAGTCTAGACCCCCTTACTTTACACAACGCGCATCTAGATATCTAGATTATTAGTGACACGCGGCGACCCCCATTTAGGATGACACTACCTCACCCCCTGGCAGTGTTGGCAATTTAGCGATTTTGTCGACTTTTGCTTAAGGCTTAGCGACCAAAAAAAAGTTTTGACGACAAAAATAGTTTAGCGACTTGTCTGGCGACTTTTGGAGTACAAATTAAAACAGTTTCAGAGCCAATAATAAATACATTTTTTGTCAAATCCACATAGAAATTATTCAATGCCAAGAGATACATAATATGGAAAACGACAAACGCGGTAGCGCACCAAATTCAAACTTTATTTAATTGAAGTTCCATTTGTATATCATTATGGGGGGGGGGGGGGGGTCCCCGAACTTTTTATGGTAATGTCTTAGTGACTTTCTGGCGACTTTTGACTTTGAGTTTAGCGACTCGAATTTCTAGGAGTTGGCAACACTGCCCCCTGGAAGATTCGTCTCGGGTTCAAAATACAACTTTGATTTTTATTGCGTACTAGCGGCCCCGGCAGACGTCGTCCTGCCCGTCCGATTGTTTCGTCAAAGATCTGTCAAAGTCTTCTGTCACTTCTTCATAAGGCTTCATATTTTCCCCGTTTTTTACACATTCTCCACTGTTTCTTCGCTCCTATTGGTCACAGCGTGATGTTATATAGCCTGAAGCCTTCCTCGATAAATGGTCTATACAACAAAAAAAGAATTTTTGAATTCGAACCAGTAGTTCCTGAGATTAGCGCGTTCAAACAAACAAACAAACTCTTCAGCTTTATAATATTAGTATAGATGTGTGTAAATTAAATTTCAATGTGTTTGTCCGCAGTGAACGTAGAGTCGATCGATAAAGAAGTGAAGTTGGAACAGGTGAAGCTGGAGAAGGAGCAGAGCGACGACGAGTTCGACGACCGGGGCGGCTTCGACGACGACGACGACGACGACCGTGAGTTCATCATATGTGATACTAGCTTCCCGCCCCGGCTTCACACGGAATCCCTAATTTTTTTTTGCAAAATATTCATAGCCTATGTTACTCAGGGTAAACGTAGCTTCCCAAAATTATTAAAATCGATCCAGTAGTTTTTGAGCCTATTCATTACAAACAAAGTTTTCCTCTTTATAATGTTATAGTATAGACTAGCTTCTGCCCGCGACTTGGTCCGCGTGGAACTCCTCCCTTTTTTGCAGTCGGTTAAAAAGTACCCTATGTCCTTTCTCAGGCTCCAGAAGATCTTTGTACCAAATTTCTTTTAAATCGGTCCAGTAGTTTTAGCGTGAAAGCTTAACAGACAGACAGACAGACAGAGTTACTTTCGCATATTAGTAGGGATAGTAGGGATATAGTAGGTAATACTACTACTAGCTTCTGCCCGCGACTTCGTCCGCGTGGAACTCCTCTTTTTTTGCAGTCGGTTAAAAAGTAGCCTATGTCCTTTCTCAGGCTCCAGACTGTCTGTACCAAATTTCATTTAAATCGGTCCAGTAGTTTTAGCGTGAAAGCGTAACAGACAGACAGACAAACAAAGTTACTTTCGCATTTATAATATTATTTAGGAAGTTAGGATGTCACTTTGGAATAGTGTAACTTCCCAACAGTGAAAGAATTTTTGAAATCGGTCCAGCCTTTCTGAAGCCTATTCAATCCAAACAAACAAACCTTTCCTCTTTATAATATTAGTATAGACTAGCGATCCGCCCCGGCTGCACACGGTTGCTATAAACCACTATATATATGCCTCTTAATATATCACTCTATCTATTAAAAAAAAAAACCGCATCAAAATCCAAGATTTAAGCGTACATAGGGATATAGCGGAAGATAAAGCGACTTTGTTTTATACTAAGTAGTAATATCAGTGGTTCTTAACCTTTTTAGGTTGTTACCCTTATGACCTAACTAGGGTCCCTGATTCACGGATATAAATACATATAACATATGCAGAACTCAAGTACCTATAGATGCAAGTGCTCATCACACTGACTGGCCCTGGCAGGAATCGAACCCGCAACCTCCGGTTTCGTAGTCAGGGGCTCTGACCACACCAGTGTTTTTTAACCTTTTTAGGTCCGTTGCCTTTATGTCCTAGCTAGGGTCCCTGCCCGCGCCCCTCCTCCCGCCGACGAGATCGCGCGCTAGTCGGCGCTGCGCTGCGCTCAGACTAGACACTCCATTCCATAATCGTAGCCCTACTGAGCTGACAATAGTCTAACGCTAAATATATGCTTTTTTTTTTAGTCGATGACCAACCACTCACCAAGCTGGCCAGCAAAGTGCCCAAAAAGGAATCCGTAGACCTCTTGGATCTACTGGACAATGCCAAGGTAGCTGAGAAGAGAAAGTCCTCGACCAAAGTCAAAAGTTCTCCAGCGAAGAAGGCTAAAGCGAAGAAAGACACACCCAAAGCGACAGCCAGCAAAGCTAAACCGGAGAAGAAGAAAAAAGGTAGGCATTGCAAACACGTTATTGGTGCATCTGGGAAATGAGTTGATGTGAATATTTTAAAGTTATCTTTACACTATATCGTTATAACATATAGCCTACTAGCGGTCCGCCTCGGCTTCGCACGGACCCCTATTTTTTTTTTTTCAAAGTTTAATATAGCATATGTCCCTCGGGAATAGTATATTTTCAAATCGGTCCCGTCGTTTAGGAGCCTATTCAATCCAAACAATCAAACCTATTTTCTCTATAAAATAGTAGTGTAGACTAGCTTAAGCCCGCGACTTCGTCTGCGCATGATTAGTAGTTAACACTATATCTATAAATTATTGCCTATATGTTATGCTGATGTATAACCTAGATTGTAAAGTTTCATCAAAATCCATTTAGTAGTTTTTGCGTAAAAGAGTAACAAACATACATCCATCCTTACATTCATACAAACTTTCGCATTTATAATATCAGTTACATAATATGCTTGTATCGGGATTTGATGAAGACATATATAATATAATATATGTTTCGATTATTCAAGTCAACTTATTTCACTGATGGTTTTTATTGATAGATTTTATACTGATATAGTAAACACATAATTTAGATATATATTTTACGGTTATATATATTTTATTAACCAACTTGATATTCCGCTGAGTACTAGCTATCACAAAAGCTACATATAGTACTACATATGTATCCCTTGATATTGGCAAAAATATTCTAGATAAATACTAAAGTTTGTCCCGAATTGCTAACAAATCTTTGCTTGTAGTTCGGGCTGTTGTCTCGTGCTGAACTGTTCGAATATTTTTTTTTTTTCAAAAATATCAGAAAAAAATCTATCACTACAAAAAATAAAAGTAGAATACTTAATGCATGGTTTTACGTAATATGGATATGTTTGTTAATTAACATGTTTTGAATATATAAAATTTTTTAACTCTCAAATATTATATAGGTACCTATATATTCAAAATGTGCATATCGACAGAGCTGTTTATATTTTTATTGTGTGCTATATTCTTGTGTGATTCCCATTAGGTATTCTTCGAGATATATATAAAAAAAACAGGAAGATTTTTTTGCAACATGTTTAGAAATAAATCTTCAACACAAAGAAAGAATATTTTTTATAGTTGCTTTATTATAGGTAACAACAACACAAAACAAAATATGTAATTAAATCATTTAAGATTCTAAGTTTTTCATTTCAATAAAGTTACGTTGTGACACTTAGCGATTGGAGACAAGCCACTGGTCTGTGGGAGACAAGCTACTGGCCTGTGATAGGAAACCATCTTACTGGCTTATGATAGGAGACAAGATACTGGCCTGTTGTGATAGGAGACAATCTACTGGCCTCTGATAGGAGACAAGCTACTAGCCTGTGATAGGAGAAAAGCTACTGGTCTGTGATGAGAGACAAGATGCTGGCCTGTGATAGTAGACAAACTACTGGCCTGTTATGAGAGACAAGCTGGCCTATGATAGGAGACAGTCTACTAGCCTGTGATAGTAGACAAACTACTGGCCTGTGATAGGAAACAAGCTTACTGGCTTATGATAGGAGACAGGCTACTGGTCTGTGATAGGAGTCAAGCCACTAGCCTGTCTGTGATTGGTGGTGTTTGTGTAGAATGAGGTTCAACTGTCAAACAGAATAGCGACCCCCATTTATGATGACCCGCCGGAAGGTCGGTCTCGGGTTCGATTCCCGTTATATTTTGTCTTCCACATGGTGACTGCTGCTCATCGAAAGGTTAGTGAATACTTTTACTAAGAATCAACGAATTTTGTTTATATATAAGCCAACATATTATTAAATAAAAGTCATATCTAAGGAAGACTAAAAAAAACACGACTGAATATGCGCAAGTTGGAGAGAGGAGAGGTTGAGGAGAGAAAACTATTGGCTTATATAATAAATAAGTTTCGTTGACTTTTAGTAAATAAACTGTATATGATTATGCTCTGATTATTATCTGTTAAATTTATGAAATCCGAAACATATCCATATTAAACTTTGATCTTAGATTTACGATAATAACATGGAACAAATATAAAACGAAGAATATTGAAATTATAAATATTAAAATGTGTGAAATCGTTATATTTTTTTCCATGTCCAACGAATCGCAATTTAATGGTGTACTGTTTTATTTGATCTAAAATATATAGTGTTGTAAAGTGCATTATTATTATTGCGATTTGTTATAATTATAATTTAAGCTAACGAGAGAATTTTGAACATTGCGATTCAAAACCGCCATTTCTATTGAGCCCCCTGGCCTTTATCGGCATACTATCAATTAGAACCACTATATTCGATCTATACATAAACCTTTAACTTAACTATGACCACCAAAAACCATATAAAATCCAGACAAATGATATTTTAATCGAGAAAGCCGCTGTGAACGGATTTTTTTGTTTTAGTGAAATATACGGATCCGTCGAGGAGTAACGCTGAAGTAATATTAAAATGCACAACGGCGTATCCGTTTAGAGTGAACGATAAAAACATACTCTGCGTGTTTTGCTTAGAGACATTCGAAGATCCGGATTTGTTTCGAAGTCATATGGAGGAAGAGCATACCACCTTCACGCTGAAGGTTGCTTTCCACAACCTACCCAGCCTAGAGTACATAAAGGCGGAAATAAGCGACTTACGCTGTAGAATTTGCAAGAAATCCTACAACAACCTAGAGGCGGTCGCGGAGCATTTAAAGATTGATCACAGTCAAAACATCGACACCAACGGAAAATTAGGTGTCATGCCTTATTTGCTACAAAAGGATGTTCTCAATTGCGCCGTGTGTGAGAAAAATTTCCCAACTCTGTTCCATTTGAATCGGCATACGATCAAACATTTCCTAAGCTACGTTTGTCATGTTTGCGGGAAGAGTTACGTGGCCACAACTGGTCTGTTACGGCATGTTAGATCTAAACACCAGGAGTATCAAGTCACCTGCAAGAGCTGTCAGAAAGTCTTCCCATCCATGGAGGCGAAAGAGAAACACAGACGGATCGAGAAATCTTGCATGCCCTACGTATGTGTGAAGTGCAATGAAAGATTCTTGGACGGTAGATCCAAGAAACGGCATATGGAAGCGAAACACGGTGTCTCTGTGCGCACGTTGCGCTGTGTCAAATGTGATATAGCGTTTAACAGGGAGAATTCTTATTATGAACATTTTAAGTTACACCATTCTGGGGACTGTGCGTTGTGTAAACACTGTGGTTTGAAGTTTTCGTCTCTGTATCGTCTTAAGAGGCATCTCGCTAAGCATAGTTTGTGAATTGGTTTATGTAAATGTAGGAAAATTGTTTGTAAAAGGAAATCCTATTGGATTATTGGATTGGACTCGTTTTGGGTTAGTCAATCGAACTGAAAATTTATGGTAGCACGTCTCTATTTAGAACTTCAAAATTTTTGATGTTGTATTTGATGGACAAAGAAATTAGTGATAATCATGCGGTTTTGGTATTTTTCAACTCTGAATGCTTTTCAAAGCAATTTTATCTTTGTACATGTTGTACCTATAGATAGATATAGGCCGATTTTTTTTTAGTCATTGTCAAAAGAAATTTTGAATCTTCAAAGTTCACACGTTCCGTAAAAGTTTTTCTATATTATGATAGAATACGTTAATCTTTAGGAAGCATAGCCGTACTCTTTTATTTTGTGTATATAAGTAGAAAATTAAACTAATTACAATGAAATTAAATATATAAAACCATAGTTAGGAACTTGTTATTATAACGATTCGGGATTTTTAAGGAGGAATTTCTTTTTTTTTTATAAATTATACAGTATTATAGTCTAAATATTTATAATGAACAGTGGAACTTAAACAAAACTCCAATTATACTTATTAATAGATTTATGCGATCTCATGTAGAATTTTACCCATTATATAATAAATATATTAAAGACTTGCAATATTGAACAGTATATTGATTCATTTTACACCTATTTTCACGAGCTCCTTGTACAGAATGACGTTATTGAAAAAGACACTGAAAAGAAGGTGAAACCGCAAGATGACACGGTGTTTTTCTTTTTTAGAATGCGGACGCACCGACGCGGTGAGAAGAAATGCTCTGACTATTATAAAATACACGAGTTGTTATCCGTTTCGTGTGCAGAACAAATCCATACTGTGCGTCTACTGCGGCGATTTGTACGACGACCCCGCGGAATTTCGACTGCATATGGACAAGGAACACGTGAAATTTAACCCAAACATGCCCTTCGAGAGGCTACCCAAAACGGAATTCGTTAAAGTAGACATAACTAATTTGAAATGTAGAATCTGTTCGCAAGGTTTTGACGATTTAGTCCCAATTGGCGCCCATCTTCAAAAAGAACACGGTAAATTAGCACACGATTCACCCCTCGGTGTTATGCCGTATCTACTAGTCAATGACAAGTGGAACTGTGCTATTTGTCAAGAAAGTCATCCGTCGTTATTACATTTGAATAAACACACGATTACACACTTTAGGAGTTACGTGTGTGAGGTTTGTGGTAAAAGTTATTTTGCTACGACGGGGTTGTTGCAACATGTAAGGTCTAAACATGAGAATGAATACAAGGCCTCCTGCAGACGTTGTGCAGTGGTTTTCCCATCGATGGACGCTAAACTGCATCACCAGAGAACAGACAAGAAGTGTATGTTGTATTGCTGTACGATATGTCCAGAACGTTTTCCCACGTGGGAGATTAAACAACAGCATATGGTCGAGAATCACGGAATGTCCAAGAGAACTTATAATTGTTCCGATTGTAACTTAGCGTGTTCTAGCAGAAGGGTGTTTTATGAGCATTACAAATTGTGTCATTCACAGAACTGTATTATATGCGTGCACTGTGGTATGAGGTTTGCGTCTACGTCGCGTTTGAAAAGACATTTGGGTAGGAAACACACTTAATTGCTAATCTAAACCATGCTGCACGTGATTATAATTATTAACGATGGAACTGATGCTGCAATCTATGATGTTGAGATTACTACATATAGCGTGGAGTCATGCTCCGCCACACTTACTTAAGATTTAGGTGTGCGAAATCTCCCTTATTTATTTACAAAATTAAGTCCCATTTTTGTTATGTATATATTTTTACGACTTGGGGCATTTTAATTTGAAGGTATACTAATGATATTAGTTACTATGAGGGTGACATTATTATTGTATCGTATTGGAAAATTATGTAATGACGGTACCTCAAATTGATTGTATATGTAACCACATTAATTTAAATAAATTATCTATCTATGAGAATTTCTATATTTTTTCTACATAGAGCACTAGACTTTTAAACTCAGATAACACATTGAAGTGAGAGCTTTTTTTTACTAAAAGTTGCAAGCAATTACGGCAGAATACGAAAATACACGGTAATTCGAAAAATTTTATGTGTGATTAATGTCCTCGTATAGTGATCTTGCCGTGAAGTCTTCAGGAATAAGTTAATTATTTAAAAAAAAATGAGTAGAGACAAAAAATACATTCACAGGGTCTTCTCACTGTCCTTACTAAAATATTGATAAATCGAAAAATAAAAATCTTTAAGGATCTCTGGTTTTCGAGGCCGGAGGTCAGGAGGCATCGCTTCCTCTTACTCCGCCGCTCTGCGTTAATAATTTGTAGACTTAAACAATACCTACTATTTAAAAGATATAAACAACGTTATTAATTCTTGTGTAGATAACAAGTTCAGTTTTTACCGATTTGCTTTACTTAAGCTAAACCTAAACCAGATACATTCGTTCATTCACCAAAGTTCATTACTATAAAGATTTTTATAGAAAAAATATAGGAATTGAAATCTTCTCTTTTTCTAGAAATAAACCGGGATGAGAGCATGGCGGCCGCAAAGCAGAATTCGAGAATTATTCTTACTTACTCGACGGCGTACCCCTTCAAACATAGTACAGATTCATTAAAATGCTGCTTCTGCTACAACTATTTTGATGACCCTTCTTTATTTCGGGTTCATATGGACACCAGACACCCGCATGAAGACAGAACCACCTCCCTAGAAGGGTCAAGACAAACTCGAATCGACATAACAGACTTAAAATGCAAAATATGCTCAGAACCCGTTGATAATCTGCAAGCGTTAATGTCCCATTTCAACGAGAAGCACAGTTTAAACATACCCGTAGACCACAACACCACTTTAGTACCTTTGAAACTCGAGAAAAACCGATTCCAATGCGTTGTCTGCAGCAAGCTGTTTACGGGTCTCAAACAGCTTTCCAGACATACAGCGACTCATTTCATGCTAAAATATGTTTGCGATACGTGTGGCAGTCGGTTTGAGACTTCTGGGGGGCTTAACAACCACGTTACCTTCACTCATGCGCTGAAAGAAAACGTTTGTAGACATTGCAAGCAATCCTTTCCTACAGCGTCTGAAAGGAAAGAGCATATTAGGAATACGAAAGCATGTCAACCTTCGAAATGTTACATATGTGAGGAACGGTTCATTCATTGGCAAAGTCGAGAAGACCATTTGGTCCAGGTCCACGGAAAAGAGAGGAGGGTTTTCCGTTGCACGGAATGTGATAAGGTGTTCATGCAACGGACGTTACTGTACGCCCATTTTAAGACTACACACACGGAAGAGAATAAGTGCCAGTTTTGCGATAAGCAATTTTCGACTGTGCCTAAACTCCAAGAGCATACGTTTAGGTATCATACTGGAGAACGGCCGTACAAGTGTGAAGTGTGTGAACTGACGTTTGTGGAGAAGCAAGGGTTGAATAGGCATATGATTACGCATGATGATAGCAAGAAGGCTGCTTGTACGATGTGTGATAGGTTGTTTGCTAGGCGTTGGCGTCTGAAAAGGCATATGGTGAAACACCATCCACTAGCTTCTGTGTAGTTATTTTTAAACCGCACAGTTTAAAAATGGTTAATGCGAAATGAGTTGCGTTCCGTAGGTAATACGGTAGCTTTTTACACCATGCTTAGTGTTATCCATTCTTCCCAATATTTGACTGCCCACGGCATCTATGAGGTCTATTTAGGTTTTTTTAAGTCGCTAGTTTTAGTAAGTATATTTTGTTTTTTGTTGTTTGAATAAAGCTATATTTTGTACTTAAGAAAATTATGAACGCACGTGTTTTTTTTGTTCGCGTATATGAACTTTTAATAAATACATTTTTTTTTATTATTACAGTGCGTTTAATTATCGTTGAATATTGAAATCTATAATAGTTTAATGTTAAATGTAAACGAATATAAAGATTAAATCATTTTATTGTTTTATTTAGATATCAAAAGTTAATTAAGATTCTAAATATTTTTGATCCTTTACATAAGCTCAATCCAGAGGTGGGCTAAATTATTATAATTAATAATTGTATAGTCGTACGACATGAAAGAAATATCGTTATTATTGACTTTTATGACTAATTCTTCCTAAATCTCAAAATAATTGGTAATTTGGTTTAATAACTTTAATACACTGAGGGGACAATAAAAAAAAATGACAGACAGTATTAACCTACGATGTGACGTATTTAAAAAAATCAGTACCTAGAAATGAGAAAAATAAGGGAACTGAAGTATTGTTTTCTTTTGGCATAGGCAGAGGAGCGAGTGGGGACGACGGCAACCAGAATGCAATAGTCATATTAAGGCACTCGACGGCGCTCCCTATCCTGCAGAAATCCAAGACGCTGCTGTGCCTATTCTGCAAAGACTCTTTCACGGAACCCCACCCGCTTAGACAACACGTGAACAACGTTCATCACGACCTCGACACATCCGTCGTCCTAACAAGATCCAAGGACAGGATAACACGCGTCGACATATCAGATTTGCGATGCAAACTATGCGATAAACTCTTTCCGTCTCTGGAATCTTTGGCGATGCATCTAAGATGCGAACACCAGCTCAACCTGGATTTGAGTAAAACGTTAGGTCTTGTTCCTCTGTTGCTCGAAAAGGGGTGTTACGAGTGCGTCATATGCGAAAAAGGTTTTACGAGTTCTGTACAACTGTCCAAACATACGGGGAAACATTTCGCCGAGTGCATATGTGATATTTGCTCGCGCACCTTTGAGACTCGAAGCGGTCTGAGGCACCATATGCTTAAACACGTCTCCTCTCAACACACTTGCAGGAAATGTAAATTGATATTTGAAAGCAGTCACGAGAAAAGGGAACATGTACGGACTAACCCGTCGTGTCAACCCTTCAGCTGTCAGATTTGCAAAGAGCGCATGACCTCCTGGGAGGTCAGAGAGCAGCACTTAGTGGAAGTGCACGGCAAACCGAAGAGAGAGTTCCGTTGTAATTTGTGTCCGGAGATTTTCTACCAGCGCACGAGGCTGTATTTGCATTTCAAATCTGCGCACACGGATGATCATAAGTGTCATTATTGTGATGAGAAATTCGCAACGCGTCTGAAGTTGCAGCGCCACCAGTCGCGAGAGCACACTGGCGAAAGGCCTTTTCAGTGTCCGGATTGCGATAGGACGTTCGTAGACGAGATCAGTTTACGTCGTCATGCGCCCACGCATGATGATAGTATGAAAGTGGCGTGTGCTTACTGCCCCAGGCTTTATGCTCTACGTAGCAGATTAAATAGGCACATGTTGAAGCATCACCCGGAACATCCTTATAGTAGGAAGCATGTTATACCATGCAGTTAGGTTGCTCTTTTCGAACTGAATACTGAAGCGCAGTTGGCTAGCTAATGGGCCTTTACTGTAAAACCGGACGGGTGGCGAGCCTCCTGAGAGGAAGGGTCAAGCTCTTGGTTAATGAATTATGTAATTAGTGTTTTCGTATAACGAAAGATAGGGTTCTATAATAGGAAAGATTGTGTAATCGTAATGAATTCAGTAGTTACGGGCGTTAGTGAATTTTTGAAGCAAAATAAGAGTGACCGTATATGATTTTATCAAAACTATTGATATGATGTTGTTATCTCAGTCGTGCTACGAATATGGGAACTGTAGTTTTCGAAACATTATGAAATAAAATATGCGAGCTAAGTTGTTTCATTCCGCGAAAAAATTTGAAATTATATCATATCCGTTTTTGTTAAGGTAATGTTTTGGAGGGGTTAACACGTGTCAATAATTTTTCTATTTTGTTCTACTTATCAAAATTTTACCGCCTTATTAATAAATGTTGTTATTTGAAATTACGCTATTTTATTTAAAGAAATGGGAAGTGAGAATTAGGTTACATAGTTCAAAATTTTAAAAAGGTTTTATTGCTTTTATTAAGTTGACGATGGCGGCGATTTCTGATAAATAAAGAACCTAATTGACTTTAGAAATATTAGGGTAGGATTAATAATTTAATACACCAAAGTATCTCTATCGCTTATATTTTGGATGTCCCAAGCTCTGTCCCAAATATAACATAAAACCCAATATGCCCAAAAACAGGCCGTATGTCTTACTTTTTACAATTCAGTCATAGAATGTTCTAGGATATGGTGAACAAGTGAACTCTTTTCTTTTCTAGACCTGTTCGAAGAATGGAGTCATATCAACGACGTCAGCAAGATCAACGCGATAACTATACTGAAACATTCCACGGCGTATCCGTTCCGACAAACGGCTACCTCGTTGCGGTGCTGTTTTTGTCGCGCAACCTTTGAGGATCCGTGTGAGTTCCGAGCACACGTGGACACGGTGCACCACAGGCTGGAAAGGTCTATTTGTGTCAAACGTCACATGGACGTGCAGACTCGCGTTGATATCACAGATTTGAGATGCAAAACGTGCATGCAGCCGTACGCGACGATTGAGGACATTGCTGAACATTTCATTAGAGATTACGAGCTCAAGATAGACTTGAGTGCCGGGTTGGGTTTAGTGCCGTTGAAATTAGAATTGAATCGATTCGTCTGTATAGTCTGTGATAAAAAGTTCACAGGTGTCATGCAACTGTCTAGACACACCGGCACGCATTATTATAGAAACATATGCGATATATGCGGTAAAAGGTTCGAAAGCCGCAAAGGGATAGATAATCATGTCGCGTTACGGCACGCTATGAATAAGTATTATTGTAAGATTTGTAAGAACTTCTTCTCCACTTTGGAAGCTAAGAAAGAGCATATGCGAAGGGATTCTGCTTGTTTGCCGTTTAGGTGCTCTATGTGTAAGGAAAGGTTTCTGTTTTGGGAACGCAGGGAAGACCACCTTGTTGAAATACACGGGAAACCGAAAAAGTCGTACCCTTGTACTGAATGCGAAAGAGTATTTGAACGTCGTACATTACTGTACTTACATTTCAAATCGGCGCATACAGACGATCATAAATGTCAGTATTGTGAAGTCACCTTCTCCACGAGTCGTGATTTGCGTGAACACACGTACACGCACACGGGTGAGCGGCCGCTCAAGTGTGACGTGTGTGAAAAGTCTTTCACGCGTGAGAAGTCGCTGCGACAACATATGGTTATACATGATGATAGTAAGAAGAAGGTGTGTTCTGTGTGTAGCAGGCTTTTTACGGATCGTCAGAAATTGAGGACGCATGTCAAAAAACAACACCCTGATATGTATCCTGTAGAGTTCCCTGATAAAGTCAAATAAATTCTCTCAGATCTTATCTTATTGGTGGGGTCCTTTAGGATGCACTTCGACCCATTGGGATCTTTTGTGCATATCCCTCCTTTAGCTTACTCCAGGTTCTGCATAACCGATTCTATGTATCGTATTATGTCTACCTGTCGCAATACGAAGTCTCCAGGCTCCAGGTATCCGGAGCCAAGTATATTCTACGTCTGGTGAGGGCGTGGCAGTGGCACACCAGGTGTTCCACAGTTTCACATTACTCTCCACACATTCTGCAGTCGCTGTACACACTCTCTCAGAGAAGACAAACTCTCTCAGATAGTTTGTGTTCACACATTTCTGAAATATAGGTTACAATTAAATTGTAAATAGACGTGTGAAGATTAACGTCAACTGTACGTTCTTTTTTCTAGAAATTGAATACGTCACCACAAGACGGAACGCTGAGCTCGTCCTGGAGAACACGACTGCTTACCCATTCAAACTTCCTGATAATTCTTTGGTTTGCGTGTATTGCTGTGAAAACTTTGACGACCCAGATAAATTCAGAACGCACATGGACGATATACACAAGACGTTTATAGTTAAAAGAGCGTTCTTGCATTGTAAGGAAGGTTACGTTAAGGCAGACTGCACTAATCTTCGCTGTCGTCTTTGTACGACACCGTTAGACAATTTGAAGTTGGTTGTAGAACACCTAGTCACTATACATGATGCTGGGCTTAACGTGAAAGAAGAATTAGGTATCCTACCTTTTAAACTTGTGAAGGATAAATATTTATGCGCGATATGCAATGAGCAAGCGCTGTCGCTACGTGCACTAAGCAAACACACACATAACCACTTTTTAAAGTACACGTGTGAAACATGCGGTAAATCGTTTCCGACGAAAACCTCGTTACAGAGGCATACTAGGACTCTGCATTTAAATATTCACGTTAAGAGAAAGATTTCGTGTCAGAAATGTAGGCTTACGTTCAGTTCGATTAGAGATAAAACGAAGCATTTAAGAACTTCGAAACCTTGCTGGGAAAACATTTGTAGCGTTTGCTCGGAGAGTTTTCTGTTTTCCCAAGCGAAAAACAAGCATATGCTAAAGGTACATGGGGTAGCGTTAGAGACGTACGGCTGTGCAAAGTGCGATGTAGTCTTCACCGATAGATATCAGTATTACGCGCATTTGAAAACATCTCATTCTGACCCCAAATTCAAATGTCCCAATTGTGAGAAAAAGTTTTCTACCACCAGCTTGTTAAAGAGCCATGTCTTGTCCGAGCATTCGAATAGAAAAGTATTTTCGTGCAGTATTTGCCCAAAAGCTTACGCTTGGAAAAATAATCTAATAAAACATATGACGACTCATAAAAATGCCAAGAAATTCAAATGCGAGTCTTGCAATAGGGAGTTTAGTTGGAAATCGTGTTTAAAAGTCCACATCAACTCACAGCATTTAAATCTTTGAAAATATCTTTCAATGATGTAGGCGTTTCTTTTGTTTTAGAGCACGGGGTCGCCAGAAGGAATGCCAAGTTCATTATCCGATATACCACGGCTTATCCGTTTAAACTGCCCGCCAACGACATGGTCTGCGTGTATTGTTGTGATACCATCTCTGACCCTTGTTTGTATGGGAAACATATGGATGAAGAGCACAAGAGTTTTAAAGTCAATATAGCATTTTTGCATGCAAGTCAGTCTTACGTCAAAGCTGACGTTACTGATCTCAAATGCCGAATTTGCGGAGAATACCTAGATTCCTTAGACGCCGCCGCTATTCATTTACATAATAGCCATTATAAAGATGTGGATTTAAATGTAGAAGTAGGTTTACAGCCGTTTAAGTTTTTTACAAACAAGTTTGAGTGCGCCATATGTGACAGTAAAACTCATTCCATTAGACAAATGAGTAGGCATACTCAAACACACTTTAAGACTTGTACTTGCGAGCTATGTGGTAAATCTTACGCTACAGCCGCCTCTTTAAAACAACACTTAGAGTGTACCCATATAGGCCAACAGAGAATATGTCGAATTTGTAAAATGACGTTTTCATCTATGCAAGAGAAAAATGAGCATCTAAAGACGTTTGTCAGATGTCGACAGTTCTCTTGTTATTTGTGTAGAGAACGATTTGTAACCGCTAAAGAGAAGACTCAACACTTGACGGAAATTCATGGTGTTTTTGACAAAACACACGTGTGTCCTGAGTGTTCTGAGATATTTACAGAGAAGAAGCACTTGGTTGAACATTTTAGAGTTACTCACTCTGGCGAGAAATATATTTGTGCGGTCTGCGGCAATAATTATAAAGATAGGCGTAATCTTGATGAGCATATGGTGAGGCATACTAATGTGAAATCTTACGTTTGCAGTTATTGTTCTAAGACGTTTTATTTAAAGAAACATTTGTCACAGCATATGTGGGTACATAGTGAATATAAGAGATTTGAGTGTAGGATTTGTAATAAAAAGTTTAATCAGCGAGTGAGTTGGGTAACACACATGAAGAACCACCATAAGGGGTAAAGATTGCCTTAAAAATTATCAGTGTACTAACCTAATGAGGGCCACCGCGTGTCAGAAATCCGCTAGATGCGCTAGTGTAGAATGAGGTCCAGCTGTCATGTACCACCAATGAGAGGCAAGCTACTGGCCTGTGATTGCCATGTAAGATAATTTATACATAAAGTTTAAAACATGCTTTGGATTACCTAAAGTAATATTTTTTTTTACTTAACAATTTAATAATACGGACATTCAAAAACGTGTTTACTTTTACCCATCAATAGCCAACTTGCCCCCATTTATTTAAGGATTCCAATCATTTAATACTTGACCATCAGAAGTTATTGTATTGTCATCAGTACTAACATATACCGAATTATGCAATGATGCGATGTCTAGAAGTATCAAATTTAGGTCGGCTCAGTAAAACAGATATCAAATAATAAAATAATATTAACTACGATGTATCAATCGAAATTAGATTGATATTAAATTTGCGTTAAGTGCTGCAAAGCATTTCACACAGATGGCGCTGAAGCGAAAAATCCGCTTGTAAACAAGAAAGTTCCAGAACCGAATTGAGAAGTGAGGACTCAGTGGTCCCTATAGTGTAATAGGTCAGCACGGTGCTGCGCGTAAAGGCATGAGCGTGGGTTCAAACCCCACTAGGGGTCTCGATTCTTACTCTTTTGGTACAAATATCATATTAATTAAAATACTTATTTTTTTTGTTCAATAATTTCTAATGCCTTCGCGGTTATTACACATTGGAATGAAACAACTCTTAACGAATTTAACTCGCGTATTTTTATTTTATTGGCTGACGTTTCGGATTCTTTACAGTTTCCATAATCATAGCACGACTGCGCTGACAATAGTCTAACGCTAAAGTGTGTAAAATTAAAATTATTTTTAACACCGTGAGACTCAAGTGAATGACCAAGGGCATTTCTTTTTGTTCTAGGCAACGATGCCTATATCACAGCGAAACGGAACGCCGAGGTTATAGTGAAATATTCTACAGTGTACCCGTTCAGGCTTCCAGAGAATTCCATGGTTTGTGTATACTGCTGTGAGAGTTACGACGATCCAACCCTGTATAGGAAACATATGAGTGATGAACACGACACTTTTAACGTGAGAATGGCATTCGTCCACTGTAGTGAGGGTTACATCAAAGCAGATTGCACGGAACTGCGTTGTAGGCTCTGCGCAGATGTGTTCATTAGTCTAGAGGACGTTGCTAGTCATCTACACGTAGCTCATGATCAGAAAATCAACTTGAATCATGACTTAGGTATACAGCCTTTCAAGTTAGAAAAGGATAGGCTTATATGCGCTTTGTGTACAACTAAATTCCCCTGTATTCGACAGTTGAGTAGGCACACTCAGTCGCATTTTCTTAAGTACACATGTGATACTTGTGGTAAATCATATGCGACTATTACGACTTTGAAGAATCACATAAAGTTCTCCCATGCTGGTAGCGAACGTATTTGTAGAAAATGTCGGATGACTTTCTCCTCTTTGGAGGCTAAGAGAACTCATTTGCAGACCTCATCGGCTTGTTGGTCGCACTTGTGCATGTTTTGCGGCGAGAGGTTCATGACGTGGACTCTGAAACAGATTCATTTGAATGAGGTACACAATGCGCCTAAAAGGTCTCACTCTTGTCCCGAGTGTGGGGAAGTGTTCAGTGAACGCAAGAAGTATAGAGTGCATTTCAAAATATCACACACGGATGATAACTTTATGTGCACCTGTTGCGGGATGAAGTTTGATACGAAGCGAGGTCTAGAGGAGCACAGGGTTGTGCATACTAAAGAGAAATTGTTCCCGTGCACGGTTTGTACGAAATCTTTTCCGAGGAAGAAGAATTTGGTCCAGCATATGTGGATTCATAGTGATTATAAGCGGTTCGAATGTGCGCCTTGTAATAAACAGTTTAATCAGAGAGTTAGTTGGAGGACTCATATGAAATCTTATCACCCAGAGCTGACTATTGACGCTAAAGGTGAAATGCGCGGGGAAAGATCTAAATTACGGTCACTCAATTTGCTTATGGATTGATAGACATTTTATGTAAAGACTAGCTTCCGCCCGCGACTTCGTCCGCGTGAAACTCCTTTTTTGCAGTCGGTTAAAAAGTAGCCTATGTCCTTTCCTAGGCCCTAGACTTTCTTTGTACCAAATTTCATTTAAATCGGTCCAGTAGTTTTAGCGTGAAAGCGTAACAGACAGACAGACAGAGTTACTTTCGCATTTATAATATTAGTAGGGATATTTTTGCTGTCGTTTGGAAATCTTCGAAATCTGACACGTCCGTATAAAAAGCATACGCGAGCTAAATCGATTATAGTTGGAATGAAATAACTGACGGATTTAACTCGCGTATTTTATTTTATTGGCTGACGTTTCGAAGCCTTTAGAGATTCCATAATCGTAGCACGACTGAGCTGACAATAGTCTTATGTTAAATCCGTTTAAAGTTGTTTCATTCCAATGTATAATAACCGCGAAGGAATTAGAAATTATTCCATTATAGTTGTTTTAATCCAATGTGCAAGCATTAGAAACTATTATACAAAACTTATTGATAGACCAAATGTCAAACACAGTGTCTAAGGCTTTTTGTCATAAATTGGTATTGTTAATTTTCATTTGTATAACCAATTGCTACGATTAAAAGAATTAGGTAATCGACAGTTCTTTTAAATGCTATGAAATAATTAAATGTCTGCTCTTAAATTGTCTTTACTAAATTATTGTTTTCTGTTTTTACAATGATCTTGTTTTGAAGCATTATGTAATCTTGCCCTTTCTAATTGAATCTAAATTTGATAATTTAAATGTTAAAATAATAATTGTAAATTATCCTTTAGTAATATGAAATGTTATAACAAAAATAAGTCAAGCAAATTATTTCTCGCGTGTTGCAAAAATGTAGAATAATGTTTTGTTATTGTTTAACAAAGTTAATTTGGTAGTCATAATAATAAGTGTAGCAATTAAAATTATGTATAGGTATTAAATTATATCTTCGTTTCCAAATAAAATTATATCTAAATACTTTGTGTTTGATTATAAACACCGATTGCGTCGCTATATCTCCAAACTAGCGGCCCCGGCAGACGTCGTCCTGCCCGTTCAATTGTTTCGTCAAAGATCTGTCAAAGTCTTCTAACTGTCACTTAATGAATATATTATAATAGTAATTCTTCATAAGGCTTCATATTTTCCCCGTTTTTTTACACATTTTCCACTGTTTCTTCGCTCCTATTGGTCGCAGCGTGATGTTATATAGCCTAAAGCCTTCCTCGATAAATGGTCTATCCAACAAAAGAATTTTTGAATTCGAACCAGTAGTTCCTGAGATTAGCGCGTTCAAACAAACAAACAAACTCTTCAGCTTTATAATATTAGTATAGATTAGTTAGCGGTAAAATCTTTGATTTCAAGAAGTAACTTAAAGTCACTTCAATTATAGAATTTCTTTTGTTTTAGACAAAAAATCGGTCTCCAATGCCACCATCGAGAGACGAAACGCAGAGCTTATAGTACAATACGCCACCGCGTACCCGTTCAGACTTCCCGAAAAACATATGGTTTGCGTGTACTGCTGCGAGAAATATGAGGACCCCTCAGTATTCAGAACGCACATGGAAACTGAACATCAGAAGTTCAAAATCGCCATGGCTTTCGTACACGTCTCAGACGGGGACTTGAAAGTTGATTGCACCGACTTGCGATGTAGGACTTGCTTACAAAGATTTACCACTTTAGGGGAGGTAGCTGAACATTTGAACACTGTTCATCAGTATCCGATCGAGTTGAAATGTTACTTAGGACTACAGCCGTTCACGTTGTTCAAAGATATGCTCTTATGCGCTATTTGTTCAGTTAAGTTCCCATGTTTGAGAACGTTAAGCAAACATACTCAATCCCATTTTGTTAAATTCACCTGCGAGAGGTGCGGAAAATCGTATTCGACAACTACTTCTCTACATGCTCACAGAAAATTCTGCAGTAAAGGCAACGGGCCTATATGCAGACGGTGTTTGAAATCATTCCCTAATTTAGAGGCCAGGAGAGAACATTACGCTAATTCCAAATTGTGTCGCCAACACACTTGTAATGTTTGTGGCGAGAGATTTCATACCTGGAATCTTAAACAGCAACATATGTGGGATGCTCATGGAAAGAACAAGAAGCAGCACCGCTGCCCCGAATGCAAAGCCACTTTTACCTCTAGGCCTTCTTTCGCTATACATTTTAAAATAAACCACACTAACGATTTTGTCAAATGCACTTATTGTGAAAGGAAATTTGATAGTGAGTATAATTTGAAGAGACATATTGTCGGCCACACCGGAGAGAAGTGTTTCGAGTGTACGGTTTGTTCTAAAACGTTTCCGAGGAGTAACAATTTGAAGCAACATATGTGGATTCATAAGGAGATAAAGAGATTTGAGTGTTCGCCTTGCAATAAGCAGTTTACACAGAAGATTAGTTGGAAAACGCATATGAGGTCGCACCATCCAGAGTTATGTCATTTTGATGTGGCTAATAGTAAAAATGAAGTTGTTTATAATTCGCAAATCAAGTAGATTCATGGTATCTTTTATGTGATAATTCATAATGGTTTTATAGTCTAGATAGAATTGGTGAGGAGATACTGTTATGTATTAAATAAATGACGTTGATTTATGAATATTGGTATTTTTTCTGTAAGCACCGCACACCAGCATCCCATATTTACTTACATCATAAATATATCAAATCAATTTTCAATTAATCTAAGAATTATCCGTTTATCTTTGGGGATATAACTATAAATAAAAGTAGGACTCCAGTCACAACGGGCGTTTTCTTTCTTTTTCTAGACAATGGTGAAGTCAGTCGCTTCCGAATGGTGAAACGGAATGCCGAGGTTATGTTGCAATATGCGACTATATATCCGTTCAGGCTTCGCGCTAAGTCCATGTTTTGCCTGTACTGCGACGATGAGTACGAGGACCCGGCTGCGTTCAGGAGTCACGCACACGAGTGCCAAAGGACCTCAGTCATCACCAGCGCATTTGGGTACAGCCTCCGCAACCAGGAACACCTCAAGGTCGAATGCTCCAACATGGGCTGCCAAAAGTGTCAAATACCCTTTGAATCGTTAGACGACATGGCCCAGCACGTATACGATGAGCACGACAAGAAATTAAACCTGGACTACGATTTGGGATTGCAACCGTACAAGTTGGAACAAGATAAGTGGATATGTTTTCTCTGTGACAAGAAATTCCCTTCTCTCACCAAATTGGGGAGGCACACGCCGACTCATTACAGGAAATGCACTTGTGAAATTTGCGGCCGCGCTTATTTGACCAAAGAAGCCTTGAAATACCATGTGCGGTGCAGTCACTCCAGTAGTCAGGCTTGCAGGAAGTGCTGGGCGGAATTCCCGACCTTGGAAGAGAAGAAAGCTCACATCAGGGAATCGAAGAGCTGCTGGTCGTTCTGTTGCATTTATTGCGGAGAGCGATTTATGTCATGGGAAAACAAACAGAAACATCTAGTTGAAATGCATGATCGTCCAAAGAAAACCTACAAATGTCCTGATTGCGATAAAGTATACGATTCTAGAAAGTTCTTTTACAGTCATTACAAATTGACGCACACAGATGAAACTTTTATTTGTACTTGTTGTGGGCTCAAGTTTGAGAGTAAGAAGACTTTAGAAGATCATAGGATTGGACATACTGGCGAGAAACATTTCACTTGTCCTGTTTGTTTTAAAGCGTTTTCGAGGGATAAGAGTTTAAAACAACATCTATGGATTCACAGTAAAACGAAGAGGTTTACTTGTTTGTTATGCGATAAATATTTTGCGCAAAAAGTTAGTTTGAAAGGGCATATGAAATCGCATCACCCTGATATTGTCGTTGAATATAATTAGATTTTAGATTGTGTTTTTCTTAATAAAGTTTTGACTTTTATTATTGTTTGAATGACAGACCCCTAAACACTAACGTAAATAGGACGTAGAGGTATTTAGGCGTTGATCAGGGATACTGACCAATTTCTTTTTGTTTTTAGGATGCACATTGGAAATTCGTGGACGTAGTGAAAATGAGAGGGAAACAAAACCGAAAATAATCCTAGTGCATCAGACTCCGCAACGGCGTAACGCCGAATTGATACTTAGATTTTCCACCGCCTTCCCGTTTAAAACGAGATTCACTCAAATACTTTGCGCTTATTGCCTGGACGAGTTCCATCCACTATCTAACTTAAGATACCACATGCAAAATGAACACAAAAACTCTGATTTCAAAAACGTTTTCTATAGAACCAACGATAACTTGATTAAAGTAGACATAACTAATCTTAAATGCAAAATATGTGATCAAAGCATCGATGATATAGAAACTTTAATGGAGCATTTGTCTAGAGATCACGATAAGTCTGTTAAATTTAACGCTCGTTTCGGCGTGCTGCCTTACAAGGAAAATGCAAACGGAGTTTGGCCTTGCGTATATTGTCATAAGGTCTACGATTCCTTTGCACAATATAACCGTCACATTGGAACACACTTTATGAATTTCAGTTGCGATAAATGTGGTACGTCTTTTATATCTGATCATGCGTTACGGGACCATCATAGGCAGGTCAAATGCTGTAGAACAGCTTATAAGGCTCGAAATGGCAAAGCTATGAGATCACGTAGGAACGCTGAACTTATTCTCCAATGGTCGACGGCCTGTCCTTTTAGGACATGGAAAAGTAATTTCAGCTGCGTATTTTGTAGAGTTCAAACGAGCGATCCTTGCGGGCTTCGGAGCCATGTTGCTACGAACCACGCAGATTATCACGTACAAGACGCGTTCTACAGGAAACTAGGGAAGGAGTACCTTAAAATTGACATTACAGACTTGCAGTGCAAGCTTTGTTTTATGACCATTGACTCTCTAGAAACCCTTACAAGTCATTTGCATAATGATCATCAGCGGCCCGTTGCGGATGGCCAGTTAGGTGTTATACCTTTTAAGCTTAATGATGGATCTATATGGAAATGTACTATATGTCCAAATCAGTTTCAAGATTTTGTCTCGTTAGAGAAACACACCGCGGAACATTTGCAGAACTATGTTTGTGACACTTGCGGAGAGGGGTTTATTACTGAATCGGCTATGGTTGCTCACACGAAAATACCGCACGAAAATAAGTATAACTGCAGTCGATGTATCGCTACCTTTTCTACGTTAGACGAAAGATATCACCATGTTAAAACGCAGCATACAAACACCCCCTATATGTGCAATTATTGTAAAGAGAAACCTCGCTTTGCTAATTGGGAATTGAGAAAGAAGCATCTAATGGAAGTGCATAACTATAGCTCTGGTGCGGATAAATACGAGTGCGTCACTTGTCAGAAAACGTTTAAGACGCGCTCAGGAAAGTATAATCATATGGCTAAAACTCATAGGATGAAAAAAGACAGCGAACTCAACCATCCCTGCCCGAGTTGCCCCAAAGCGTTTACCACTAAACTATTCCTCGACAAACACATGTCTAAGAAACATTTTAATATCTAACGTCTCGAATTTTTAGTCTAAAATTTCTGCTTCAAAGTTTCCCAAGCATAGAACGGTATAAATGCTTGAAAGACTCCCCTCTGGAGGCTCGCCACCCGTCCGGTTTTGCAGTAAAGGCCCATTAGCTGGCGAAAAAAAATCGAACGGTATTCAAAGCTTGCCGCCCCGAAATTTCCTTCCCAATAAAAAAGAAAATGTACTGAAAATGTGTAATGATGACGTTCTTTTCTTTTTTAGGGCCCACGAAGGAAATAGCGGGACATGAGACAGAACGTAAATCGAAAAAGAGACTGTTTGAAAGATCCGTTAACCAGAATCCACAGCGGCAGAACGCTGTGATGATTCTAAAGTACTCGACAGCTTTCCCTTTTAAGACGCGATTTAATAGGATTGTCTGTTCGTATTGCCATGACGAGTTTGAGCCCATGACAGCGTTACGGAATCACATCAAGAGCGTTCATTCTAACGCGGATTACAACAGCGCTTTTTACAAAGTAGTCGACGATTTGAAAATCGACATCACAGAATTTAAATGCAACATGTGCACGCAAGATATACAGGGTGTGGAGATGTTTATGAACCACATATCCCGAGAACATGGTAAAACTGTTAACTTCGACGTGCCCTTTGGAGTTTTACCTTACAAACAAGGTCCGACTGGGCTCTGGATGTGTTTAGACTGCGACAAAACGTTCACAGAGTTTTCCCAAATCAACGGCCACCTGCGTAGTCACGTGAAGATATTCACTTGTGATAAATGCGGAGCGACTTTCTTGTCTGAACATGGGTTGCGACAGCATGAGCGTAACTTCAAATGCTATAAAGCCACGTACAAACCAAGGTTTGGGAAAGCGCTTAAACATAGAAGTAATACTGAAATCATTCTACAATGCTCCACAGCCCGCCCATTCCGAACATGGGGCCAGAACTTCAATTGCGTCTTCTGCCGCGTTCAGTCTAACGATCCGAACGGTTTGCGCATGCATATGGCTTCGAGACATGCTAATTTCAACATCCAACACGTTTTTAGTCGTAAATTGCGCAAAGAGTTCCTCAAAGTGGATATAACAGATCTTCAATGCAAACTGTGTTATCTTAGGATTGATACTCTAGACGATTTGATTACGCATCTGAAGAATGATCACAAACAACCAATTAACGCTGATGTGCAGCCAGGCGTGCTCCCGTTTAAGTTAAACGATGGATCCCATTGGAAATGTGCTATTTGTACATGTCAGTTTTCGGATTTTATCTCCCTTAAAAAACACACCGCTGAACATTTTCAGAATTTCGTGTGTGATACTTGTGGTGAAGGTTTTATTACAGAGTCGGCTTTGGTCGCCCACACGAAGATACCTCACGATAATAAATACAGTTGTAGTAGGTGCGTCGCTACCTTTTCTACTCTGGAAGAGAGGAATGTTCATATAAAAACTCAGCATACGACTCTGCCTTATATGTGCGCGCATTGTAAAGAGAAACCGCGGTTTGCTACTTGGGAGTTAAGGAAACGGCATCTAATGGAGTTTCACAATTATAAACCTGGTGCGGAAATGTACGAATGCACGACCTGTCACATGTCTTTTAAGACGCGGTCGCAAAAGTATCACCATAATGTCAAAGCTCATAGGACAAAGAAGGAGACGGAATATGGGTATCCGTGCGGAAGCTGCGCTAGAGCTTTCGCCACGAAGCTCTCTCTAGATAAACATATAGCTAAAAAGCATTTTCATATCTGATAATAAATTTTAACTCTCAAGTATAGGATTCAAATGTCTTAATTTAATAGGGATGACTGGGTAAAGAAAACGAAATTATCGTCAGTTAGATTATTTAAAAATTATTCGACACGTTTTTCTTTTCTCAAACAAATAAACAATGCCAAAGAAAAGTACTTCCAAAGTTCGGGAGTGGCACGTGACGTCACGGCTAGGTATAAATTGTGACGTCACAAGCCTCCCACTTTGGAAGCGCTAATCTTTGTCATTTATTGTTCGATTGAGAAAAGAAAAAATATGTGTCGAATATTTTTTGGCAATCTGCTTGATGGACAAAGAAAAAAAAATATTCGTCATGCCTTTAAAGTATTATAGTTAGTTCGTTACAGTTTTAACGCTGAAGTTAATGATGTACAAAGACAAGAGTAGAAAAAATTAAGACCCCCAGTGGGATATAACCCACACCTATGCCTTAACACGAGGCTTTGTGCTCCAATTTATACCTTGAGCGCCCTTGACAGAGTCGACGAAATTTCCTACCGCTTTATTTGGTCTTTGTACTTTTTGTTTACAAGCGAAAATGTCCCTTCAATGAAAATGTTGCTGAAGTTAATTTTTACATGCAAGACTTTATTCTGTGATAATTGTTAAAATATAGTAATAGTACATTACGCACCAAGGCCAGTAAAATCAAAAATGTCTCAAATCACATGTAATTGTCGTCCGGGGCGAAGCCGAAGTTGACAAAAATGTGATCTGAGGCTTTTTTATTTTACTGGCCGAGGTCAGTATACTATTTTTCTGTTCGACGAAGCCAGAAAGCGGAAATTTCATTTAGCGCAGCGGCCACAAAGTTGGCGCTTTCTGGCCGGAGGACGGAAAAATTACTTATATCCGCTATGAAATCCGTTGTAGTTATTTTATTCTAATGTGTAATAACAGCAAAAAATATTGGAATGAAACAACTTTAAACGGATTTAACTCGCGTATTTTATTTTATTGGCTGACGTTTCGGAGCCTTTACAGATTCCATAATCGTAGCACGACTGAGCTGACAAAAGTCTTATGCTAAACTTCAATGTTCAGTTGTTTCATTCCAATGTATAATAACCGCGAAGGCATCACAAATTATAAGAAAAAATTAATATGTTTTTCTGTAATAACATTTTTAAACATATAACAAGATCTTTAGAAAAAATAATTAAAATTAGACTATTAAGCAAGAAATATTTGTAAAATCTGCTTCACTAGTTTATCGCCCTGGCTGCGATTGTTTTAGAAACTTGAGTCTATTGCAATATTTAGTGATATCTTATATTAAGTCAATTAACTTATAGTCAGTACTTATGTAATATTATTTAATTGTACGAATGTTGTGTATATTAATTAAGTGTATAATAAAACGTAAATATATAATATACAATTCAATATAGATTTTTATTTCATTGACTTAATACATTTATATAAAAAATAAATACTATAGCAAAATAGCGCACCGAACTAACTTTGCAATCAAATCAATCTCTACTAATCTATATATAAAAAGAGAAGCGGACTTAATTACAGACATATCAACGTAGGACCTAAACTATAGGGCTAGAAACTTAAAATTGGGGGTTCCTTTTATAAAGTAGGGGATCATTTCAAAAAGATTTTTGAAAAATTGACTCACACAGTAAAGTGGGCAAGCGCAGACGAATTCGCGAACAGAAGCTAGTTAAGTACCTAGCAAAGTCTAAAGAAGTTAGTGATAAGCAAACTGAAAAGAAGATATATTTTATAGAATATAGGAGTTCCCAGAATAGACTAAAGAAATATGACAAAGTTTTTCTATTTTTAGGATGCTGTGGCCAATCGGAAAACGAGGCCAACATAAAAATACAGGCAGATAAAATAGAGGAAAAACCGCGGTACAAGAGAAGCGCTCGCGCAGAAGCTAGGCTCCTTACAAAGAAGAATGCCAGCGCCATACTCGAATGCTGGACACTGTATCCCTTTAGATGGAAAAGAAACCGCTTCAAATGCGCCTACTGCGAAACCAGCTTCACAGACTGTAGCCTGTTGAGACACCACGTCGCCAACTGTTCATTGAAATACACAATCAAAGACATCTACAGCAAGTTCAAGGAGATGTCTCTTATTAATGTTGACATCACAGACGCTCTGTGTCGAATTTGTGCCACACCGTACACAGACGTGAAGCAAATGAGAGATCACTTAATTGCCCACGGTTACGAGTTTGACGTAAATCAACCGGACGGGGTACTCCCGTTTTGTTTAGACAAGGAATCCTGGCGCTGTGTCATCTGCAACGAAAGATTCAATAACTTTTTAAAACTCTACGAACATATGAATGTTCATTATCAGCATTACATTTGTGCTACTTGCGGCAAAGGCTACATGACGGCGCCTAGGTTGAGGAAACATTCAGAAGTCCATATAACTGGGTCGTTTCCTTGCAACGAATGCGGTAGGATTTTCAATATGCGAGCGGCAAGGGATTACCACAAAGCGCACGCGCACGCGAAAGCACCTAGATACGAGTGCCCGCAATGCAACATGCGTTTTGATGGTTACTACGATAGAATGAACCATCTAAACGAAACGCATAGAGAGAAGGAAGTGTTGTACAGTTGTCAGCATTGCGAATTGACGTTTAAAACGTCAGGAAAGCGAGCTATTCACGTACGCTCTGTACATTTTCCACCTCAGAGGGATTTCGGGTGCCCACGATGCGATTGGCAATTCAAAACTGCCTACGAATTGAAAAGGCATATGGTTAAACATACAGGGGAGCGGAATTTCCACTGTCATATATGTGATAAAACGTTTCCTAGAAATAGAGCGTTGAGAACTCATTTGAAAATTCACGAAGATTTTAATTGTAAATGGTGTGGTGCATTGTTTAAGCAGCGGGTGCAACTGCAAACGCATTTGAGGGAGTTGCATCAGGACGTGTGTGATTTAGAGATAGGGAACGATAAGATTTAGGTGTATTAATTGAAAGACTGTCTAATAGCACAGAATATATAATAGTACAAGTACAGAAGGTTCACTGCTTCGATGTTCACAAATGCCGCCTTTTTATGTGCCTACATAATTATTATTAGCAAACGGACCGCAAGCGAGCAGCCGACATTGAGCTCTCTGGCGCCGCGCGAAGGTCGACATTATTCCGCACCTTGTCAGACGTTCTGAATAGGGTTGTCAGTACTGTAGCTGCGTAAGAAGCGCGCGCGTGCGTCACGGGCCACTGCGCGGCAACCACTGACGATTTGCCCCAAGCTTGGGGAGGCCCGATACGCATTGTTAGCTCGGCGGCGGAACGGCGGAGTGAAACCCCCGTGCTAATAGCAAGAGCGTGTATAATACCATACAGGCACAGTGTCACTAATGAATGGAGTGCCTACCCTGGCGACATACTTGCGCTACCCTCATTGCACTAGCCTGTCTAATAGTCAGCCAATCCCGCTTGTCGGTGATATACACTAGAATTTATACCCGAGTCTTGGAAGACTTATGTATTTACCAGCTTCTATCCGCGACTTCGTCTGCGCACGATGAGTACTTTACGCAATATCGTTATAAAATATAGCCTATATGTTATTCTGATGTATAAGCTATATTATCGTAAAGTTTAATTAAAATCCATTCAGTAGTTTTTGGGTAAAGAAGTAAAAAACATACACATACTCAAACTATCGCCTATAATAATATTAGGGTGATATACATTGATCCGTTGTCTAGTACCCTTAATACAAGCTGTGCTTAAGAAGCTAGATAAATTTATGTGAATTGACCATGGAGAATATAATAACTAGGCATTATCGTATTAGGTATTATGCTTTAAATACTAACATTACTATTAGTTTAGGGTTATTTTCATATTTTATTCAGTACAAATCGAGCTTAATCAAAAGCATGTTCGAAAATGGGATTCTTTAATTTATTCAGTATTCTGCCGTCATTTCTAAAAAGGCGACCTTCTGACAAAACTTACTTTCGAGAAAATTGCAAAAAAGTGTCCAACTCTTTTTTTCATTGGTAAACAAATGAAACATTTTTTTTCCTTAGTATATATACTAAGGAAAAAAAACTTACCTATCAGTGAAAAAAAAAAATTGGTATTTTTTTTGCGATTTTGCTCGAAAGTAAGTTTCGTCAGAAGGTAGCCTTTTTAAAAATGACGGCAGTATTGGAATGAAACAAATATAAACGGATTTAACTCTCGTATTTTATTTTATTGAAATACGTTTTGGTAACTACAGTTTCCATAATGGTAGCACGACTAAGCGTCCATAATTAATTCATATCTATTTATAATTGTTTCATTCCAATGTATAACAACCGCGAAGGCAGAAATTATCATTCAGTATTATATTGTTTTTAGGTTCCGCTAATGCGGATGCGGAGGGAAAAGTAAGAGTCATATGCGTTAGGAAGTTAAAGGAGAACGTTAGCGCGCGGCAGATGCGCAGGCGCCGGCGCGCCAACAACGAACTGCCGGAGGAATCCGAGAAACGCATAGCGAAAACAATGATGCGACGAAACGCTATAACGCTCCTAGAATGTTCCACGGCTTGGGCGTTTCGTTGGTTCCACAACGCTTTCTACTGCTCGTATTGCGACGCTAAATTCGTAGACACAACGCCTTTGCGAGAACACGTGCAAAGTAGTCACTTAAGCGAACCGCCCACTAAAAAGATATTCGCCAAGTTAACAGAGAATAATATGGTGAAAATTGACATAGGGAATCTCAGTTGTAGATTGTGTAATCATAATTTAACCGATATAGAACATTTGAAGGACCATTTAGTGTCGCTACACGGCAAGACGGTAAACAGGGACTATAGCGATGGGGTGTTGCCCTTTAAACTTGACCAGAACGGATTTTTCTGCCAAAAGTGCTTCTTGCATTTCGTTAGCTTTTCCAAAGTGAACGAGCATATAAATACGCACTACAAAAACTATATCTGCGACTCTTGCGGCAAGGGTTTCGTTTCCAAGTCGCGTTTCAGAACTCACGTGCAGTCGCATGAAGTAGGTAGTTTTCCTTGCGGCGACTGCGACGAGGTGTTAGAGACTAGGGCCGCTAGGATGTGCCATAGACTGCGGGTACATAAAAAAGGTATACGATATACCTGCCCACGTTGTCCTGAAGTGTTTACGACTTACTACGCTCGTGCTAAGCATTTAGTAGACGGTCATGCCCAACAACAGACGGATTACGGCTGTTCGGTCTGCGGGAAGACCTTTGAAACTAGCTGCAAACGAGCGGCGCATTTTCGCAGTGCCCACAAACCTGCGGAAAAGGGATACGAATGCCCGCATTGCCACTGGCTTTTTTATAGTAGCACGAAACTCAGAAGACATGTGTTGTCTCACTCCGTAGCACGATAACACAGTCTAGAGTAGAATTTCAATGAGTCCCTTTCTTTTTAAGGTGGCGTGGTGACGGCTAGACTGTCAGACACTGAAGAGGCAGTTAAAATAAAATGGAGACGAAAGCGAAGAGTTGTAGAGGATAAAGCTAACGCTGCCATTATTCTACAGTATTCCAATGCTGTAGTCTTTAGGTGGCAACGTGGTAAATTTATGTGCGCGTATTGCCCTGTAACATGCGCTAATGTTGGTGAAGTGAGAATTCACTCCAACTGTCATGGTAGTAAGCTAGATATATTTGAGAATCAAGTGAGAAACTCGTTTCCTTTAAGAATAGACGTCACTGATCTCACTTGTAACATATGCGATGAGAAAGTAAAGTGTTTAGAAGATTTAAAAAGTCACTTATCGATTGTACACTCAAAGAGTGTTAACCCAGAGTATGATGATGGTGTAGTGCCTTTTGTTCTAACGGGAAAAGAGTATAGGTGTGTCCATTGCGGACTCCTGTACGAGGGGTTTATGAGTTTATTCGTTCACATGAACGATCATTACCAAAGCTACATTTGTCCTACTTGTGGCAAAGGGTTTTCTGGAAAGCATAAACTTCGAGCGCATCAGATGGGCCACGAATCAGGACAGTTCGCCTGCTCAAAGTGCGAGGTCGTATTGCCGAACCGACTAGCCAAAAACAGACATATGTCCACAGTCCATAGGCCTAGAGGTCGATACCGGTGCCCCATATGCGACACGCATTTCAGTTCCTACCACTCCAGATTAAGGCATCTCGACAAAACGCACGGACAGAAAGCCGAATATCGATGTGGTTTGTGCCCCTCTGTGTTCGGTAGCGGTACGCTAAGATATTCACACGTAAAACTAGTCCACAAAAGAAATAACACTAATAAACTAAATTATAAAACATGTTAAATTGACGTGTCTGACAGTGAATTTTCTTTTGTTTTTAGGGCCCGTCGAACACAAACTTAAATGGAAACCGAAAAGGAAGTATAACGATCACAGAGACAATGCGGCTATTATTATAGAGTGTTCCAACGTGTGCCCGTTCAGGTGGAAACGGGGCGCGTTCACGTGTGCTTTCTGTCCCACGTCATTTGGAGATTTCAGTGACGTCAGAGAGCATGTTCTAGAACATCCTAATAGAGTAGAGGCAATGAGACTAGCTCGCTCGTTAGACAATGTTAAAGTCGAAATAAGTGGCTTGAGATGTGAACTCTGTCTAGAACACATAAAAGATGTAGAGACACTAAAAGACCATCTTATTAACTCGCATAGTAAACCTATTAATACAGAACACGGCATCGGTATCACACCTTTCTTGATAGAAGGAAAGCTGTTCCAGTGTTCTCATTGCGATGAACACTTCGAATTGTTCTCCAAATTGAATACTCATATGAATCTCCATTATCCCAACAACATATGTTTTCAATGCGGCAAAGCCTTCTCCGCCGCGCATAGATTAAAAGCTCATTTAGTTATCCACGAGGCTTCAAACAGTCTCCAATATAAATGTACGAAATGCGATGACGTTTTTACCACTAGAGCTTTAAAGAACAGTCATATGGCGTTAGTTCATGGACCTGAATTTAGGTACAGGTGTCCTTATTGCAATGATTCGTTCTTAAGGTACGCTGATAGGGCTAAACACCTGAAGTTAGCGCATGATAGGAAGGTAGATTATCCCTGCCATTTATGTACAGCTGTGTTTTCAATGTGTAATCAGAGGACGAAGCATATTCAGCAAGTGCATATAAGACATAAGCAATTTTTCTGCGCTCTGTGTCCGTATCAATTCGTGACAGCGGCTCAGTTGAGAAATCATATGGTAAAACATGTAGGGGAAAGGAAATATCAATGTGAGATTTGTAAGAAAGCCTATGCTAGGACGAAAACTTTAAGAGAACATATGCGTATACATAATAATGATAAACGGTTTGTCTGTGAGTATTGTAACAATGCTTACGTACAGAAATGTAGTCTGCAAAGTCATATGAGGACTCACCATCCTAATGCAGAGCCTCTGAAAAAGATAATGCCCAATGTATATTGAATTTGTATTGCTGTTTTATAAATAAATTATATAGTACAAATCTTGTTTACTTTCTCGTCCTTATATCCCGTAGAGACGGCATTTAAAACATTATATACGATCTTTCATATTTGTGGCGTGATTAGTATAAGGAAAACGAAATCATGGAGAAACCTTTACCGGATGTTTTTCTATTTTTAGGACAGAAAAGTGAGGCGATAGACATAAAACAAGAAGTGGCCGACTCGGATATTACCGCCCTAGCGACCACCGCCAGAGAAATGGGCAACGAGAGGCGCGCCACGTTCAGAAATAACATCGCAATCATTATAGAATCATGCACAGCTTACCCCTTCAAATACAGGAGAGGGACTTACCTCTGCTTCTTCTGCAAAAGCACCTTCCTCGTACCAGAGAAGCTTAGAGAGCACAACCAAAAACTCCACGCTGATGTGAAACAATTGCTCAAACCGAGAAAATACGAACCGTTGAAAATGGACTTTGCAACGGCGGCTTGTAAAATTTGCGGGACTGATATATCCGATTACGCTATGCTCAAGATTCACTTAGCGATCGAGCACGGCAGGGAAATAGACGCCACGCACGGCGAGAGCATACTGCCTTATAAGTTGAGCAAAGAGGAGCATTGCTGCCAAATATGCGGGAAGACATATGAAATGTTTTTAAGCTTGCATAAACATATGAATGAGCATTACGAGCATTATATTTGTGAGACTTGCGGCAAGCGTTTTGCTACGTCTCAGAGAATGATCAATCATGCTCGGACACACGAAAGAGGAGTGTTTCCTTGCAAGCGGTGCGATGAGACTTTCCCATCCTACGCTTCAGTGTACGCTCATGTGGCTAGAGTGCATAGATCAAACAAGAGATACAAGTGTCCAATCTGTGATGAAAAGTTCGCCTCCTACAAACATAGATTAAAACACCTTAACACGATACATGGGGAGAAAACAGCCATGTTCCCTTGTCCCTCTTGTCCTAGAGTTTTTGATCTCTGTAGTCGCAGAACGGCGCATATAAGGTTTCAGCATTTGCAAGAGAGGAATCATGTGTGTAGCGTCTGCGGAATGAAGTTCTTTACTAACTACGAACTTCAGGAGCATTCTGTTAAACATGGCGGAGAGAGGATATACCAGTGTGACGTTTGCAAGAAGTCTTATGCTAGGTTGAAAACTTTGAGAGAACATATGAGGATTCATAATAATGATAGGCGGTTTGTTTGTCCTGTCTGTGGGCAGTCCTTTATTCAGAATTGCAGTTTGAAGCAGCATTTAAGAGTGCATCATCCGACGCATTTGAAAGAAGTGTTTTAGTTATATCAATGTAACATAATATACTATTTATGTTTGTAGCTCGGCTAATAAAATATTTACCTTTTGTAACGAGTATTATTATTGACTTAAAACATAATCAGTAGACAATCAAATTTTAAGCAACTTGCATTTTTGATTTATATGAACAAGATAGGCCCCTAAAGGCCTTTATTATGCGAATAAACTGTTATTAATATTGCATCTGTCAAATGATCAACAGTGTATTTTTGATGGCTTATTTGTGGGCGCATTGTAACGTATCCACTTGTTTTACTATCAGTGTCAGAACGTTCAATTAAAGTGATTACTCGCTACTCAAATGCATGGAAATCAGGGTACTTTTAAGATTCTCTGGGAAAATGCATGCAGCAAAATTTTGAATAATATGAAGGTAGTCATGGCAAATTTTCTCATTTTTAGGTGATGCGCCCACCGAGATAGATGACATAATCAGCAATCCAAAAACAGATATTAAACCCGAGGATAGAAAGAGGAGAAAGAGAATCGAGCTAGACGATCTGAAAGCTAGAAAAAGAAACTCCTCCGTGTTGTTGGAGTTTTCGAAAATATGCCCTTTTAGATGGATGAAAAATTTATACATCTGCTTTTACTGCGATCAGCAGTTTTCTGACCCAGAACGCTTAAGAAGCCACAATGCCGTCGAACACAGTAAAAGAACGACAGAACAAGTCCGATACGCTTTGTCGCGCTTAAAGAAATATGAATTAGTCAAAGTAGATATTACAAACATAGACTGCGCTGAATGCAATCAGGTTTTCAACGATTTGGATGCATTAAAACATCATCTACTGGTGAATCATGAAAAGGATATAGACCCAAAGTACAATGTTGGAGTGTTGCCGTTTAGAGTGACTAAAAATGATTTTAAATGCGCGATTTGTAGTGAAGAATTTGCAGAGTTCAAATCTTTGAATCAACATATGAATATACATTTTCAGAATTTTATTTGCGAGCAATGCGGGGCTGGGTTTGTTACGCCGGAAAGGTTAAGGACACATGGCTTTTCCCACGAAACTGGTTCGTTTTCCTGTGACAGTTGCGATAAAGTTTTCCGTTCGACTAACGCTAAAAATGAACACTACGCCTTAGTACATATGCAAGTGAAGAGGCATCGGTGTCCGCATTGTTCTGAAACTTTTAGAAACTACTTTCAAAGGAACAAGCACGTGTCTTCCGTTCATGGTCTTAAGTTAAAGGAGTTCAAATGTAATTTGTGTCCGAGAGTTTTTACGTTAAGTGGGAAATTAGGTGTTCATATTAGAACTGTACATTTGAAGTTGAAGAGGCATGCGTGTGATGTTTGCGAGTGGAAGTTTTATTCTAAGTCTGAGTTGAAAGAGCATATGATTCGTCATGGCGGAGAGAGGAAACATCAATGTGGTGTTTGTAAGAAAGCTTACGCGAGGAAGTATACACTACGAGAACATATGAGAATCCATGAAAATGACAGGAGATTCGTCTGCTCTACATGTGGAACGTCTTTTGTCCAAAATTGTAGTTTGAAAAACCATATCAAAGTTCATCATCCTATGAAATATGAATATCGTAGGTCTTGATATAAAACCGTTTGGTATGTTGTTGAATTGAGCCTTGAGTAAATTGTATTTTTTTAAATAAATGAAGTCGAAAGTTTTAAGAGTTTTAATGATTTCACACTTATCTACTAATTAACCTTCTGCCCGTTCGGATGTTTTGTCAAAATCTCCTGTCACATACCGTCAACTAGTATTTAATTGTAAAAAAATATTCTAAACAAATCTATATGTTATTTTATAAATTTTCTTATATACATACTTTGTCCTGGCAATAAGGAACAGAAAAAAAGAATCATTCAATTTGTCGTTCAGAAGTTATGCGCGTACATTTCGGCGATTTATTTTTATATAAATCAAAAATTTATTAAATTTAGGCTTTAACAAGCTCTTATGAAGGTCAGATATAGTTATATACTCCGTTACGCATTGGGTTGTGGTCTGCACTTGATTTAAGAAACACTGCATGTTTGTCTGAACGGCGTGATACAAGTACAAATTTTCTGTTTTCTAGGATCCGACCAGACAGATATACCGACGGATATACAGAAGCAGCCAAAAAGGATAGTGCCGTTATTCCAAGTGGCATACGATCGCAGCTTATGTAGGCCACTGGGGACCATAACAGACTTCGACAAACTAGACCTGAAATCTAAACACGTTGACGTTTATCCGAAGATTTTTCCAACGACTTCGAAGGATTTCACTCCGTCTCGTAGCGCGTCTCCAATGTCAAACCGCGCTGATACGCCAGACGAGGCAGACTTAGCTGTAGAAGTTTTCGTTCGACCTAAAGTAAACAAAAAGAGACCTGACATTAGGCAGAACGCGTTAACAGTATTTGAAAACACGACCGTGTATCCATTCGTTTACGGGAATAACAAATTTAAATGTTTTGTATGTTCTCAACCGTTCCTAGAAACGGTAAGCTTGAGACAACATATGAATGAGAGTCATGGCTTCGCCGCGTTGAAAAGACTCGTTAATAACCGTAGGGAAAATGTTTTAAAAGTAGACGTTAGTGAAATGATGTGTAAGATATGTACCATAAGGCCTAAAAGCTTGTTAGAGCTGAAAATACACTTAAAAGAAACCCACCACAAACAGATAGATCCAGAGTTAAAAGATAACATGATTCCGTTTAAACTAGACGGTGGGGAAGGCTCATATAGATGCGTAATGTGTGATGAAGCGTTCATCAAAGTACGAATATTGGTCATACATATGAGTGTGCACTTTAATAATTACAGTTGTGAAATCTGCGGATCAGGTTTCATGACGTTAAGGCTTTTAAAGAAGCATCTAGAAGTTCACGAGAACGGAAATTTCCCGTGCGATAGGTGTAATAAAGTCTTCACGACACCGCATAAACGGTCCTTACATGTCCGAGGAGTGCATTTGAAGCAGTATCCACGCCGATGCCCGATATGTCCAGAAAGGTTTAATTCTAATTATAGACGGACTATTCACCTTCAGGACGTTCATAATCAGTCGACTCGGGTTCATAAGTGTGAGACTTGTGGACGGGCTTTTAATTTGAAATACCACTTGATATGTCACACGAGGTCGGTGCATTTGCAAGAGAGGAATCAACAGTGTGATGTGTGTCATCAGAGGTTTTGTAATAAGGAGACACTAAAGCGACATATGGTTATTCATACTGGCGAGAAGAATTATAAGTGTGAGGTGTGCGGTATGGCGTTTTTGAGGAGGAAGAATTTAAAAGATCACCTTAGACTCCATGATAATGCAATATTACAAGTATAATTAAATATATGAAAGTATTTTCTTAAACGTATTATATATGATATTTATTTTGCACTGATTTCAGTTAGTTTTTAAGATGGTCGAATAAAATAGTTTAAAATTAATGTTGATTTTAATGAAATCCTTTATCCTTTTTCTCTTCTAGGGGTCATCCAAACTACTCAGTCATACATCAAACTGGAAGACGAAGATGGTGGAGATGTTAAATTAACTCTACTCAAGGTGCCTATTGATCTTAGTGAAATAGAATGCTTATACGAGAGCGACAAGAAAACGAAGAAAGTAACTAAAACTTCAAAGAAAATAAAGAAAGTTAAAGTTGAAAAGAAAAACCGAACTGGGAAATTAGAAATGGAGAAACAATTGATAGACAATGAAATCGCACCAATGACGTTATTGAAAGAGCCGATTCAGTTGGATAATTTAAAATGGGAAGACAAGAAAGAACAGTCTTTTACGTTTAATGTGAAAACTGTTCAAGGGGCCTACAGATGTGTCAGGCTTCGCAAAAAGATCACAGAATACCAAACATGGAAACAAAATGCGTTAACCATATTTGAATTCTCTTACGTGTACCCATTTATTCATGCTAGCAATAAATTCAAATGCTTTATATGCGAGGAATCGTTTTTAGATGTACGTCTTTTAAAAGATCACACAATCAATACTCATAGTATTGATGATGTGCAACAGAAACTAAGCAATAGAATTCGAGATAAAAATGTAAAAGTTGACGTCAGTAGTCTACAATGTAGAGTGTGTTTAGAGACATTACAAAATTTACAAGCGTTAAAAATTCATTTGAAAAATCACGGTAAGAAAATCGAACCAGACTGCAAAGATAATATCATACCGTTTAAACTAGGCGATACCACTTTCGATTGCCAATGCTGTGGAGAGAACTTTCTAAAATTAAGACTCCTAATCATTCATATGAGCAAACATTTCAATAATTTCAACTGTGAAGTGTGCGGGGCTGTGTTCATTTCGCTCAATTTGCTCAAAAGGCACTTACAGACGCACGAGACTGGCAGTTTTCCTTGCGACAAATGCGATAAAGTATTCAGTAACGCGTCAAAAAGAACAGTACATATGAGAGGAGTTCACAAGAAACATTTTCCACGACGATGTCCCATTTGCCCGGAAAGATTCAACTCTGATTATCAAAGAACTAAACATTTGAGAATAGTTCATAATCATAGCAGTGGTATGTTTAAATGCGAGACATGCGGAAGGGAATACGATATGAAGTATCATCTTTTGTTGCATATAAAGTCGGTTCACCTACAGGAGCGAAATCAGGAGTGTAACATATGCCATGCGAGGTTTTTCTCAAAATACTGCCTGTCGCGGCATATGGTTATTCATACGGGGGTAAAGAATTTCAAATGCGGGATTTGTGGGAAGGCTTACGCTAGAAGAAGGAATTTAAGGGATCATATGACGTCACATGATGTGGGGCAAAGTGCGTGCGGCGGTTGTTTGTTTATTGAGTGAAGCGAGAAATAAAGGTTAATATTAACAACGGTCTATTAATCGAAATTCGATTGACATTCTTGGTTCCATACCATAAGTTTTTTATTATAATTATATTTTTGTACAAAGACAAGAGTAGAATTTTAGACCCCCAGTAGGATTCGAACCCACGCCTATGCCTTTACTAGCGGCAGCGTGCTGAACCATTACACCATAGGGACCACTACTACAGAGGGTCTAAAATTTTTCTACTCTTGTCTTTGTACAAAAAATATCATTATTAAGAACTTAAGTTAAACTCATTGTTAACGAAAATGGACAGTAATCAAATGCTACCTAGCATTTGATTACTTTAGGAATGGAGGAATCTCATAACTTTATATAAACGAACACAATATTAAAGACAACTAAACAAATAACTAACTGACTGCTAGAAACAATAGATAATTAAATAGGGCAATAGCCAATGAATAGTAAAACTATATACAAAGCGCAAGGAGTATACAATACTCGCTTATTAATGAGAGCTATGAAGAATGTGAATGAAAGCTCTGTTGAACGATAAAAACTTATACTATATGAGAGAGTAGAATAATTAACTATTACACTATGACAAATCTTAAAACAATATTAAAAATCAGTATAAAAGAAACATAACTATAAACAAGTATGAAGATCGCAAACAAAGAGTTCGCGACATACTTTTCTAGTTTTAAATAAAAAGACGTTTTAATATCATACAAACTATATACCTATCAGGCGCGTGCAGTGGGGTGAGCGTAAGTATGGCTCCAGGGTAGGCACTTCATACATAACTGACATTGTGTCTATGGACTGCACGCTTGCCTATCATAATGTAGTTACGAAAATTTAAAGAGGTTAGTTATATGAGTGCACGTAAATGATTGCAGTTTTTGGGTTTTGACCCACACAGCTAAAAGGACAAATTTTGTTTTTCCCAGGGCTAACGGCACAGCAACCGGGACCGCGGACAAGCATATGGCAAATGACCATATCAGAGCGCCAAAACGCAGCCACGTTCCTAGAATTCACCACTGTCAAGCCATTTCTATACCAACAGGCTAATTTCAAATGCTTTTACTGCAATGAAATATTCCCTGAAATACATTCAGTATTGCAACATATTGCATTTCACGTGACTCCTGAAAGATGCTGTTTGCTGAAGCAGTATTTGAGAAAAGGGAAACGGGTTATTAAAGTAGACATATCCGGATTAAAATGCAAACTTTGCGAGCAAAAATACTCTGATTTAGACGATATAAGAAAGCATCTAGTGTCTGCTCATAAAAAGGAGTTTAATACAGCTGGGAACGGTCTTATGGCTTACAATTTGAGCACCAATAATGGGCTTTTAACTTGTCATAAATGCTCCAAAACGTTTAACTCTTTCTTCCTGCTGAATAGACACATGAACGTTCATTTCAGCGTGGTTTGCGAGACGTGCGGACTAGGTTTCATGTCCCACCAGCGCTTAATTAACCATAGAATAGTTCACCAAACTGGCGTATACAAATGCGACAAATGTAATGAGGTGTGTCCAACAAAATTGAAGCTACGGTACCACCTACTGAAGAAACATGAGGTCACCAACGCGAAGAAAATAAAGCCTCTGAAATGTCCGCACTGTTTGGAAAGGTTTTCAGAGCATTATAGGAAAATGACGCACTTAAAGGAAGCCCATGGTATAACGTTCTCTTTTGAATGTCCAGTGTGTAAATCAGTGTTTCCAACAAGAAGAGCGTTAACAGAACATACTACTAAATTGCATACACAGAAAATACAGTGTAAAATGTGTGGGAAGTGTTTTGGGACTCGCTCTTTGTTGAAGATGCATATGCGTGGGCACACTGGAGAGAGGAATTTCTTCTGTGCTATTTGTCAAAAAGCTTATATGCACCAGAGGACTTTGAGGCAGCATATGAGGGTCCATGGTCCAATTTGGAAGTTTAATTGTACGGAGTGTGGGAACGGGTTTCATAATAGAAATGATTTTAATAAGCATATGAAACAATGGCACCCGCAGTGGCAGTTCAAGACTATAGTTAAAAATTTCGGATCTGAAATTATGAATTGAATAGTTCATTTGTTAATGTGCCATTACTATGAAGTATTTAGTTAGATTGTTAAAACTTAGAATATTAGCTACAACATAATTAGGTTATTATGTGTTTAGTTAATTGTATAAAACAAAGTGTCAGCTTTAATTATGTATTTACGTAAGTAATAGAACTTACAGTACTTATATAAAACTTGAATACCGACTCAAACTAAACACGAATCAAAAATTATCAATAAAAATCCAATTAACTGAATAAACCTCTAGAAGAATTTTAAACAATAATAAGTTTCCATATTTCCTTTAGGTAAGTAAACAGCATCAAGTAAGATTATAAACCAGGTTTTTGACCATGAAATCTCCATGTGTTCTGCCGTTCTTTGCATGTCGTGCTTTCATCACCACAAACCTAAGGGTGAAGAAACTAAACAGCAAACTTTTGTCTCCTCAGGATCGGAGGTACCTGGGAGACAAGGAGCCGTCACTAGCATCTGGGAAATGACAGTCTCAGAACGGCATAACGCTGCTATATTCCTAGAGAACACAACAGTTAGACCTTTTGTCTACTGCCGATATTTCTTTAAATGTTTCTTCTGCCAAGAACACTATTCGGAAATTAGTGCGTTATTGCAACATACAGCGACTCACGAAATACCAGAAAGGGATAGGATACTGAAAGAATTGCTACCTAAAGGCAAGCGGACTGTTAAAGTGGATATATCAGAACTAAGGTGTCGAATTTGTGATGAGAAATTTGACGACTTAGACAAAATTCGACAGCATCTAACTAAAGAGCATAAACAGGAATATACTAAGTCCGGTAATGGGCTTGTAGCATACAATCTATCGTTGAAAGACGGCCAGTTCTCCTGCCACATTTGCAGCAAAATTTTCCAAACGTTCATACTCCTAAACAGACATATGAACGTACATTTCAGCAATGCGATTTGCGAGACCTGTGGAGTTGGGTTCATGACTCATCAGAGGTTGATGCAACACAAAGAAATACATCTGCCTGGTGGATATCCTTGTAGCATTTGTAAGAAGGTTTATACGACCAGTTCTAACTTAAGATACCATGTAGAGAAGGCACACGAAGGCACAACTAGGATGAGAATGTTGAGATGTCCACACTGTCCTGAGAGGTTTTTTGAACACTTTAGGAAGTTGAAGCATTTAAAAGATACACATGGTATTACGTTTACCTTTGAATGTGATGTTTGTAAAGCTACGTTCTCCACTCGCAGATCGCTTACGATGCATACTAACAAATTTCACACACAGAAAACTCAGTGTGAGATTTGTAAGAAGAGTTTTAGTTGTAAGACGACGTTGAAGAAGCATTTGGTATCTCATACTGGCGAGAGGAATTTTGTGTGTAGTGTGTGTCAGAAAGCTTATAGGCATCAGAAGAGTTTAAAACAGCATATGAGAACTCATCAAGGGGATGATTATAATAAATTTACTTGCAGCGAATGTGGTAACTGCTTTACGAATAGAAATGACTTCAATAAACACACTAAGGAATGGCATCCGAGGTGTTTTTTTAATTTTGCAGTTAATTGATATTTGGTACATAAGATCCAAATGATATTTTTACACGTGACTATTTTATAACGCTTAAAAAAGGCACTTCGAGAAGAAACGCCGCGAAAAATTCTGCAGTTATGCCTTTCTTGAAATAGGATAAAATATAACATTTATATCTTTACATCTTGCACTAAATAAATAAAACGAAAAGTAATATTACAAAATGTACCTAATTAACACTTACAAGACCGTAAGAGATAAAAACAAAAGAATGTATGTACTTCCTACATCAAAAAGAGGCACTGTGTTGATGTTGATTCTCATTTCTCATTTCTCACTTGAAAATAAAACCCGTTCGTTACTTTGGAAGCACATTTAATAAATATAAAGAGCCTATATATAAAAACTGGAGGAAATCTCGATAGCGCGATACAGAAAATCTCACTGACCGGTACAGCGCCATCTATCCGTCACTTCTGAACTAATACTACATACTACTAACCCCAAACAAAGAATTCATAACAAAACTTTAATATAATAGGTATCCTGACAGTATTGTTTTAATTAATTAAAAAAGTATTATATGTAAAACGATGATCTCTTATATAATAATTATAATATGCTTTATATATGTAATAATAAGTATATATTTGAATGAAATAAAAGTTTTTTTACCTGCCAACCTTGTATTTTTGTCTACCCTCACGAATACCCTTTCAATGACCAGAAGTCACATTCTTAATGGAAATAGGTAATTATATTAATTAAACTACTTATACATACAAATAATTTCTTTCCACTCACGAGTTCCTTTTCTCTTCCACAGACGATAAACCAAGCATAAAAACGAGTGTATGGCAAATGACTCTACCAGAAAGGAAAAACGCCGCCACATTCATACAAAACACAACAGTCCGACCTTTTATATTCATGGGGACTTGTTTCAAATGTTTTTACTGTTCTGAATACTTTTCAAAACTTCCACTTTTACTTGAACATACAAGCGAGCACGAAATTCCAGAAGAATCTGTGCTCTTAGAGAAATACGTTCACAAAGAGAAGCGAGTTCTACAAGTGGACATTTCTAACCTAAACTGCCGGTTGTGTCTACAAAAACATTCAGATTTAGCGTCTATAAAAGAACATTTAGAAATTGAACATAATAAAGAATTCTTTCCCGCAAGCAACGGCATGACAGAATACAATATGGAGTTAAAAAATGGCGCGTTCATTTGTCACATATGTGAAAAAGACTTCCACACATTCACTCTCCTTAATTCCCATATGAACTGTCACGTTGGCAAAGTCGTTTGCGAGACTTGCGGCGTTGGGTTCCTCAACAAATACTTCCTGTTGAAACACAAAGAAACACACGTGGACAATAAATTTAACTGCAAAGAATGTGACGCTGTGTTTGGGAAAAAGAGTCAATTGAAATATCATACTAAAATCGTACATAAAGGTCAGGCTAGGGTGAAACCAAAGAAATGTCCTCAGTGTGATGAAACTTTTAAAGAACATTACAGCAAAGTGATTCATTTGAAAGACGTACATGGTGTTTTACAAACCTTCGAATGTCATATATGCAAAGCTACTTTTACATCAAGATGGGCAATCACTCAGCACACAACTAGATACCATACGGAGAAATATAAATGCGATATATGCTCTAAATGCTTCAGTATAGAGTCCAAATTGAAGCAGCATATGCGAGGGCACACTGGCGAAAGGAGTTTCATTTGCCCAATATGCAAGAACGCGTATATGCATAAAATGACTTTGAGAAAACATATGCGGAGTCACAACTCAGTTTTTAAATTTATTTGCTCTGAATGTGGTTCAGGGTTTCATAATAAAGGTGAATTGGGTAAACATATGAAACAGTGGCATTCTGGTGCCACGGAAATAGTGCCGTGATGTGATGATGATGATGATGTGAGATTGAAAATGTGATATGATACAAGACGCTCCGAAGAGCTATGTCAAGCTAGCGCGGGTCATTCAAATGAAAAACTTATTTTGTTCAAGACTAGAGTAGAAAAATTTTAAACTCCCAGTGGGACTCGAACCCACGATTATGCCTTTACTAGCGGCAGCGTGCTAAACCTTTACACCATAGGGACCACTGACGAGTTATCAAATTTCTCTACTCCTTTCTTTACTCCGTTTTTATCCGTACTTTATGTTTATAGTCCGTCTAAAGGTAACAAATGGGACTGTTTAAGACGAAAGCAACTTGTAATAAAAATATAAAACCCTTTTTCGTTTTTAATTTTCTTATTGAAGCTAAGATTTACAAATTTACAACATAAACTCTACTTAACGACATATAGAGAATAATTTCTGATGCCTTATATCAGAAATTATAAAATAATTAAGTATATTATTATGTCCAATTACATGCACTCATAATGAGATCGTTAAAACAGAAACAAAAAACATTACGATTTAACAATAAATATTGTCATAATGTCAAATATATTAATGTCAAATAACTAGCCGACCCGCGTACCGCGTTTACCATTTTTTTCAAGATTTCTCACCTTTTAAACCTTACCTGGAGTTCCACAAACTTTTCAAAGCCAAAATCAGCCGTTCTGGAGTTTGAACCAGACTAACGAACAGCAATTCCTTTTTACTTATATATAGATTTATTTATTTCTCATTATAACATACATTATAATTACATATTTTAGGTCAAATTATATGCACTCATAGTGAGATCGTCAAAATTGTACATTATAAGAAAAACAAACAGAACAAATTAAATAAAAACTACTTTAGAATTTTACAAATGTCTTTATGATAATTTTTCTCTTTAGTCGTCAAGCAAATTTAAACATTTAAGCGATAGGTATATAGATAAAGGTCTTTCTCATTAGTCTCCCATTAAATTGTACGTATTTCTTTCGCAGGCATCAATCCGACCTCAGAGACTAGTATTTGGCAAATGACAGTTCCTGAACGAAAAAACGCAGCATCTTTCATAATGTACACTACCGTTAGACCTTTTATATTTATGGGATCAAGTTTCAAGTGTTTTTATTGTATGGAATACCATTCCGACCTACCAGCTCTTTTGAGCCACACATCAACGCATGAAATCAAAGAGAATTTCAAAGAAATCTTAGACAAATATGTACATAAAGGTAAAAGGACGCTTCAGGTTGACATATCAGATTTGAGATGCAAAATTTGCCAGCAACGATATCCAAATTTGGATAAAGTTAGGGAGCATTTGAAGACAGCTCACAATCAGATGTTTTTTCCAGCAACCAACGGAATGACTGAGTATAATATGGAGCTAAAGAACGGTGCTTTAGTGTGCCATATATGTGGGAGTGATTTCCACTCATTTTCCCTTCTAAACACCCACATGAACTGCCACGTCGGGAAAGTCGTTTGTGAAAGTTGCGGCGCCGGATTCCTAAACCAACACTTCCTAATGAAACACAAGGAAACGCATTTAAACAACAAATTTACCTGCAAGGATTGTGATGCTGTTTTTACGAAGAAGAGTCAGTTGAAATATCACACTGAAATCATTCACAAAGGCAAAGCGAGAGTTAAACCAAAGAAATGTCCACAATGCGATGAAACTTTTAAAGAACATTACAGCAAAATGATTCATTTAAAAGACGTACACGGTATCACGAAGACTTTTCCCTGTCATTTATGCAAAGCCATCTTTTCTACACGTAGAGCTATAACACAACACACAACCAGATTTCACACAGAGAAATTCAAATGCGATATATGTTCTAAATGCTTCAGTATAGAGTCCAAATTGAAGCAGCACATGCGGGGGCACACTGGTGAAAGGAGTTTCATTTGCCCAATATGCAAGAACGCGTATATGCATAAAATGACTTTAAGAAAACATATGCGGAGTCACAACTCGGTTTTTAAGTTTATTTGCTCTGAATGTGGTTCAGGGTTTCATAATAAAGGTGAGTTTGTTAAACATACGAAGCAGTGGCACTCTAATTATGGAGATATGGTGCCTTGAGTTGTATCTAGACTTTTCAAACCGGACTATGTGCTCAGTAGGGTTGCCAACATATTTTCAGCGTACCGGCGAAAACTACCTTTTACTAGGACACGTCAGGCCATGCTAAATTGCACTAGAACATGCTAAAACCCGTCAGAACGTGCTAGAACCCTTCAGAATATACTAGAAAACGTCAAAACATGCTAGAACACGTCAGAACATGTTAGAACCCGTCAGAACGTGCTAGAACCCGTCAGAATATACTAGAAAACGTCAAAACATGCTAGAACACGTCAGAACATGTTAGAACACGTCAGAACATGCTGGAACACGTCAAAACAAGCTAGAACACGTCAGAACATGCTAGAATATGCCCCGGGCCCAGGGGTAGTTATTGCCCCGGACGGATGGGGAAAGCACCAAGCGTCCCTAAAGGTTGGTTGCTCCAGAGACGGAAGGATCGACGGTAATAGGGCGTGAGTTCAAGAGCCGAGATCCCACGAATATTGTGTGTACCTAGTTGCCATGTCAAAAATTTGGCGACCCGGACAAGTCGCGTAAAATCCCCGGATTTTCGAGCCCGGAACCCGAACATGTAAACATAGACCATGGTCGATAGTTTTGTGACTTAAAAAGCTATTAAAATTACATTTTCATACCCGGACGCCAATGAAAGTCCGGCCCGGGCGCTCCCCGGGTGCTTTTAAAACTAGGACAAATCCGGGGAAACCCGGACGGATAGCAACCCTATGTGTACCGCTCAGAAATGACGGAATAGCGCTCAGAGTTATTTTATATTGTAACGACCTTTCAGATACACCAGCTTCGAACTTCATTATTTACGTTGGTTTATTTCACAAGTATTTTTTCCATGTGCATGTAGTCTATAACATTTTAAATAAGTTAAAGAGGAAATAAATAAATGTGGGTATTTAAATTATCTTATGTTTTATTTTTTACTAGTTTCTGCCCGCGACTTCGTCCACGTGGAACTCCTCCTTTATTGCAGTCGGTTAAAAAGTAGCCTATGTCCTTTTTCAGGCTCCAGACTTTATTTGTACCAAATTTCATTTAAATCGGTCCAGTAGTTTTAGCGTGAAAGCGTAACAGACAGACAGACAGACAGAGTTACTTTCGCTTTTATAATATTAGTAGGGATTAGTAGGGATATAGTTACCTAGTACTAGATTTTAAGTTGAAGGTTGCATTAAGGGCCTAGCTAGGATTTTGTCAAGAGGTGTAGATAAACTAAGAATATATCTAAAGTAATTTTCGACACTCGCAAGGGAATCAAAACAGGTTACTTCTTCTACCGTGGATACCTTAGATAGGTATAATTAAGTGATCAATGTTAGTTTACAAATGTATTTAAGTATAATGTATCATTTGTTGGTAACCCTCAATAAATAAATACTAGGGGGGAGTGGGGGTAGCTGACCCCCCTTGCCTTGCTGCGCTCATGATCGTAGTCGATTACATGTTTAATGTATTTATATCCAGGATTTGAGTGTTTTCCTGTCTAGTTTGTCGCCGGCGCCGCGCGGCAGCTTCTCTACGAACCGCAAGCCGCCCTCCAGACGCATTCGAGACGAAACCTGAACAAATAAATTTGAGTTTAGGTTCTTAACATTCCAATACTAACCTAACCTAACTAGGGTCACTGATTGCACCCCTCCTCCCGACGAGCTCGCGCGCTAGTCGGCGCTGCGCTGCGCTTAGACTAGACACTTTGCAATGCGGCGTGCGAGACAACTACCAGCTGATTGTTGCAAGAAATACAAGTTTTACCCCCAGTTTGAGAACCTAGGTTCTAGTCCAACAAATATTGCACGTACCTGCGTGTCAACGTAAGCTATAAGCTCATCCTCCGTGATGGCGGCTCCGGGCTGCAGCACCACGAACGCCAGCGGAGCCTCCAGGAACCGCTCGTGCGGAGCGCCCACCACGCCCGCCTCGCGCACGGCGGGGTGCGCCTCCAGCACCGCCTCCAGCTCCGCCGGGGCCACCTGCGCGAGACAACAGAGAGGCGAGTCAGCGGCGAGAGGAGAGCGGTCTCTGGCTGCCCCTGTGGGACTGTGGCGTGAGTATATGTATGTATTGAGGAAGGAAGCAAGAGAGGTGTGTCGGGATCGCGGCGAGTGGAGAGCGGTCTCTGGCTGCCCCTGTGGGACTGTGGCGTGAGTATATGTATGTATTGAGGAAGGAAGCAAGAGAGGTGTGTCGGGATCGCGGCGAGTGGAGAGCGGTCTCTGGCTGCCCCTGTGGGACTGTGGCGTGAGTATGTATGTATTGAGGAAGGAAGCAAGAGAGGTGTGTCGGGATCGTGGCGAGAGGAGAGCGGTCTCTGGCTGCCCCTGTGAGACTCTGGCGTGAGTATATGTATGTATTGAGGAAGGAAGCAAGAGAGGTGTGTCGGAATCGTGGCGAGTGGAGAGCGGTCTCTGGCTGCCCCTGTGGGACTGTGGCGTAAAAGGTGTCTCGTGTGTGTGTGTGTGTGTGTGTGTGTGTGTGTGTGTGTGTGTGTGTGTTACCTGGAAGGAGTTGAATTTGATGAGCTCCTTGATTCTCGTGACGATGTAGAAGCATCGATCGTGGTCGTAGTACCCGATGTCGCCTGTCTTCAGGAAGCCTTCCTCGTCGAAACAGTCTGGGGTCCCGTCGCCGATGTATCCTGGGAAACAACAAGCCTTAATAATTTCTGATGCCTTCGCGGTTATTATACACTAGCGGCCCCGGCAGACGTCATCCTGCCCGTCCGATTGTTTCGTCAAAGATCTGTCAAAGTCTTCTAACTGTCACTTCTTCATAAGGTTTCATATTTTCCCCGTTTTTTACACATTTTCCACTGTTTCTTCGCTCCTATTGGTCGTAGCGTGATGTTATATAGCCTAAAGCCTTCCTCGATAAATGGTCTACCTATCCAACAATAAAAGAATTTTTGAATTCGAACCAGTAGTTCCTGAGATAAGCGCGTTCAAACAAACAAACAAACTCTTCAGCTTTATAATATTAGTATAGACTAGCGGCCCGTCCGGCTTCGACCGGATCCCTTTTTTAGCCTAGTTACTCAGTGATAACGTAGCTTTAAAAGAATTATTAAAATCGGTCCAGTACTTTTTGCGTTTATTCGTTACATGCAAAAGTACAAATCTTTCCTCTTTATTATATTAGTATAGATTGGAATCAAACAACTTTTAACGTCAGCCAATAAATTAAAAAAAAAAAAATAGCCTTTATTTTCTATTACTTACAAACTAAGCTTAACAATTACAATTATAACTAGATACTTATACGAGTATATTACTTAGTTTCTATTTTTGTTTAATTGTGGGGTACATTTAGTATTTTTTATTTTTTTTTGTAGTAGTCGCCTCCTCGGCGTAGGCCTCTCCTAAACCTTTCCATGAGCTTCTTTCTCTCGCCTGTTGCATCCAGTAGGGTCCACATCTTTGGTAGAAGATATCTCTCCACCGTTTACTTGGTCTCCCTATTTCCCTTCGTCTGTCCTTTGGGATCCATTCTGTTATTCGTTCTGTCCAGCCACTTCAGAAGTCTAATTCTCCTTCTAGCATCTATTAATTTTGTTTTCTTTCGGATGTTGTTGTTGCTTATCTTATCCGATAGTTTCAATCCAAGCATGCTTCTTTCCATTTTACGTTGGCAGATAGCTATCCTTTCTTCGTCTTCTTTCCTTAGTGACCACGTCTGACAACCATATGTTAGGCAAGGTAGTACTGTTACTTCGTATAGCTTTTTCTTTATACTTATATTGATGTTGTTGTTTTTCATAATTTCTTTTAATAAAATAAAATACGCAAGTTAAATCCGTCTAAAGTTGTTTCATTCCAAAACACAAGCTTTGGTCTAGTGGTCAGAGCCCCTGACTACGAAATCGGAGGTTGCGGGTTCGAACCCTGCTAATGGCCGTCAGTGTGATGAACACTGGCAGGCGCGTGCAGTGAGGGTCGCGTCAGGGTAGGCACTCCGTACATTTATACCATTGTGCCTATATGGAATGCACGCCCTTGAGCACTGGCACGTGTACCTGAGTCTTGTATGTTTAACCATTGTCTAGTACTAACTTTACTCAATTTGTGACTAGATAAATTGGTGTGAATTGTGAAAACAAAGTAGCTTTTTCTATTCCTATATCCCTATTACGCTTAAATCTTTAAAACTACGCAACGGATTTTGATGCGGTTTTTATAATAGATAGAGTGATTCAAGATGAAGGTTTATAGCACCCGTGTAAAGCCGGGGCGGGTCGCTAGTATCTATACTAATCTATACTAATAGGTATAATAAAACTAAAGAGTTTGTTTTTTTAAACGCGCTAATCTCAGGAACTACTTGATCGAATTGAAAAAATATTTTTTTGTTGGATAGACCATTTATCGAGGAAGGCTAATATCACGAGGATAATATAATATCACGCTGCGACCAATAGGAGCGAAGAAACATTGTAAAATGTGTAAAAAACGGGGAAAATAACTATTTCCGTCCTCCGGCCAGAAAGCGCCAACTTTGTGGCCGCTAAATGAAATTTCCGCTTTCTGGCTTCGTCAAACAGAAAAATAGTATACTGACTTCGGCAAGTAAAATAAAAAAGCCTCAGATCACATTTTTGTCAACCTCGGCTTCGCCTCGGACGACAATTACATGTGATCTGAGACATTTTTTATTTTACTGGCCTTGGTGCGTAATGTACTATTCCACGCGGACGAAGTCGCGGGCAGAATCTAATATTATACAGGTGTAGATTATAATCAGTTCTTACCAAGCGTAACAGTCGGTGATTTAATACAGATTTCTCCTCTCTCCATTGGTCCTTGCACTTTCCCGGTATCTGGGTCCACCACCTTAAAAACATACCATAATTACCGTAACTTTAGGTACAATTTGGAGTGAAACAACTATAACGAATTTATCTCGCGTATTTTATTTCATTTGCTGACGATTTGAACAGACCAAACAGTCTCTTTATTCGTGGCACGACTGAGCTGACGCTAAAGCTTACATTAAATCAATGAATATCTACTATTGTCCCAGTGTTGTACGAGTATATCTGCATATAGCTATGTAGGTAGGTATACAATATCAGTGACTGCGACCACTGTCTTAACATGCACGGTACTCGTATTAATCGGTCATTCTCACGAAAAGGTGTTCTCAGGCTAAACTCCATCATCATTTTGAAATTTGGATTTGTGGCTACAATTATAATAAAACATGAAAGATTAGACAAAATTTAATGGGTCTGTGTTGTTCTCCATTAAATATACCAAATAGATTTGAAGTTAAAAATAATTTAAGATTTTTTAAATACGGAGTTTTGGATTAATATGACAGAGGTTAGAAAATAAATCAGTGTGCTACCAACTAGCTGTCGTATCACTTGTCTCCCCACAGGCATACCTAACACCCAGGGTACTAGAGTGGGGGAGGGGGAATTAAAATTATAATGTTAAGAATTATTAAATCATCGAAGGCCGAGATGGAGAGGCCTATGTCCAGCAGTGGACTGCGATGGGCTGATGATGATGTGATGATGAAATCATCGAAATAAGTCTAACATTCAAATTTGAATTTCCGCAGTGACATTTCGAGTTAGGTCACTTTCATTTTCAACATGCGATGCGTTGATCTCACTGTACTTATTTATTTATACTTTATTGAACTTAATTCCTTAAGGCGTTTCCTACCAGTCGACCTTAAGAGTCAAACAGAAAGTGCTTTCGTCGCTAACACGCTAGTTTATACGGTGCCTGTCTGATGGGGGGGGTGCCTTACCTTCACAACGGACCCTGGGGGCGGGGTCCCGACGCTGCCGTCCCTGATGGCCTGGGGCGAGTACTCCTCGGAACACACGGTGCCAGATTCAGACATGCCGTACACCTGGAACACCTCCTGGAGGCTCTGGAACCTAGTGGAAAGATAAATCTATATAAACTAACTTCTGCCCGCGACTTCGTCCTCGTGGAACTCCTCCTTTTTGCAGTCGGTTAAAAAGTAGCCTATGTCCTTTCTCAGACTCCAGACTTTCTTCGTACCAAATTTCATTTAAATCGGTCCAGTAGTTTTAGCGTGAAAGCGTAACAGACAGACAGACAGACAGACAGAGTTACTTTCGCATTTATAATATTAGTCGGGATGAAAGTTGTGTAAGTTACACTATTTATAACTCCAGAACGGCTGAACCGATTTGGCTTCAAAATTGGGGATGTAGCTTACAACCAGGAGAAGGACATAGGATAGTTTGTATCCCGCTCCAGTAGAATCCCTACTAATATCCCTACTAATATTATAAATGCGAAAGTAACTCTGTCTGTCTGTCTGTCTGTTACGCTTTAACGCTAAAACTACTGGACCGATTTAAATGAAATTTGATACAAAGATAGTCTGGAGCCTGAGAAAGGACATAGGTTACTTTTTAACCGACTGCAAAAAAGGAGGAGTTCCACGCGGGCAGAAGCTAGTAAGAAATAATTTTAACAAAACGTAATAATTTGCTAGTAACGATATAAACCGATGATACCCTTGCGAGTGTCGAAAATTACCTCAAGGTTAATCAGTGTATGTTATACCTCGCTTTAGCAGCGCGGATGAGGTCCATACTAGCTGGCGTGCTGGCTGAGATCATGAACTTTAAAGAACTGAGGTCTTCCTTGGGAAGTGGACATTTCACCATCTCGGTGATCGTGGATGGAGCCAGTTGCATTACTGTCACCTGAAAACATAATTATTTTATTTATTTACTAGCGGCCCCGGCAGACGTCGTCCTGCCCGTCCGATTGTTTCGTCAAAGATCTGTCAAAGTCTTCTGTCACTTCTTCATAAGGCTTCATATTTTCCCCGTTTTTTACACATTTTCCAATGTTTCTTCGCTCCTATTGGTCGCAGCGTGATGTTATATAGCCTAAAGCCTTCCTCGATAAATGGTCTATCCAACAAAAAAAGAATTTTTAATTCGAACCAGTAGTTCCTGAGATTAGCGCGTTCAAACAAACAAACAAACAAACTCTTCAGCTTTATAATATTAGTATAGATTTCACAAAAAAAAATGTACAAAAGGCGGACTAAATGCCGTACGGCGTTCTCTACCAGTTAATCTCTGAAGATGGTTTATGCTTATTTCCGACGATACTATCATACATTTCGTTCCCCTTTTAACCCTTTTTGTCGCAATCAAAAGTAGTATATGTCCTTTCTCAGGCTCTAGACTATCTGTGTACCAAATTTCATTTAAATTGGTCCAGTAGATTTAGCGTGAAAGCGTGACAAACAGATACAGTTGGTTTCTATCGCTATCAGTATTGCATTTATAATATTGTGTTAACATTACGTATCGATTGTTATTTGATCAAAATAACAATTTTTTTATTAATACTAAACCAAAAACACTTAGTAGGTAGTTAATATTTTTAACCTCCGACGGAAAAACGATGGGTTTGATGTGTCTGTCTGTTTCTCTCTGTGTGTTTGTGTGTGCGCCTCTCTCTCTCTCTCTCTCTCTCTCTCTCTCTCTCTCTGTGTTCGTATATCTGTTTCTGTTAATATAATAATATGTGTGAGTGAGTGTGTGTGTGTGTATTCTTGGTTATTATTCCTTGGCTTTTACCATTTCCATGACAGGGTTTTATTTTATTATTAAATGTACGTACCTTGTAGTACTTCTCGATGGCTGTGAAGAAGTCCTCTATCTGATTCCTCGGAGAGTAGACGATGGTGGCGCCAGCCCTTAACATCCCGAGGGACATGGTCATTCCGTATGTGTAATACCATTCGCGGGTATTCAACATTATACTGCCTTCGTACTTCCTGAAATACAAATATTCATAATAATATTTCTGATGCCTTCGCGGTTATTATATACTAGCTTCTGCCCGCGACTTCGTCTGCGTATGATTAGTATTTTACACTATATCGTTATAAAATATAGCCTATATGTTATTCTGATGTATAAGCTATATTGTGGTAAAGTTTCATTCAAATCCATTCAGTAGTTTTTACGTGAAAGAGTAACAAACATCCATACATCCATACTTACAAACTTTCGCCTTTATAATAGTAGTAGGATATAGTAGGATTGGAATGAAACAACTTTAACTTTAGAAAAAAGGACTTTAGGGTAGTACAGGGTAGTACTTGAATTTTGTAATTTAATAAATAAGGTAGTTTGCATACCTTTATTAATCACTTTAGCATAACACTATTGTCAGCTCAGTCGTGCTACGATTATGGAATCTGTAAAGGCTCCGAAACGTCAGCCAATAAAAATAAAATACGCGAGTTAAATCCGTTAAAGTTGTTTCATTCCAACAAAAATACATGTTCATGGGAGCAGCGAGTGCAGTAACCTAGATTCCCTTGCGAGTAACCTGTAGGTTTTGATACCCTTGCGAGTGTCTAAAATTACCTTAGATAATATATTCTTAGTTTTTCTACGTAAGGAATCTATACTAATATTATAAAGAGGAAAGGTTTGTTTGTTTGGACTGAATAGGCTCCTAAACGACTGGACCCATTTAAAAAATCCTTTACTGTTACAAAGCTACACTTCCCGAGTGACATAGGCTATAAAAAAAGGGATATAGGCGAAGCCGGGGCGGGCTGCTAATCTAAACTAATATTATAAAGCTGAAGAGTTTGTTTGTTTGTTTGTTTGTTTGAACGCGCTAATCTCAGGAACTACTGGTTCGAATTCAAAAAATCTTTTTTTGTTGGATAGACCATTTATCGAGGAAGGCTTTAGGCTATAATATAATATCACGCTGCGACCAATAGGAGCGAAGAAACATGGAAAATGTGTAAAAAACGGGGAAAATATGAAGCCTTATGAAGAATTACTATTCATTAAGTGACAGTTAGAAGACTTTGACGAAACAATCGGACGGGCAGGACGACGTCTGCCGGGGCCGCTAGTTATTAATATGCATAATTACCAATCCTTAACCATATTTGTGAGCATCGCCAAGAATCCCAAATGGGTATGTGGTATTCCTTTAGGTAACCCAGTGGTTCCAGAAGAGTATAGAATAATACTCCAATCCTTCCACCCCTCAACGGAAGCCGCTTGAAACTCTTCCACACTTCCTGTCTCTGTTAAGAAGTCCCTGTAGGACATGACGTGTGTGTGATTCTGTGTTTCATCTCCGAAGATGATGAAGGTCTCTATAGAGTCAATGCTTTGGAGTGTTTCTTTGTGTTTCTCCCAGCCGGCAGGAGAGCAGAACATGATTCTCGGCTTGGCTATGTTCACGCGGTGGAGCATGGTAGCTGCAAAATAATATTAGGTAGGTAGGTATACCAGATTGGAATGAAACAACTATTAACGAATTTAACTAGCGTATTTTTATTTTATTTGCTGACTTTATTTTTAGCTTAGATTATGAAAACTGTAAAGAATCCGAAACGTCAGCAAATATAATAAAACTAGCTTCTGCCCGCGACTTCATCCGCGTGGAACTCCTCCTTTTTTGCAGTCGGTTAAAAAGTAGCCTATGTCCTTTCTCAGACTCCAGACTTTCTTTGTACCAAATTTCATTTAAATCGGTCCAGTAGTTTTAGCGTGAAAGCGTAACAGACAGACAGACAGACAGAGTTACTTTCGCATTTATAATATTAGTAGGGATAAAAATACGCGAGCTAAATCCGTTAATAGTTGTTTCATTCCAATCTATCTATACTAATATTATAAATGCGAAAGTAACTCTGTCTGTCTGTTTCGCTTTCATATCTAATACCTATAATATCTATAATGCTTTAATTGAAATAACAAAACACCTAATAATTTTATTACAAACTTCACATTGCTTCTATCCTTAAAAATAATATGTAATTAGGTACTTAATTGAAAACTAATATTATAAATGCGAAAGTAATTATATCTGTCTGTCTGGCTTGCACGCTAAAACTACTGAACCGATTTTATGAAATTCGGTACAAAGAAAGTTTGGAGCCTGAGAAAGGACATAAACTACTTTTTAACCGACTGCGAAAAAGGAGGAGCTCGCGGACGAAGTCGCGGGCAGAAGCTAGTGTGTAATAACCGCGAAGGCATCAGAAATTATCAAAAAAAAAATTTCACGCCTATTTAACCTACCTTTACCACAAGTGACGTCAGCAGGCGCGAAAGCTGCGCCGGCGCATACAATACCAATAAGAGTCGGCAAGAACTCTATTCTCTTCTCACTGCAGATGCTTACGACATCTCCTCTCTTCACACCAAGGCGAGTGAGCGAGAGGGCAACATCCACTACTCGTTGAGCGAAGTCACGGAACGTCAAAGTCTCTCCATTGTCGGCGTTTATCTAAAAATATATTCAATTATATTATAATAAAATATACTAGCGATTCGCCCCGGATTTGCACGGATGCTTATTTTTTAAATATTTTTATATTCTATAGCCTATGTTACTCAGGGTGAACGAACATATCGGTCCAGCCGTTTTGGAGCCTATTCAATCCAAACAAACAAACCTTTCCTCTTTATTATATTGGTAGGTATCCCTACTTCCCTACTAATATTATAAATGCGAAAGTAACTCTGTCTGTCTGTCTGTCTGTCTGTCTGTCTGTTACGCTTTCACGCTAAAACTACTGGACCGATTTAAATGAAATTTGGTAGAAAGAAAGTCTGGAGCCTGAGAAAGGACATAGGCTACTTTTTTAACCGACTGCAAAAAAGGAGGAATTCCGCGCGGACGAAGTCGCGGGCAGAAGCTAGTAGATAATAAATACAATATTTGTTTGTTTGTTTGTGTGTGTTTGACACATTTAATTAATTAATTAAAGTAAATGTGTCAAATAGTCTTTCCTATTACATCTATGTTAAAATAACTCTATAACTTAAATAAGTTATAGAGTACATAGGTATTATTTAATTAAGTTCAGTGATAATTGGCTAAACGTATATTTCAGTCCTAGTCTTAGAAGATTATAAGGTTTTTTAGTTCTGTTATTATACGCGCTACTAGCGCCAGTTGATTTAAAATACGTCAGGGGCCCTAGACAAGTGCCCAACGTTCAACGTTAACGTTAAACGTTAGGACCAAAATGTATGGGATTTGACATCCGCGAACGACTGTCACGTACGTCACAAATGTCAAATCCCATACATTTTGGTGCTAACGTTTAACGTTAACGTTGAACGTTGGGCACTTGTCTAGCCCCCAAGGTCGGAATGTGTTGTGTTTAAATACCTACTCATTAAATATTATGGTACAGAAGTCTTGCTATTACTATAAAGTCAATAACTAATAAGGTAAAACATTCTTAAACATAATAATAATATTCATCTATTCTATCTATGTTAAAACAACTCTATGACTTACAATGGCCACTCGGTCCCGGTGTTGCCAGATTTTGTCGAGCAGGTGCTGTCCCAGCTGCAGGTGAGCTGGTATCACCATGTTACTCTCACCATAAGTGTATAACTTGTTGCGCAGCATTTTTTAAAACTGTCAATGATTTAAGATAATAATAATAATAATAAGTAGCGCGGGTGAAATCTTGCAATTCAATTTTGAAGCGGATATCTTTAACCGATTGCGCTGACATTTTGTACACACGTTCAGTTTGGACAATGCATGGTTAACCGTGTGACGTCATTCTAAAAACAAATTAAGGGGGAGGGTGACCAAATAACTACTAATACACCTACCCTAGTATCTTACTTGTAGGGTATAAGGCACTTGGCGACTTACCGTAACCAATCCTTCGGCCGCCTAGGGTACCTAGGGCTAGACAGAAGGCACGGGAGGCGTCGGCACACACACTACACATATAGCTGCCTCATTTGACCGTCCATAACAGTTCCACAGGTCACCAGCTAGGATCGTTCAGGTTCTATGAAATGAGATCTCATCCACAACACTCACGGCGAATATTTTTGGTCGGCTGGTAGCAGCGCAGTTGAAAAACGTGTTGGTCGATCGTAGATCGGAACGGAGACTGTAGGTGGCGCTGTAAGCGCGCTAGGGTTGCCATCACCCAAAAAGCACCGACGGTTTCCGGAATGGAAAACGAATATAGTCGCAAGTGCATAAAATTAAATACTAAATCTATGTACCTAGACATAGTTGTGTTGTCTTGAATATTAACTAGTAAAAATTAATAAATATAAAAAGAATGGTGTTCCAGTACGGAACATTACTCTATACTTATTTACCTACTTAACCAAATATTTATTAAACAAAATGCATGTCATTATTATAAATTAGCAGTCTAGCAGATAGTAATGATTACATATAAGTCACGACATATTATTATCACTGATTTAGTAAAATAGTGACGTAACTCCAATTGTGTTACTACGTGAATTAAAGTAGATTGTCAGCTCAGTCGTGCTACGATTATGGAAACTGTAAAAATCCGAATCGTCAGCAAATAAAATAAAATACGCGAGTTAAATCCGTTAATAGTTAATTTCTGATGCCTTCGCGGTTATTACACGTTGGAATGAAACAACTATTAACGGATTTAACTCATAGACTTAGTTTTCATTTTTAATTTAATTTAATTTTTTGGCTTTGTATAATTTTAATTTTAATGTCATAATATTTTTTTGTTTTGTAAATATATAAGTGTCCTAAAAAATGACTTTCTACTGAGTTTCTTGCGGCGTTTCTTCTCATTGATGATGGTCTTTCCGAAGCGCTAGTAACGCCCCCTATTAGGTTTTAATTGTAATGTATAAAAGTATTTTTTTTGCGTAAATGTAACATTAGTATTTCATAATTCAGAATAGGGTAGTTTTTCAAAATTTGTAATTTAAATATAAGGTAGTTTGCATAACTGTATAAATCACTTTAGCGTTAGACTATTGTCAGCTCAGTCGTGCTACGATTATGGGAACTACGAATCGTCAGCAAATAAAATAAAATACGCGAGTTTAATCCGTTAATAGTTGTTTCATTCCAATAAAGATTAGAATTATGATTTTTAATGGGGTAACGAACGACATAATTTTGTTTTTGACTTTTATATAATAGAAAGAAAGAAAGAAAGAAAATAAATTTATTCTGCAAATTTTCACATGCTTAATTAATAGTACATTACGCACCAAGGCCAGTAAAATAAAAAATGTCTCTTTTTTATTTTACTGGCCGAGGTCAGTATTCTATTTTTCTGTTCGACGAAGCCAGAAAGCGGAAATTTCACTTAGCGCAGCGGCCACAAAGTTGGCGCTGTCTGGCCGGAGGACAGAAAAATAACATTAAAGGCACTTAAAACTATGTAGCTTATAACTAGAGAATTGTTGCAAAAAAAGACTCCACTCAGCAATAGTTAGTTATAGCAATAGCTTCTGTCCGGGACTTATTTGTGTAGAAAGCCTCCTCTCTGGAGGCTCGCCACCCGTCCGGTTTTGCAGTACCTAAAGGCCCATTAGCTGGCCAACTGCGCTTCAGTATTCAGTTAAAAAAAAACTACTCCTAAGTAAGTAGGTAGGTACTGTAATAAGTGTTCATTTTATATCTAGACATGGAAAATACTAACTTACTTCTTAATTATACAAATATATATAGGTACCTACCAATTTTATGAATTTCCTCATACAAACCTCTTCATACTACCCTCAACGGAGTATAACTGTAAGTTGTAACTTACGTTAAACTGATCTTCTTCTTCTTATATATAAAAATGAATCGCAAAATGTGTTGGTAAGCGCATAACTCGACAACGAGTGGACCAATTTGGCCAATTTTTTTTTTAAAATGTTCTTTGAAGAAAAAATCAAATAATTGCCGGGAAAACCCTAAAAACAGCCCTTTTCTTTTCCCATACAAACGTGGTCTAACTAAAGTTACCTATTTGAATTTCGAACGGGCAGGATGACGTCTGCCGGGACCGCTATAGGCTATAAAAAAGGGATCCGGGCGAAGCCGGGGCGAACCGCTAGTAGTTTAATAAAACTAAACGTTTTATTTATTATTTAAAAAGAAACAATTTTCCAAAATTAGGTACGTATTTTGGTGACATAAAACCCACTCACTATTACAAAAAACATATAGCCGGTCAAATTGAAAATGATTTGTTGATATAGGTATACAGTTTGAGTTAACGTACTAACTTAACACATTGGGGTTTCAAGTTAGAGCACTAGGTATTTTTATTTATTTATTTATGAACCCTTGTGCTTTAAAATTATAAACCTAATAAAATTAAAAGTATTTAATAATTTCTGATGCCTTCGCGGTTATTACACATTGGAATGAAACTACTATTAACGGATGTCAGCTCAGTCGTGCTACGATTTAGGAAACTGTAAAGAATCCGAAACGTCAGCTAATAAAATAAAATAAAAATACGCGAGTTAAATCCGTTAATAGTTGTTTCATTCCAATGTTAAAAGTATTTTTTAAACAAACTTTTATAATTTTACAATGTACATGTGATCCTCTTTCATTTGATACAACACTCGGGTATATTCGTAGACATTTGGAAATCCAAAAAAACAAAATTACCTCCCCCTTAATTTGGTTTTGTAATGACGTCACACAGTTAACCATGCATTGTCCAAACTGAACGTGTGTACAAAATATCAGCTCAATCGGTTAAAGATATCTTCAAAATTGAGTTTAAAAAATTTCACCCGCAAATACATTTCTATTTAAATAAAAGCTTCACTACATAGTAGGTATATAAAACAAAGTCGCTTTTTCTGTCCCTATATCCCTATGTACGCTTAAATCTTTAAAACTACGCAACGGATTTTGATGCGGGTTTTTTAAAAGATAGAGTGATTCAAGAGGAAGGTTTATAGCACCCGCGTGAAGCCGGGTCGCTAGATTAAAATAAAATATAAAATAGTCAATACAATTGTGTTAAAAAATACTTCACTTACATACTATGTCGTGTTCACAGCAGAATAATTTGAGTACTGATACAAAATTACCGCATCATATAAGTGTATCACTATTTATTTGTTATCATTAAATAGATAAAATATACTTACGTATTAAAAAAAATGCTTACTCATGTGATATTTTTCCATTCCTGATTTAAATCTGTCTATTAACTTCTTGTTTGGGGTTAGTAGTACCGAAGTTACGTATAGATGGCGCTGTACCGGTCTGGGAGTTTTTCTGTATCGCGCTATAGAGATTTCCCTCAGTATACATATATAGGTTCTTTATATTTATTAAATGTTCTTCCAAAGTAACGAACGGGTTTTATTTTCAAGTGAGAATGAGAATGAGAATGAGAATGAGAATCAACATCAACACAGTGCCTCTTTTTGATGTAGGAAGTACATACATTTCTAAAACTATAAATAATTTCTGATGTCTTCGCCGTTTAAAAAAACATTTTAAAAAGTTATTAGCTTGGCCGAGCTACAATAGTACATTAGGCACCAAGGCCAATAAAATAAAAAATATCTCAGAACACATGCAATTGTCGTCCGAGGCGAAGCCGAGGTTGACAAAAATGTGATCTGAGGCTTTTTTATTTTACTGGCCGAGGTCATTATACTATTTTTCTGTTCGACGAAGCCAGAAAGCGGCAATTTCATTTAGCGCAGCGGCCACAAAGTTGGCGCTTACTGGCCGGAGGACAGAAAATATACTTAACTGTAAAGTTTTGGAAACGTCGGAAAATAAAATACGCGAGTTAAATCCGTTTATAATTGTTTCATTCCAATGTTTAGGTAATAACCGCGGAGGCATTTAGAAATTATTAAAAACAAAAATAATCTAAACTTCAGGTAAATTTGTATATATAGGGAGTTATATAATATTAGGTAAGTAAGTATTATCTATATCTACACTAATATAATAAAGAGGAAAGGTTTGTTTGTTTGTTTGGATTAAATAGGCTCCAAAACGACTGGGCCAATTTAAAAAACACTTTCACTGTTGGGAAGCTACACTATGCCCGAGTGACATAGGCTATAGATTTTTTTTTAAAGAGGGATCCATGCGAAGCCGGAGCGAACCGCTAGTACTTTAAAATATTGCATCCTTTATGTAGACTATGAACTCTTGTACACTGAAGTATTTTATCTATATGGCCTTGTAAAATTTATACGTGACATTTTATCATATTTACCAACATTTCATTATCTAGTTACATAATATCTATCACTAGCGGCCCCGGCAGACGTCGTCCTGCCCGTCCGATTGTTTCGTCAAAGATCTGTCAAAGTCTACTGTCACTTCTTCATAATCATAAGGCTTCATATTTTCCCCGTTTTTTACAAATTTTCCACTGTTTCTTCGTTATTATTGGTCGCAGCGTGATGTTATATAGCCTAAAACCTTCCTCGATAAATGGTCTATCCAACAAAAAAAGAATTTTTGAATTCGAACCAGTAGTTCCTGAGATTAGCGCGTTCAAACAAACAAACAAACAAACTCTTCAGCTTTATAATATTAGTAGGTATAGATATAAAAAATCGATACCTGCATATACTACTAAATATAACATTTTCCCGCGACATTGTCTTCATAAAAGTCAAAATTATTCTTATATTTTACTACTAAAGCCCAGGACTATTAGGATTTCCATTTTCACCTCAAAAATGGTTCAAGATATAAAAAAATATTTCTCTAAAATTGTAGAAAATTTACCTACTCCTCTACAATATCACTTACTACTTTAATACTATTAAAATAAAGAGGAAAGGTTTGTTTGTTTGGATTGAATAGGCTCCAAAAAGGCTGGACCGATTTGAAAAATTCTTTCACTGTTGGGAAGCTACACTATTCCCGAGTGACATAGGCTAAAAAAAGAGATCCGTGCGAAGCCGGGGCGGGCAGCTAGTATACAATCAAGTGCAGCGTGTGGACTTCAAATGAGCATTGTTTAAGTATAGTTTTGAATTTTATTATAGTTATAACTTTGCTTAAATGGGTCGGTCTTATCACGTAACTTATGAGTATGGTTTTTGTATCATTTGCTTTGTTAAACGGGTCAAACTCGTTTTATTATCTGCTTTAATTAATACTTTCTCTACCGTCTGTTTGATGTGATAAGACCACTATTATAATAACTAACTCTATCAAACTCAATCCATTCGCTAGCGCGTGGGCAATAGTGCTTAACAAAAATGAGGACTGCATTATTTATCGTTGGAATTTTTAGCATTATAGTTACCGTAACACCAAAACATTGTGACTATACATCGATTACATTCGTGAGAAAACAGGGCTCGTGTTCCAGTTACGAAGGGGGTACAGTCGCCCACAGTACTTCGGTCCTGGACGATCCGTACAGAATAAGCCAATTTACAGACACTTTACTACCTTTCTGTGAAGCCAACGTCTGCGGAGATGGTCGACATCATTTGTTTTGCACAACAACTGGAGCTAGCAGCGGCGATTGCATTCCAGGTGATGCTGTCAAAAACTTTGAAAGATTATATGCAGGAAGGGTGGATAACGTGGCTGAACAAATGAATACAGTAGCTGTCATTCCAGCAGTCATAAAGACTTTAGCACACGAATTCACCACTGAAGATCGTTCAATAACAATTTACGAACATGGCGATCATAAGGGTGAAAGCTTGACGATAAACTCAAAGAAAGGACAATGCGTTAACCTACCCAGAGAATGGCAGATGCGTGTATCATCTTACGGATCTAAAGAACAGGCCAGATTTTATTATGGTGAAAGTTGCATTGGGAAATCAGTTGTTGCTTGCCGTGATTTTACTAAAACCGGATTTTGGGAAGAATCAAACAATTTATGGGGGCTGCTGTGCTCCACTGATCGTTTGAATGACAATACGCGATCATATAAATTTGAATAATGAAACCGAATCTCTATAATTGGACCGTGTTTAACATTAGTGTGTCAACCCACAAAAAATCGGGTTTTGAGTTATGAATGCAGTTTTATTAAATAGATCATGAGGAATACAGCAGTGAAATCCATTTTTTTTAAAAAAAATCGTAGAATATTCTAGAGCACAAAATTGGTTATTGCTTTTTTCCTATGTCAGATTTGTATTTTTGCATTAATGTGTTAAGCCACATATAACACATTATTGCTTATTTCCCATGTCAGATTTGTATTTTTGCATTAATGTGTTAAGCCATATACCTATCACATTAATGCAAAATTCTAATTTGTTGTTTTAAAACGAATAGGTACCTATACATATTATGCACTAATTTTTAGAAAATGTAATAAAATAAACAACTAACGCATTAAAACTTTAATGTAAATACTTATTTATTTAAAGTTTTTATTGTTGTATGACATGTATCAAATAACATTATAAGTTCTGCTAAAAATGAGAAATAGGTACAAGTTAACACTAACTTATTTTTTTATTACTTATTATTATTTTTATCATATTAAATAAAATATTTTAGGGTTCCGTATCTAAAAGGAATAAAAATTAACCCTTACAGGATTACTTTGTTGTCTGTGTGATCCTTTACCTCAGTAACGCGTGGAGGTAGGTATCAAACGAAAATTCATAGTAATATCAAATACTCAGGACTACCGTCCCTTGAAATTGTAACATAATTACAAAAAAATCGCCCACGCAATCAAAAGAGCCGCCGTTTATGCATAGATACAAACGTCATTAGATTTAAACGTGTGTGATAAAAATTAGAATATTATAATAAATAATAATATTAAAGAATGTACGAATTGTCGCCACAATTTATCAACTCTTCGAAAAATGGTTTTTAGGTGGTTTATTAACTTTTTAGGTACGGAAGTATATATTATTGGTTTAATTCAATATGATAAAATAATAATAATAAATCAATTTGGTTGAGCTTTTAAGTAATTGAAATAATATAAGTGTTAACTTGTTGTACCTATTTCTCATTTTTAGCAGAACTTGTAATGTTATTTAAAACATGTTATAACAATAAAAACTAAATAAATAAGTACTTAAATTAAAGTTTTAATACGTTAGTTGTTTATTATTTTACATTTTCAAAAAAATAGTGTAAAATATATTCATTATAAAAGAACAAATTAGAATTTTGCATAGTGTTATGTGGCTTAGCACATAAATGCTAAATGTAATAAACCTTATAGCCGATAAGCATTAACCATTTTTCTGCATTTTCTATTTAATTATGAATTTATTGAAATAAATACATTTATATCCTTAATCTAGGCACTTCAACAAAAAAAATGATACCACATAACAATATTTTTTTGCTTAAAATAAGCGGAAAAAGAAGAATGTTCTCAAAAAACTTTAAGCGCCGATATCTCAAAACTAACTTGGTGTGGGTTGAAACACTAATGCTAAACACGGACCATATATATATATACTAGCGGCCCCGGCAAACGTCGTCCTGCCCGTTCGATTGTTTCGTCAAAGATCTGTCAAAGTCTTCTGTCACTTACGTCAATCACTTTGTATATGGGAGTATAGAAAGATGTTGATTTTACACTTTTTCAAGATGTTTTTTAAATTTTCTCTACTTAGAAACCTTCCCTGGACTTCAACGAATAATTCAAGACCAAAATTAACCAAATCGGTCCGTGCGTTCTGGAGTTATAGCGTCAGGAAGGAAAACCCGACTTATTTTTATATAATAGATAAAAATAAATATTTTTGGACAATTCACACTAATTGATCTAGTTCCAAACTAAGCAAAGCTTGTACTATGGGTACTAGACAACGGATAAACATACATGAATACTTATAAGACATCTAAGACTCAGGTACAGATTCCAGAGTTCATCACATTGACATCTGCACATAGCAGGATTCGAACCCGCGACTCCGGTTTCGTAGTCAGGGACCACTAGGCCAATATGCCGTCAAATATATACTTGGGACAGGAAGTAGTACGTCCACAGCTTAATAAGAATGGAAAGCAACAATAATGGCGGGTGAACGTGGTCTTTTGAAAAGACTTGAAAGCCTCCTCTCAGGCTCGCCACCCGTCCAGTTTTGCAGTAAAGGCCCATTAGCTGGCCAACTGCGCTTCAGTATTCAGTTAGTAATTTAAAAAAAGTGGCCTTTTGCCAAAATGTTGATGTTACAACTCGCCTTGAGTCATAAAGTGGAAATTCGTTTCTCTTCAGTTCTTAAAGGGCTAAGTAATTTGTTACGTAAGTAATCCTTTATATTTTAATCGTTTACGAAAATCAATAGTTGATATAACTAAATAAACTAATATATGTATTCATAAATGTTTGTGTTTTATTTCATTATGATCAACAGATACGGTGTTTATCTCATGACCACTTGTTGTTGCCTATTTTTAACCCCCGACGCAAAAACGACAGGTGTTATAAGTTTGATATGTTTGTGTGCCTGTCCGTATGTGTGGCTCAGTGTTGCCAACTCCTAGAAATTCGAGTCGCTAAACTCTAAGTCAAAAGTCGCCAGAAAGTCGCTAAAACTAAAACATAAAAGTTCGTAATGATATATAAATGTAGAAATTATTCAAATTTTCCATATTAAGTATCTCTTGGCATTGAATAATTCTGTGTCGATTTGATAAAAAATGTATCTATTATTGGCTCTAGAACTGTTTTCATTTGTACTCCAAAAGTCGCCAGATAAGTCGCTAAACTATTTTTGTCGTCAAAACTTTTTTTTGGTCGCTAAGCCTTAAGCAAAAGTCGCTAGTTCTATCGACAAAATCGCTAAATTGGCAACACTGATGTGGCTGTCTGTGGAATTATAGCCCCTCAACGTATGAACTGTTTTTATTGTTTGAAAGGTGTGAATAGTATAAAACTCATAGAAAAACAAATTTGTAAGAATGTATGGACGTGTTTACTCTTTCTTTGACAGACAAAGTCGCAGTCAGAAGTTAGGTTATAAATAAACAAAACAAGATTTTTAAAATAATATAATTCACGTTACATTCACACCATATCCGTTACCCGCGCCAACTTCAATCTTAATAGTAATCAACACAGTCTGTCTCTTTTCCTCACTCGCGTTCTGCAGCCTATTTAACTGAGCTATATCCGTCTCGCTCTCTCGCGTAGCGTTACGCGCGTGCGAGCAGGACGGGTTGGCGCGTGAGAATAGTTCTTTATGTGCGCGTACGCTCGTGAATGTTGGTACTGCGCGGGAGTTGCACAGAGCGGCGCTGCGAGGCGCTGTGGAGGCGACGCCAGCTAAGTATGAAATGCCGTTCATGTTGAATATCAAACCGCCGCCGCTGTCGCCGCGACATAACGCTTTACCTGAAAATAAAAATTTGATAATTTCGAAGTTGAAATTCATTTATTGCATGTCACATTTACAGTTATATATAGATGGAACTATCGGCCCGCCCCGACTTCGCACGGATCCCTTTTTTTATAGCATTCACTCGGAAATAGTGTAGCTTTCCAAAAGTGAAAGAATTTTTCAAATCGGGCTAGTCGTTTTGGAGCTGTGACAATTTCGTTTTTGAGCTAATTAAGTAATACCTATTATTATATATATACTACCTGTTTTTAAAATATGAAAATAAATAATTTAAAATTATGTTTCATTCCACGCATAAATAAACTATTTTACAATACAAATAAAACAATTAGGGGGCGTTACGAGCACTTCTAAAAAGACCATAATTACTGAGAAAAAACGCTGCAAGAAACTCAGTAGAAAGTTTCTGAAACGTGAGCTAATGAAATAAAATACACTATTTAAATAATTTGCTTCATTCCAATGTATAACCGCGAAGGCATTAAAAAATATTTTTAATCTAATCTAATCTATCAAATACCTGATTCAGCGTCTCCCGCGCATATTTTATCGCTAGTGATGTACTTTTGGAAACCAGGCGGCGCATTATCGATACATTCTCCAATCTCGACGTAGGGCAGCTCTAGATAGTTCACATGGGACGCTGGCTTGCCGTATTCTTCAGTCAGACCCCAGCCAAGAACCTATAAAAAAAAATGATTTACAATTTTTTTTCTAACGCATGCGACGTCGTGTTGCTAGTAACGTCATACTTATATTTTCTTTTACAGCAGTGTTTCCATTTAAGCTACCAACGGTTACTTTAATTGTTTCCAATTAAGTTACTGTGCCTATGTTTTCCTTTTTCAGCAGTGTTTGCAATATGTAACTAACCATGCGTATGTTTCCCTGTTACAGCAGTGTTTCCAAATAAGCCACTAACCCTGCCTGTATGTTATCAGCACTCTTCCTAAATAAGTTTTTATGTTTCCTTTCTGCAGTAGTGTTTCCAATAAAGGTACCATCTATGTTTCCTTCATACAATAGTGTTTCTAATTTAGCTAATACCTATTTTCCTTTTTATAAATACAGCAGTGTTTCCAATTAAGTTTACTAATAATAATATGTTTTTTTCACAGCAGATTACTACTTATATTTCCGTTTTACAGCCATGTTTCCGTTTGAGCTACTAACCGTGCCTTTGTTGCCCTTCTTTAGCACCATACCCTCGCTCTCCTCGTCCAGGGTCAAGCAGACCGGCTGCACTCCCGGGGTGAATGTAAACGGGTTTGTCAGGAGTAACACGGCAATGTCGTCCTGGAAGTTTGTGTTGATGCCCCGGAACCTGGGAGGTACGAGGATCTCCTTGATCTGTCATAAAGAACGCTAAATTTAAGATTGTATGTTTGTCACGCAAAATGTACTGAACAGATGATACTTTACAATAATATAGCTTACAACACCATTAGATTGTATAAAACAAGAGAAGTCGCGGTCGCTGTCTGTCTCTACGTATGCTTAAATCTTTAAAATTATGCTTAATTACGTTTCAAGAGGAAGGTTTATAGCACCCGTGTGAAGCCGGGGCGGGTCGCTAGTAGGCTATAATTTATAAAGAACGCATGCCGCATTGCAAAGTGTCTAGTCTGAGCGCAGCGCAGCGCCGACTAGCGCGCGAGCTCGTCGGCGGGAGGAGGGGAATCAGGGACCCTAGCTAGGACATAAGGGTAACGGACCTAAAAAGGTTAAGAGCCACTACACCATCTGGTGTTTGAAAGAGGTTTTTAACTACTTAGATACGTCTGATTTTTTTTTTAATTTACTTATTGACTTTAGCATAAGACTATTGTCAGCTCAGTCGTGCTACGATTATGGAATCTGTAAAGGCTCCGAAACGTCAATGAGTTAAATCTGTCTACAGTTGTTTCATTTCAATACTTACGTCTGACATTTGGGCAGCGATGTCCAGTGGGTAGTTCCAAGGTCTGGACAGCTTGCCAGCCGCCACCGCGTACCGGGCCGCCTGCTGCAAGCCTGACTCGTCGCTCCAGAAGCAATGAGCAGCTGGAAACATACATACGCTATGTTTTATTTGTCGGCCTGTTGGTCTATTAGGTGTGAATTGTCTAAAGATATTTTTTTTATATATGCAGAGACAAGTTACTAGCTTATGATTACGGAACATGACAAATACTTCTGATTTATATCTATACTAATATTATAAAGCTGAAGAGTTTGTTTGTTTGTTTGAACGCGCTAATCTCAGGAACTACTGGTTCGAATCCAAAATATTTTTTTTTTGTTGGATAAATCATTTATCGAGGAAGGCTTGAGGCTATATAACATCACGCTGCGACCAATAGGAGCGAGGAAACAGTGGAAAAGGTGTAAAAAACGGGGAAAATATGAAGCCTTATGAAGAATTACTATTCCACGGGGACGAAGTCGCGTGCACAGCTAGTATATAATATAGCGACCCGCCCTGGCTTCACACGGGTGCTATAAACCTTCCTCTTGAATCACTCTATCTATTAAAAAACCGCATCAAAATCCGTTGCGTAGTTTTAAAGACTTAAGCGTAACATAGGGATATAGGGACAGAAAGAGCGACTTTGTTTTATACTTAGTGATATCTATACTAAAATTCACATTTTTAATTACCTGTCACCACAGCTGTTGTCGAAATAATAGATCCGCCACAGATCTGCTTGTAAGGTGTAAATAATTTGCTGTAGATACCGACATGCCATTGCAAGGATGGTATATTCCCTGTCACGACACTAGTTACCGGAGAACCAATTTGAGGATAGCAATTATGGCAGTAGTTTGAAGTATCATCAGGTCTAGGTCTACCTAGGCCTTCTGGATACACTAGTGGAAGAGTTGGTGCTGCCACACCACCTATCTCCGGCCGGGCCGTAGGCCGTACCTCGGGGTGTGTTGGCACCATTGCAGATCCTACATTAGGTGCACTGGTTGGTTTCAGTGGCCATCGGCTACTCCAATCACTGGATTCTATCGGTATTGGTTTTTTATCACCTGTGTCTGCATAATCATCAAAATCAACATTCTCTATTGGTTTTGAAGCGGTAGCTTCTGTTGTCGCTCCAGGCAAGCGAGTGGACACCAATTGATGTATTCCATTGAAGGTTTCTGGTGCTTCTATTGTTGGCACAGGGATTCCACCGATTTCAGGATATTCGGCTGCTATTGGAATATACTCTGTTGTTGTAACTTTCTCTGTTGTAGTTACAGGTTTATTTGTTAGTGCCGGTACGGGGTGACCGCCTATCCCTGGAGTGGTAGGGTAATAATCATAGCAGTTTTTTCCTAGTAAAACTGGTGGTGAACCATTTTTACCAGGTCCGTAGAAGTTGGTACATTCTGTTTGCCGTGTTTTATCAGGCGCTGGAGTCGTTGTCACATTTAGCGGGTCCAAACCTTCTTTAAATGATGCCGATTGTTTTTCTGATTGAGAAGACAAAGTATCTGCTTTGGCATTGCCTATTCTTGAATTTGGGCGAAGCAGATGTGGTGGCCATTTATAAATGCTATTGATAACAGCTACATTTCCCGTCTTATTTTGATTAGGTAAAGGTATTAGCGGTAGAGTTGGCACTTGTCGACCACCTATTGCTGGCACAGCATAGGCCCGACCCGGCTGGTTCACTGATGGCAATCCAAGTGGCTTAGCGTTACCACTATTTCGAAGTGTGTTTACAACTGGTGAGAAATATATAGGCTTTGATTCAGTTGTAAAATCTAATTCTGGTACCGGTCTTCCACGAATTTCGGCATAGCCATTATAATCAAACGGTGGCGGCCATCTTGTATTTACGTCTGTGCTCATTGGTTTTGCAGTTTCTGGGATTGACTCTGACGACAGTGCCGGCACAGGATTGCCTCCGATTTGATAACCAGGTTCATGATTCCTAGCTGCTGCTGCGAAGAGGTCTGGAGGATGAGATGCTGTAGTCCCTGTAAAGAAATACTTTGAAATAGAATGATATTAAAAAGGCTTAAAAGGCCCATTAGCTAACCAACTGCGCTTCAGTATTCAGTTCGAAAAAAAAGGCAAGTAGGCCGACTGCTTTTTAAGCACCGTTTATTGACGGTAGGCGCAGCCACCGCTAATATATCTGTAGTAATCGCATAACTACCTACATAGGTACATAATAATTTCTTATGCCTTCGCGGTTATTATACATTAGTGATTTATAAATAGTGACTTTACCATAAGACTATTGTCAGCACAGTCGTGCTACGATTATGGAATGTGTAAAGACTCCAAAACATTAGCCAATAAAATAAAATACACGAGTTAAATCCGTTAAAGTTCATTCCAATACCTACATTCATAACAAGGCCTCTACCAGAGAATCTTACAGAAAAACCAGTTTATAGGCAAACAACCAAGGAACTTACAATATTGATGTGTCAGAGGTAAAACTGGAAACCCTCCAATTTCTGCCCTACCAGCTTGAGGTCCGTACGCAGGTGTATTTTGTGACGTTTTATTGACATTTTTCCTTACTCCAGGCACCAAGAGCATTATCTCTGGCACGGGTAAACCTCCAATTTCTGCGCTACCATAATGAGTTCCGTCCGCAGTATTTTGTGACGTTTTATTGACATTTTCCCCCTCTCCAGACACCAAGAAAGACTCTCCCATCGCCAGCGCTGGCACTGGTACACCTCCGATTTGTGGATCATTACTTCGCTGAATTTGTGGTGCTATATGAGTGGTATTTCTTTCTGAAGCACTCTGTTCTCGAGCCGGTACTTGTCCGCCTATTACTGGGATCAAACGGTCTGGTAGACCTCGAGGTGCTGTAGTCCCTGTAAAGAAATATTTTGAAGTAGAATGATATTAAAAAGGCTTAAAATGCCCGTTAGCTAGCCAACTGCACTTCAGTATTCAGTTCGAAAAAAAAAATATTTATATAATAAAGTATTTAAAAAGTATTAAAATATAAAAGTGTTTATACCTATTATGTTTGGAATAAAACAACTAACGGATTTAACTCTAACGACTGACCTGACAATAGTTTTATGCTAAAAAGTCAGCAAATAAAATAATATACGCGATTTAAATTCGTCTAAAGTTGTTTAATTCCAATGTATAATAACCGCGAAGGCATCAGAAATAATTACGATTCAAATGAAAGAAAAATAAAGACAAGCAAAAAATACTATAAGGAAATTATCCTACTACTATTATAAAGGCGAAAGTTTGTATGTATGGATGTTTGTTACTCTTTCACGTAAAAACTACTGAATGGATTTGAATGAAACTTTACCACAATATAGCTTATACATCAGAATAACATATTATTATAGGCTATATTTTATAACGATATAGTGTAAAATACTAATCATACGCAGACGAAGTCGCGGGCAGAAGCTAGTACCAAATAAATATGAAACACAAAACATATACATACTTACTTATATACAATATACATACATAAATAGTTATAATGATCAATATTACTGCATGTAAGCAATCAAACGCGCCGTATAAGTAAATGTGTTGATGAATTATTTTTATTATTTACTAGCTTCTGCCCGCGATTTCGTCCGCGTGGAGTTCCACCTTTTTTGCAGTCGGTTAAAAAGTAGCCTATGTCCTTTCTCAGGCTCCAGACTTTCTTTGTACCAAATTTCATTTAAATCGGTCCAGTAGTTTTAGCGTGAAAGCGTAACAGACAGACAGACAGACAGACAGACAGAGTAACTTTCGCATTTATAATAGGGTGTGTAATGAACGATATAAAAATATTTAATATATTTTCTATTGATATATCAACATTTGATATAATTTCAAATAATTTCATTTGATATAATTTAATATAATCACTCATTTGGTATAATAAACGTTTGGTATAATTTTAAAATATATAAATTTATTTCGTATATTTATCGTTTGGTATAACGCTTTTTTCTTATAAAGATTATATGGTATAACGCTCATTTTATATACAAATCATAATATATAACAATCAAGAGGTATAATAGGTTTGTAAATCTTTATTACCATTTACCATTATTCTTGGAAATATACAATCATATATGAATGGGCAACCGCCAGAAAAAAAAAGAAAATACATATGGAGCAACAAAAAAGAATTGATAATATACTTAATCGAAAAGAAGAATACAACGAAGGTGAATTTTTACGAGCAATTTCTTCAAATTTAAATCTAAAGTAATGTGCCTGGGATTTATATACTTAACAATATTATATTTAATTTACTTTTGCACATTGTATTTTATTTACCTAACCTAACCTCCTTTTGGTAGCCATTCGTTTTGGTAGGGGGACGCAGTTCAAACCTAACCTAACCTACTTTTTGATAGCAGTTCGTTTTGTGATTATGTCTCTAATACATTATATCAAGAATGGTTATGCCAATTGTATTTTATATGAAAATAACGTTATACCATAAGTTCATTATAGGAAATAAGAATTATACTAAAAGAATGTTATATTAAATTATATTATATCAAATGATCATTATAAGAAATGATAATTATGTCATACGTAAATATATTAAGTGTTGTTATATGATTTAATAATTATATCAAATGAGCGTTATTGCTACTAATATTATACCAAACATTTTTATAGCCATCGTTACGCACCCTTATAATATTAGTAGGGAGTAGGGACTAGCTGTGCTCGCGACTTCGTCTCCGTGGAACAGTAATTCTTCAAAAGGCTTCATATTTTCCCCATTTTTTACGCATTTTCCACTGTTTCTTCGCTCCTATTGGTCGCAGCGTGATGTCATATAAAGCCTTCCTCGATAAATGGTCTATCCAACAAAAAAAGAATTTTTTAATTCGAACCAGTAGTTTCTGAGATTAGCGCGTTCAAACAAACAAACAAACAAACTCTACAGCTTTATAATATTAATATAGATATCTGTCGATCAACGAAATAAAACACAAACATTATGAATACATATATTAGTTTATTTAGTTATATCAACTATTGATTTTCGTACAAACGAACATACAAAGGATTCTTACATATCCAAATACAATAATAACACTTTCAGACCGATATTCAGAACTGAAGAGAAACGAATTTCCACTTTATGACTCTTGGCTAGTTGTAACATTGAAATTATGGCAAAAGACCACGTTCACCCGCCTTGTTGAAGTTTTCCATTCTTGTAAAGAAAGCTCTACTTCCTGTCCTAAGTATATCATATGTTTCACAGCGTTGATGTGACACGACCCCACAATACTTAACGTTCAAATAATTGTATCAATAAAGGCTTGAAAGCCTCCTCTCAGGCTCGCCACCCGTCCGGTTTTGCAGTAAAGGCCCATTAGCTGGCCAACTGCGCTACAGTATTCAGTTTGAAAAAAAAAGATCGTTTCAACTCATTGTTTGGCACAATCGTATTAGCTCGGTCTGAAAGGCTAATCTAATACTAACAACTATTACAACATTTTTATTTCAATTTGTATATCTTCAGTTTCATTATTCAAATTTATATGATCGCGTATTGTCATTCAAACGATCAGTAGAGCACAACAGCCCCCATAAATTGTCCAAATCTTCCCAAATACCACTTTTAGTAAAATCACGGCAAGCAACGACTGAATGCCCAGTGCAATCTTCACCGGTATAAAATCTGGCCTGTTTTTTGGATCCGTAAGATGATACTCGCATCTGCCATTCTCTGGGTAGATTAACACATTGTCCTTTCTTTGAGTTTATCTTCAAGCTTTCCCCCGTATGATCATGATGTTCATAAATCCTTATCGAACGATCTTCAGTGGTGAATTCGTGTGCTAAAGTCTTTATGACTGCTGGAATAACTGCTAGTGTATTTAGTTTTTCAGCCACGTTGTCCACCCTTCCTGCATATAGGCTTTCAAAGTTTTTGACAGCATCACCGGGAATACAATCGCCGCTGCTAGCCCCAGTTGTTGTGCAAAATAAATGATGTCGGCCATCTCCGCAGACGTTGGCTTCACAAAAAGGTAGTAAATTGTCTGCAAATTGATTTATCTTGTAGGGATCATTAACGATTGGGGTACTATGACCGACTGTACCACCTTCGTAGTTGGAACACCAGCCCTGTTTCTTCACGAATGTAATTGTTGTATATGGACAATCGTTTGATGTTGCGGTGACAATAATATTAAAAATACCAACAAAAAATAATATAGTCCTCATTTTTGTTAAGCACTATTACTCACGAGACGAGAATGGATTGAGTTTGAACGAGTTAGTTATTATAATAGTCGTGTTATCACACAAAACAGTTCGTGGGTTCAAAAGTCATTTTAATTATATAGCAGACTAGCGGTTCGCCCCGGCTTCGCAGCTTCTTTGTTCAAAATATTGAAAGAACACAACAGTGAAATAATTATTAAAATCGGTCCAGTATTTTTTGAGCCTATTCATTACAAACATACAAAAATAGGTACAAATCTTTCCTCTTTATAATATTAGTATAGATATAGATAAAAAACGAATCTGACCCGTTTAACACACGGGCGGTCGTGGAGCACAGCGGAAAACTTTCCATTATTCTATTTGTCTCTGTCGCACGCGCGTAGTAATAGCGCCCTCACGCTCGCACTACTAACCTTCTTAAGGTAAGGTGCGACAGAGACAAACAGAACAAGGGCAACGTCCGTTTTTCGCTGTACTCCGCGACCGTCCTTCACAAACTCAACCGCGATTCGTACGAGCAGCAATAACCGAAAGGGCCACACGCATCCGTTAAATAATAACTACCTACCTAACAACACCTAACAGCAGTGAGTGTAGTAAAAGGCGAGATAAATTCTTTGTACATGGGTATTATGAGATAAGTAGGTTACCTAAAGGCTTGAAAGCCTTCTTTCAGGCTCGCCACCCGTCCGGTTTTGCAGTAAAGGCCCATTAGCTGGCCAACTGCGCTTCAGTACTCAGTTCGAAAAAAAAGAAAAAAGACAAGTAGGCCGACTGCTATTTAGACACTGTTTATTGACGAAAGGTGCAGCCACCGCTAATATACCTGTAGTAATCGCATCCATAACTGCCTACATAGGTACATAATAATTTCTGATGCCTTCGCGGCTATTATACATTAGTGATTTATAAATAGTGACTTTATCATAAGACTATTGTCAGCTCAGTCGTGCTACGATTATGGAATGTGTAAAGCAGGGTTTCTTAACGTGGGGTCCATGGACCCCTTAAGGGTCCGTAGCTTGTGTGTCAGGGGTCCGCAGTAGGTCAGTCTAAACATATTTATTAGGAAATTGTGCAGTAAACTCATTAGAATCGTAGTAAGTGTAAAAAAGTGCCAATAAAATAATTTTTGATTGATATAAATAAGGCTTTTTTTTATTTCCAAAAATATTTATGGGTGGGGTCCGTGGTATAGTTTAAATTGTAAAAGTGGTCCGTGACTGCAAAAAGGTTAAGAAACCCTGGTGTAAAGCCTCTAAAACGTCAGCCAATAAAATAAAATACTCGAGTTAAATCCGTTAAAGTAATAATTTCTGATGCCTTCGCGGTTATTACACATTGGAATGAAACAACTATTAACGGATTTAACTCGCGTATTTTGTATTTTCGTTAAAGTTGTTTCATTCCAATACATACATAACAAGGCTTCTAGCAGAGAATCTAACAGAAAAAATAGTTTATAGGCAAACAACCAAGGAACTTACCATATTGATCTGTCAGAGGTAAAGGTGGAAATCTGTCTGCCCTATAATATTGAGGGCCCATCGCTGGCACGGGTTTACCTCCGATTTCTGGATCAGTTCTTTGCTCAATATATACTGTATGAGTGGTATTTCTTTCTGCATCACTCCGTTCTCGAGCCGGTACTTGTCCGCCTATTACTGGGATCAGAATAATGAATTCAATTGATACACAGTGTTGCCAACTCCTAGAAGTTCGAGTCGCTAAACTCAAAGTCAAAAGTCGCCAGAAAGTCGCTAAAACTAAAACATAACCATAAAAACTTATTTACCCCCCCCCCCCATAATAATATACAAATGGAACTTCAATTAAATAAAGTTTGAATTTGGTGCGCTATCGCGTTTGTCGTTTTCCATATTATGTATCTCTTGGCATTGAATAATTCTGAGTCGATTTGACGAAAAATGTATCTATTATTGGCTCTAGAACTGTTTTAAATTGTACTCCAAAAGTCGCCAGATAAGTCGCTAAACTATTTTTGTCGTCAAAACTTTTTTTTGGTCGCTAAGCCTTAAGCAAAAGTCGCTAGTTCTAGCGACAAAATCGCTAAATTGGCAACACTGTAATGATACATTTCTGTCAGATGCGTTATATAAATGATTTGTGACGTCAGAGTCTTCTGTCAAAGCTGGAACCAGCAACCCTTCAGTCAGACTTGGAGTAGTATTAAATGTATCTGTATCGTCAGTTGTCACGTCAGATTGGTCTGGTCAAAGTTGGTTTGACGTCAGATTCGTCTGGCAACGTTGGTTTGACGTCAGATTGGTCTGGCAAAGTTGGTTTGACGTCAGATTGGTCTGGCAGCGTTGGTTTGATGTCAGATTGGTCTGGCAAAGTTGGTTTGACGTTAGATTCGTCTGGCAAAGTTGATTCGACGTCAGATTGGTCTATAGCGGCAGTGTTATACCTCATTTATCGATGGGCGTCGCGGCGACAATAAGCAGCATTAGGTGTTACTAATTATTATAATTTAACTTATAAATATACAATGCCGCTACAGGCCCATTGTGTAAAATCTTTAAAATCAGTCTCTGTGAATTTATGATCTGTTTCTACTTTATAGACTTACCATTTTCTGGCTTAGATGTGTAAAGATTTGTATTTTGTATTGTAGTTAAAGATTGGTTTGTTTTGAGTCTATCTTTTATCCAATCGTAGTTATTTTCTGCGTTTAGAGGCCAGTTTTGACTTAGTGGTGGTGTTGTGTAGTGGTAGGAGTGTGGTGGGTAATAGGATGGGTGGTGGTAGTATCCACGCTGGTCCCAACCAGTGCCCCATGGGGAACCAAGGCATGGTGTGAATAAATCTGAAATTTAAAAGTCATCAGATAAGAAAGTCAGATAAGAGTCTGATAAAAACAGGGTTGATTTTTAATAAAAACTATTATAAACTAAATTTCTGATGCCTTCGCGGTTATTACACATTGAATTAGAATACTAATTGATTTAACTCTCATGTTTCATTTTATTTGCTGACGCTTTAAAAATATATAGAATACTTTTTAGTTAGAGTCTAACGCTAAAGTATCGTTGATTAACGGACTATCAGCTCAGTCATGCTACGATTATGGTCACTGTGAAGTTTTCGTTTCAATGATTTATAAACTAATAATTTCTGATGCCTTCGCGGTTATTACACATTGGAATGAAACAACTATTAACGGATTTAACTCGCGTATTTTTATTTTATTTTATTAGCTGACGTTTCGGATTCTTTACAGTTACCATAATCGTAGCATGACTGAGCTGACAATAGTCTAACGCTAAAGTGGTTTATACAGATATGCAAACAAAACAATAAAAATACGCGAGTTAAATCCCTTAATAGTTGTTTCATTCCAATGATTTATAAACTATTTTACTCGTTTTTATTAATTATATTTTTCAATAAGGAAGATGGTTTTTGCGTACTAACAGCTTAAAAACCAGTTGTGCAACTTATAAAATCATAAGCAGACAAAAAATTGCACCGACCCTGGGGTAAAACTTGTATTCGGCTTATAATTATGTATTAATAATGGTAGTTTAATTTTTTAAATATTTACCTACAATTCCTACTATCCCTACTAATATTATAAATGCGAAAGTAACTCTGTCTGTCTGTCTGTCTGTCTGTTACGCTTTCACGCTAAAACTACTGGACCGATTTAAATGAAATTTGGTACAAAGAAAGTCTGGAGCCTGAGAAAGGACATAGGCTACTTTTTAACCGACTGCGAAAAAGGAGGAGTTCCACGCGGACGAAGTCGCGGGCAGAAGCTAGTTAGGTACTTATAATAGTTTAATAGCTGCATATGTATGAAGTATTGCAATTATGTCAATATCAAGAAAACCACATCTTTACATATACATACTGGCTGTCCGCCCCGGTTTCGCACGGATCCCTTTTTTTATAGCCTATGTCACTCGGGAATAGTGTAGCTTCCCAACAGTGAAAGAAGTTGTGAAATCGGTCCAGCCGTTCTGGAGCCTATTCATTCCAAACAAACAAACAAACTTTTCCTTTTTATAATATTAGTATTTAACTCGTGTATCTTTTTTTTTTTTTATTTGCTGTAGTAGGATATAATTATGCATCTTGACTAGGTATTCAAAAAGTGACGGGTGAAGGTTATCTATTTATAAACTACTAGCTTCTGCCCGCGACTTCGTCCGCGTGGAACTCCTCCTTTTTTGCAGTCGGTTAAAAAGTAACCTATGTCCTTTCTCAGGCTCCAGACTATCTTTGTATCAAATTTCATTTAAATCGGTCCAGTAGTTTTAGCGTGAAAGCGTAACAGACAGACAGACAGACAGACAGAGTTACTTTCGCATTTATAATAAGTATTAGTATGGATATAATGATTTTTTCGAACAATTGACCTCACCAAGAAGGTCATTAGAACGTTTTGCTTGAACACTAGAACTTTACAAATATTTTATTATAATAACTAGGTACCTACTATTATTTAGCATAACTAATGTCAGCTCAGTCGTGCTACGATTATGGAAACTGTAAAGGTTCCGAAACGTCAGCAAATCAAATAAAAATACGCGAGTTAAATCCGTTAATAGTTGTTTCATTTAAATGTGTAATAACCGCGAAGGCATCAGAAATTATTAATTATATAATCACACAATATAAATTAGGTACTAGCTGTGCCCGCGACCTCGTCCGCGTGGAATAGTTATTCTTCATATAATAATTTTCCTCGTTTTTTTACACATTTTCCACATTTTCTTCGCTCCTTTTGGTCGCAGCGTGATGTTATATAGCCTAAAGCCTTCCGCGATAAATGGTCTATACAACAAAAAAACTTTTTCAATTCGAAGCAGTAGTTCCTGAGATGAGCGCGTTCAAACAAACAAACAAACTCTTTAGCTTTATAATTTCATTATAGTATATTATAGTATAGATATTGAAATGTCAAAATATATGTACCTAATCATACTGAGAACGTCAAAACAAAAATAATAAGATTAGAGGGTTGAAACTCAAAGGTCAAGTGTTATAAAAATATCAAATCTACAAAATGGTTTTCCCATTTATCGTCAAAATAACATAACAATCCTATGTCAAAATAATGTCGCCATCAATATGACATTTGTTAATTGAGATATACTTAATCAATACTAGCGTTTCGTTTTTTCTAATTTTCTATAGCCTATGTCACTCGGGAATAGTGTAGCTTCCCAACAGTGAAAAAGTTTTTCAAATAGGTCCAGTCGTTTTGGAGCCTATTCAATCCAAACAAACAAACCTACCCTCTTTATTATATTAGTATATGTCCGCCCCGGCTTCGCACGGATTATCATTTTCTATAGCCTATGTCACTCGGGAATAGTGTAGCTTCCCAACAGTGAAACAATTTTTCAAATCGGTCCAGTTGTTTTGGAGCCTATTCAATCCAAACAAACAAACCTTCCCTGCTTATTATATTAGTATAGATAATAAATTGCAATATTAATATGGGAACTGTAAAGTTTTTGAAACGTCAGCTAATATAATAGAATACGCGAATTAAATCCGTTTATAGTTTAATTCCAACGGAAGCTAAGTTTCTAAGACATTGACTGGTTTTTTACATCGATGGGTTATTCTTGTATAATAATAAGGAAAATTACCAACAATTATCTGATTCATCGTGCACTTTGTTATAATTGTGTGACTAATCTTATTGGTTAAGTACTTTGATTTAAAGTAAGTATGGTCTTCTTTTATTTTAATTTGTTTAGTTTGTAAGGATAAATTGTAATTACTTAAGTAGATAATATGTAACAATTTCTGATGCCTTCGCGGTTATTATACATTGGAATGAAACAACTTACTAAATGGAATATTCATATTTAAAGCTGGAATTCGAAATAAAAATAAAAGTTAAGTACTATCATTTACTTACCTATATACTTATTATAATATGTTTTTGTTTTCCAATAACTTACCTAGGTATTAGTTATGAACGCGAAAGTTTGTAAGAATGTATGGATGTAAGTATGTTTGTTATTTTTCCACGCAAAATCTACTGAACTGTTTTTGATGAAACTTTACAATAAGTAATATTTATACTTCGCCCGGACTCCTATTTTTTTTTAATATAATAATATATAGCCTATGTCACTCGGGAATAGTGTAGCTTCGCAGTGAAAGAGTTTTTTCAAATCGGTCCAGTTGTTTTGGAGCCTATTCAATACAAACAAACAAACCTTTCCTCTTTATTATTATATATTATTATTATTATTATTAATATTAGTGTAGTAATTGTGTAAGGACGAAGTTGCTAGTTATTTAAATATTAAAACTCACCAAATAAAAACACAAAACAGACACACACAAGAATCATCACTCCACACCGATTGAATACAATATTAAATTAATATGATTAGTTTTATAAATAACACAGAAACTTGTTTCCAACAGCCATAGCTAGACGTCTACGCTCTACTGGGTGATGTTTTATACATAAACTTGTTTAATTCTGTACCGGTTCTTGTTCGTTACTTGCAGACGGGTATTTCCGATTTGTTTAAGTTCAATTTGGACATTGAAATAAGCTTAAAAATTTTTTTAAATCAAGCTTTTATAATTTTGCAATGTACATGTGATCTCGGATATATTTGTAGACTGGGTTCTCCCCCTCCCCCCTAGCATGACGTCATACAGTTACAAAATGTTATCTCAATCATATGTTTCAAAATTTTATTTGTAAGTAATGTAAAATTTAATAACAAACCCTAAAAAACTAAAAGAAGTAAGTACCTATATCTATACTAATATTATAAAGCTGAAGAGTTTGTTTGTTTGAACGCGCTAATCTCAGGAATTACTGGTTCGAATTCAAAAATTCTTTTTTTGTTGGATAGACCATTTATCGAGGAAGGCTTTAGGCTATATAACATCACGCTGCGACCAATAGGAGCGAAGAAACAGTGGAAAATGTGTAAAAAACGGGGAAAATATGAAGCCTTATGAAGAAGTGACAGAAGACTGACAGATCTTTGACGAAACAATCGGACGGGCAGGACGACGTCTGCCGGGGCCGCTAGTGTATTAAGAGGATTGTGAACCTGTTGATTTTCATACAAAAGGCGATAACGTTTTACACCCAGTAAATATAGTTAGATTTTTATAATTTTTGGATATGTTGTAGATATAATGAGAAACTACGTCTGTACGTTTTGATTTTTAAGAAATATTGCTTAAATAATATAGATTTTTATGATTATAAATTTATATATAGATTTTTAGATGCTAATAAATTTTAGCGTAAGCAATATTTCTTAAAAATCAAAACGTACAGACGTAGTTTCTCATTATATCTACAACATATCCAAAAATTATAAAAATCTAACTATATTTACTGGGTGTAAAACGTTATCGCCTTTTGTATGAAAATCAACAGGTTCACAATCCTCTTAATATAACTCAACACTCAATCGTTTATTTGCATTCTATAGGCGTAGGTACAAATCCTTACTAATATTGTAAGCGCGAAAGTTTGTAAGAACAAAATATCTCATGTGTAAGCTATATAGCTTACACATCAGAATAACATATAGGCTATATTACACCTAAATTAGTCAGTCCACCGACGTGACGTTTTCTTTAAATAGGTACCTATTTAAGTAAAGTAAGTAGGTAGATAGCTATGCCTATCTTTATGGGTTCAAAATCAAATACCAAATTAAAAAACGTATTTATACAATTTAGGTTATTACAGACTTTTATGAAGGTCAGAAGATGTAGTTTCTGAAAAGACCTCTTGAGAAGAAACGGCAAACTCAATGAGGTACCATTTTTTCAAAATATGTAAGTACTTACTTAATTAATTGGATATAATTTTTCCTTACAAACTTACAGTTTGTCCTTAATTAGCGTTAGACTATTGTCAGCTCAGTCGTGCTACGATTATGGAATCTGTAAAGGCTTCGAAACGTCAGCCATTAAAAATAAAATACGCGAGTTAAATCCGTTAATAGTTGTTTCATTCCAATGTGTAATAACCGCGAAGGCATCAGAAATTATTAGTATGTCCTTAAGTCAGGAGTTGAAATGTTGTACGGGATGTAGGTTTGGGTTTTTTCTGGTTTTGTCCTAGTTTCCCATTCGGGGTTGACCCGGATATGTCCTAGGTACATAAAAAGTCCCCTGTAGAGGTTTTTTTGGATTTATCCTAGTTTGAAATACGGGGGCCAAGGTACCAACGTTCAACGTTAAACGAAACGACCAAAATGTATGGGATTTGACATCCGCGTGCGTTTGTGACGTACGTGACAGTTGTTCGCGGATGTCAAGTCCCATACATTTTGGTGCCAACGTTTAGCGTTAACGTTGAACGTTGGTACCTTGTCTAGGGGCCCAAGGTAACATATTTTGTCGGGATTTTCCCGCATAAATACTTATATAACATTTAGATTTTTAATAATTCCAAAAAATAAAATAATTACATATTTTATTTCAATTAAAAGGTTACTGTGATGAGGGATTGAAAATAAGTACTTAGGTAGAACCAAAATCATTTATTTCGTATTATTTACATTTTTACAGCAATTTTAGGTACTTACACAGGACGGTAAAATAAAAACTCTCGTTTATTTGCAATCATGAAGAGACAAAAGGATTTTTTATACATATTCTTTTTTATAATCTTCTCTCTACTATATAAAAATAAGTCGGGTTTTCCTTCCTGACGCTATAACTCCAGAACGCACGAACCGATTTGGCTAATTTTGGTCTTGAATTATTCGTGGATGTCCAGGGAAGGTTTGTAAGTAGAGAAAATTTAAAAAACATCTTGAAAAAGTGTAAAATAAACATCTTTCTATACTCCCATATACAATGTGATTGACGGTAAGTGACAGGAGACTTTGACAGATCTTTGACGAAACAATCGGACGGGCAGGACGACGTCTGCCGGGGCCGCTAGTCCCTATCACTACTAATATTATAAATGCGAAAGTAACTTTGTCTGTCTGTCTGTCTGTTACGCTTTCACGCTAAAACTACTGGACCGATTTAAATGAAATTTGATACAAAGAAAGTCTGGAGCCTGAGAAAGGACATAGGCTACTTTTTAACCGACTGCAAAAAAGGAGGAGTTCCACGCGGACGAAGTCGCGGGCAGAAGCTAGTAGTATATAAAACATTATGTATTAATAAACTCAGGGTGATGAGTTTTAATATGTCCTTTCAAACTACAATTCTGCACAAACGCCTGCCCGCAAACACCACAAGAAAACCTCCTATCATTATTATGAATTTTCATATGTTCAGTCAAAGTCTTCTTCCTAGCATAACTCTTTTTACAAACCGTACACTCAAACATCCTTTCACTATTATGTTTAACTAAATGCGCTTTTAACTCCGTATTGGTGCAACAAACATACGGACAGACGGGGCATTTTTTGTCGCGTTCCTCCAAATGATATCTCTTCATATGACAAGACAAATGATATCTTCTATTATATTCTTTATCACATACATTACATTTATATATTAGAGGTGCGACACCGTGAACTAAAACCATATGTTTTTGCTTTTGAAAATACTCCGAAAACCTCATTGGACAAATGGAACATTTATTTTTCTTCAACATTTTATGTACTGCGTCGACGTGAGTTTTGAATTTCTGTTGTGTTGTGAAGTTTTTTTTACACAAATCGCAAGGAAACACCCCATCTGTATGTACCGTTTTTATATGTACTTTTAACCTTTGTTTAGTAACGTAACCGGCCCCGCATTCTTCACAAACGTAATTCCTAAAATGTGTATTCATATGTCTCTCTATAGAGCCAAAAGTTTCAAAATTAAACTTACAAATCTGACACTCAAAATTACCATCTGATAGTTTGAAGGGAATAACTCTATCTTCTACGTTTAAATACATTTTCTTTTTATGTGTTTGTATTAAATGTGTTTTTAAAGTGCTAATATTTTTTATATTCAAATCGCAAATTTTACATTTCAAATCGGTTACGTCTACGTATAAAACTATTGATTCCGCGCCGTATTTTTTTAATCTTTTCCTAATAGTTGATTTGTTTTGTTCTTTTATTTGGTGTTGTTTTAATACTTGTAGGTTTTCGCAGATTTTCCAACAATAGTAACATGGAAAACCTGACTTGCTTTTCGCTTTGAAAGGCGTAATATTTGAATTTTCTAACAACGCGCATATATTTGTGACGTGGGCTAGTTTCTCCGTAATATAAACCTTTTTACTTGTATAATGTGTCGATGATTTAATGGATTCTTGAATTTTATTCGCTGGGACGTCTTTACCTGAAAAAAGAAGGTAAAAATATCTTCAATATGTTTACTAAGATGAATCGTAATTTAATCGATATATATGTTGAAATGAAACAAGTTTAAAAGGATTTAACTCGCGTATTTTTATTTTATTTGCTGACAAATAAGGAAGTTAAAACCGTTAATAGTTGTTTCATTCCAATGTGTAATAACCGCGAAGGCATCAGAAATTATTAAACCTTCAATATGTTTACTAAGATGTATTAATTGAAAATAAAAATGTTTAAGAGGATTGTGAAGCTGTTGATTTTCATACAAAAGGCGATAACGTTTTACACCCAGTAAATATAGTTAGATTTTTATAATTTTTGGATATGTTGTAGATATAATGAGAAACTACGCCTGTACGTTTTGATTTTTAAGAAATATTGCTTACGCTAAAATTTATTAAATTTATTAGATTTATATAGAGATTTTTAAATGCTAATAAATTTGAGCGTAAGCAATATTTCTTAAAAATCAAAACGTACAGGCGTAGTTTCTCATTATATCTACAACATATCCAAAAATTATAAAAATCTAACTATATTTACTGGGTGTAAAACGTTATCGCCTTTTGTATGAAAATCAACAGCTTCACAGTCCTCTTAATACCTTGCTTATAGTTTAAATGAACATTTAAACTATAAGCAAGTATTACACATTGGAATGAAACAATTATAACGTTGAACTCCTTTCAAGTTCTTTACTTCAGTTATCTATCTTCTGATTATCGTCAGCTCAGTCGGGCTACAAATATGGGAACTGTAAAGTTTTCGAAACGTTAGCAAAAAAAAAATGCAAATCCATTATAGTGCTTCATTATCAGCATCAAAAATTATTAAATAATGGAGTAACAACTTCACTCTATTTGCTGATGTTTCGAAAGCTCTACAGCTCCCATATTCGTACGGAACGTACCTCTCAGGGCGTCCAGGTGTGTGACATACAGCTTGCAGGTGTTGTAGAGGGTGCTCCGCGTGGGAAGCGGCGGTAGAGACCCCGCCGGGAACCGCGCGAGCAACGCCGCCTCGCCGCGCACTAGCGAGGTGTGCGCTGGACAAACAGACAGTACAGGAACAGTGATAGATGGCAGGCTGGCTGGCAGGCGGGCAGACAGATAGGCGGACAGGGCAGGCGGACAGACAGACAGATAGACAGGCGGGGAGAACGACAGACTGGAAGACAGACAGACATACTGGAAAGTAGACAGACAGCCAGTCAGACAGAGATAGTGGCAAGCAGCCAGGTAGGGAGCGGGACGTACTGGCAGGCAGGTAAACAGACGGACAGAAAACATACTGGAAAGTAGACAGACAGCCAGTCAGACAGACATAGTGGAAAGTAGACAGACAGACATAGTGGAAAGTAGACAGACAGCCAGGCAGACAGACATAGTGGAAAGTAGACAGACAGCTAGGCAGACAGACATAGTGGAAAGTAGACAGACAGACATAGTGGAAAGTAGACAGACAGCTAGGCAGACAGACATAGTGGAAAGTAGACAGACAGACATAGTGGAAAGTAGACAGACAGCCAGTCAGACAGATATACTGGAAAGCAGACAGACAGGGAGACAGACGTACTGGCAGGCAGGTAAACAAACAGACAGACAGACACACACACTGGAAAGTAGACAGACAAACAGCCAGGCAGGCAGATTGGAAAGTAGACAGATATACAGATATCCTGGCAAAAAGGTAGACTGGTAAACAGACAGACAGATACACAAACACTGGTAAGCAGACAGACAGGGAGACAGGCATACTGACAGACAGGCAGACAAACTAACAGGCAGACAGACAGAAAAGTAGACAGTTAAGGAGAAAGTAGGGACCAAATTGTAAGTATGAGCAGACACTTATATGTACTTACATTTAAGGTATTCCAGGGGCAGTTCATCAATGTCATCATCATCATCATCACCAAGATCATCATCATCATCATCGGCTGACTCCAGCTCCTCCTTCACCGGTTCACCCTCGACCTTCACTTTCAACTGCGGTTCTAAACAGGTTTCCGGTACTGAAAAACATAATAATTAAAGATTAAACAAGCAATTATGATAAAACGTTTATTTTCAAACTAGCGGTCCGTCCCGGCTTCGCATGGATCCCTAATATTTTTCAAAATTTTCTATAGCCTCTGTCACTCGGGAATGCTGTAGCTTCCCAACGTTGAAAGAATTTTTCAAATCGGTCCAGTCGTTTTGGAGCCTATTCAATCCAAACAAACAAAACAATCCTCTTTATTATATTAAGTATAGACTAGCTTCTGCCAACGACTTCGTCTGCGTAGGATAAGCACTCCCATTTTACTCTGTTTGGGGGTCAATTTTCTATAATATTTTATTTTCATGACTTCCCATGAAGAGCTTTCAAACTGAATTTCATTTAAATATCTTCAAAAATGATAAAGTTTCTTACTAACTCTGAACTCCTGTTTTACCTCCTTAGGGGGTGAATTTAAAAAATCCTTATTTAGTCCCCTATAAAAGGAACCCTTGTGCAAAATTTCAAGTTTTTAACCCTTATAGTTTAGGCCCTGCATTGATAAAGCAGTCAGTCAGCTTTCGCTTATAGATTTAGCTTACCATTTACAAACAAAGTCCGTCTGTCTTTGTATGTACTGATGAGATGCTGCTCTGTGCTGATGACGAGGGTACGGAAGTCGCTCGCTCCTCGCAGCTTCTCCACACACAACGCACATATTAATGTTGAGACATTCGACAAATCCGATAGCTGAAATTATTATTATATTACACATTGGAATGCTACTATTATGGAAACTGAAAAGATTCCAAAATGTCAGCTAATAAAAGAAAATATGTGAGTTAAATCAGTTTATAGCTGTACAACTTAAATGGATTTTAATTTTAATGAATATTTTTTTAATTCAGGTTTATATAAACACTAATAGCCTGCCCCGGCTTCGCTTCGGATATTCTTTTTTTTTTGCAATATAATATAGCCTATGTCACTTGGGAATAGTGTAGCTTCCCAACAGTGAAAGAATTATTAAAATTGGTACTTGGGGAGCCTATTTAATACAAACAAACAAACAAATCTTTCCTCTGTATAATATTAGTGTAGATAAGAAGTATTAATTAGTTTATTTTAACCAACTATAATGACATTAAAAAGTTTGTGATGACAAATGTATGTTTTTCTTTCACGCAAAAACTACTGAATGGATTTTCATGAAACTTTACAATAATGTAGCTTACACATCAGAATAACATAAAGGCTATAATTTATAAAGATATTGCGTAAAATACTAATTTGGCGAAGACAAAATCACGAGAAGAAGTTTTCACTTACATATAAATTAAAACACTCTGTAAACATGTCATAGAACACTTCCCGAACTCCGTTCCAGTAATATTCTTTATTTAAGTCCTTGTGCTGGCCCATAGCAAGACAACAACGGCATTTCCCGTAGATTGTATCCATTTTTTAACGAAAAACACAACTGTATTTACAATTATTAATACTACAATTAGCTTAGTAAAATATCAAATAATATCAATAATATAGGAGGCAAAACATTTTCATAACATACGGTGTCAATGTTGAAGAAACTTTATTTAATTATATACATTAAATAAATATATTTATTTATTATTAAACTCGTTTAATGAATAATTATTCAATTCGATTATATCGAATGACAGCTCGAGGTCATTGACAGATTAGTGTTGTGAAATACAATGTTAATCGATCGATTGTGACATGCAAGAACGAAACGCAAAAAAATATTGATTGAAGAAATAATTATATGAGGTGCAATATTGTAAAGTAAATATAAATTACAATGTTATATAAGTATATTAATACATTTCTTATTGAATTATCTCAAAGACAGATCCACCTCTGTGGTAAGAGCAAACCTCTGTGGTGACCACCACATACACAAATCTGTTTTTTTTTCGCAATAACTTATTTGAATAACTAAATGACAATATTAATTAGAAAAATATCTATTGCTACTAGCTACCAGGACCTAGGTCATGACTAAAATTTTGTTTTTGTCTGAAATAGCTGCTAATGTAATAAATGTTTTAGTTACATAGGTACTAGATACAATTTTCTACACCCTATCCATGTGATAACACCTAGACTTAGAGCATGGTTGAAGAAAAAAAATCACAATACATTGGAATGAAACAACTTTAACGTATTTAACTCGCGTATTTTATTTGCTGACGTTTCGGAGCCTTTACAGATACCATAATCGTAGCAGGACTAAGCTGACAATAGTCTTATGCTAAAGGGATTGATGCAGTTATGCAAACTACCTTATTTATGACTACTTTATTTAAGGTATCAGAAATTATTAAAAAAAATATTAAGTTCACATACGAGTTTCATATTACACTATTCTAAAGTGTCGGACCGAAGTTTCAGTACCGGCCGAAACTATAATCAAAACGAACCGTTGGTTTCGTTTTCTATTTCGACAAAAAAACTGGCTCCAAATAAAACAAACAATAAATTATCAATCATTTATTATAACTTTTCAGTAGAGTCAAGATCTAAATAAAACAAAGAATATATTATCAATTCTTTATTAAAAATAGTCACTACAAACCAAGGCGTGCATTCCATAAAGGCACAGTGCATGGACTGCCTACCCTGGCGTCATACTAACGCTCACTCCACTGCTCGCGCCTGCTACAAACTACCAGCGTACTGTAAATGATGCGTTTTGATATGTCCTTTCAAACTACATTTCTGCACAAACGCCTGCCCACAAACAGCACAAGAAAACCGCCTATCATTATTATGAATTCTCATATGCTCTTTTAAAGTCTTCTTCCTAGCATAACTCTTCTTACAAACCGAACATTCAAAAATCCTTTCACCATTATGCTTAATCATGTGTACAGTCAATTCACAATTAGTGAAACACTTATAAGAACACAACTGACAGTGATAATCGCGTTCTTCCAAATGATCTCTCTTCATATGCCGCGACAGAGTGTACCGTCTATCAAAATTTTTATCACAAACATTGCATTTATATTGCAACGGTGCATCATTATGCGTTTCTACTAGATGCTTCTGCCTTCTAAAATACTCAGAAAAACGTTCCGGACATTTAGGACATTTAAATCTTTTTATTAACTTATGTACTGTATCAACATGATTTTTATATTTCTGGTGAGTTGTGAATTCTTTCTTACACACATCACAAGGGTAACTGCCGCCTACGTGCATACTTTTTATATGAACTTTCAAACGATATTTCGTCACAAAACCCGTGCCACAGTCTTTACATACGTAATTCCTAAAGTGTACGTTCATATGGCGTTCTATCGCTCCAAACGTCTCAAAGTTAAACCCGCACAATTGACACTCGAAAATATTAGTCGGCGATAATTTAAACGGTATTATTCTATCTGTGAACTCTAAATGCATAACTTTCTGATGTACTTTAGTCAAATGCGATTTCAATTCGTTCAAATTCGTCATATTTTTCTCGCAAATTGTACATTTTAAATTTGTCACGTCTACGTAGACGACTAAACTCTCGGCGCCGAAAGTGCCTAAAATTTTTTTTATGTCGCTTTTGTTGTGTTCTTTGGTTTGATGATCTTGCATTGAGTCTAGATTTTCGAAAATATTCCTGCAATAGAAACATGGGAAGCCGAATCTACTTTTACTTTTAAATGGGGTGGCGTTTGAGAACTCCAATATGGTCGTAGCGTTTATAATATGCGCTAGTTTCTCTGTGATGTATATTTTCTTTATTTTACTTCGTTTTTCGGATTCCTCTAGCATTTTTATTATCATTTTGGGAAGCACCAGCTGACCTGGAAAGGAAATGCATAAATAATTATTATTATAAAAAAAAACTTTTTAATTGTACCTCAAATTTAATAACATAATTTATTAATGAAGTATTAGTCATAATTTTATTATCCCTACTAATCCCTACTAATATTATAAATGCGAAAGTAACTCTGTCTGTCTGTCTGTCTGTTACGCTTTCATGCTAAAACTACTGGACCGATTTAAATGAAATTTGGTACAAAGAAAGTCTAGAGCCTGAGAAAGGACATAGGCTACTTTTTAACCGACTGAAAAAAAGGAGGAGTTTCACGCGGACGAAGTCGCGGGCAGAAGCTAGTTGTACATATTTAAGAAACTGTACCTAAAAAAAATATTGTGTTCAACAAGGCATTTTCCATTATAAGTATGTAGTGATATACTTTCTTATTTATAGAACGCAAATAAAGAATTGAGTATTAAACAATTTTTTTATTCACGAGTATTCATACTCTAATATATATAATTTTCGTGTCCCGGTGTTTATTGCCAAACACCTCCAAAACGGCAGGACCTATTTATTATATACTAGCGGTTCGCCCCGGCTTCGCCCGGATCCCTATTTTTTTCAAAATATTCTATAGCCTATGTGGACGTAGCTTCCCAACAGTGAAAGAATTATTAAAATCGGTCCAGTAGTTATTGAGGGCAAAAATATGTACAAATCTTTCCTCTTTATAATATTAGTATCTATACTAATATTATAAAGCTGAAGAGTTTGTTTGTTTGTTTGTTTGTTTGAACGCGCTAATCTCAGGAACTACTGGTTCGAATTCAAAAAATCTTTTTTTGTTGGATAGACCATTTATCGAGGAAGGCTTTAGGCTATATAACATCACGCTGCGACCAATAGGAGCGAAGAAACAGTGGAAAATGTGTAAAAAACGGGGAAAATAACTATTCCACGCGGACGAAGTCGTGGGCACAGCTAGTAGATAATAATACCTTTTAGCATGTCCAGTTGTCTGACATAAGTGGAGCACGAGGCGTACAGGGCGCTGCGAGTGGGGAGTCCCTTGAGCGTGCCTCGCGGGTAGCGCGCCAGCAACTGCGCTTCTTTAGCTAAGTACACCTCCGTACTATCCATCACACCGACACCTAAAACATATAAAGAACTAGCTTCTGCCCGCGACTTCGTCCGCGTGGAACTCCTCCTTTTTTGCAGTCGGTTAAAAAGTAGCCTATGTTCTTTCTCAGGCTCCAGACTTTCTTTGTACCAAATTTCATTTAAATCGGTCCAGTAGTTTTAGCGTGAAAGCGTAACAGACAGACAGACAGACAGAGTTACTTTCGCATTTATAATAGGGATATTAGTAGGGATTTAACTTGGGTATTTTATTTTATTGGCTCACGTTTAGGAGCCTTTGCTGATTCCATAATCGTAGCACGACTGAGCTGACAATAGTCATAGCATAAGACTATTTTAGTGCATAATAAAATAAAATACGCGAGTTAAATCCGTTTAAAGTTAAATAAATAAATATATTTGGGAAATTCACATCAATTATCTAGTCCCATTTCAAGCAAAGCTTGTGTTATGGGTACTAGACAACGGATAAACATACATAAATACATATAAGACATCCAAGACTCAGGTACAGATGCCAGTGCTCATCACATTGACATCTGCCCCTAGCGGGATTCGAACCCGCAACCTCCGGTTTCGTAGTCAGGGCCTCTGACCACTAGACCAACAGGTCGTCAAAAAAGGTTGTTTCATTTCAAGGATTATTAGTTCTTTATGAGGGTATTTTTTTTTTCTAACTGAATACTGAAGCGCAGTTGGCCAAGTAATGGTCCTTTGGTGGCGAGCCTCCTGAGAGGAGGCTTTCAAGGGTATTCTTACTTCTGTGACAGTCAAGGGGCAGGTCCGAGTCGTAATCAATGATGTCAGGCGCGTCGTCGCTCAGCTCCTCTTTGATGTGGATCTCTTCCGTCTTTATATCAGGGTCTGGATCCGGCTGCTCGTTCACTGGAACTGATTTACAGTTTTTAATTAACTGAGAAACTATTTTCTTTAGTTTGACAGTACTTAATTGAAAAATTTTCTCTGATTCTAAGTACAGTAGATGGGGCTATAGATGCTATGAATATTTGGCTAAAATTCGGCCTATTCACCACTTTTTTTGGCACAGTATATAGGACTAGAGATGACAGGGTTACTCGACCTATTCGGCCACATTTTTTGGTATTCGGCCGAATAATACACAATATATATTCGGCCAGATACCGAATACCGAATCATGAAAAAAAGACACGTCACATGTTCTCTGATCCCAAGCCCAGTAAATAGAACTAGATATGCCACGGATATTCGGCATATTCGCCACTTTTTTTGTTTTGTTTTTCGGCCAAATAATGCTTACTATTCGGTCGAATACCGAATCATGAAAATACACTTCATATTAATCAAAATTATATTATCAAAGTGTTATTGATCACAACATATAAAAACAAGCTTTTCATCATAAAAACAGTAAGTAACAGGTTGTCTTTTTCTTGTTTATATTCGTTTCATTCCAATATAGTATACATATTTTGTATTTTTTTATAATGTAATTTATATCTCAATATGAGTGACTAAAATTAGACATAACTAGCTGACCCAGCGAACTTCGTACCGCGTAGTTTTTTTTTTTTTTCCAAGTTTTCTCACCTTTTAAACCTTCCCTGGAGTTCTACAAACATTTTAAAACTAAAATCAGCCAAATCGGTTCAGCCGTTCTCGAGTTTTAGCGAGACTAACGAACAGCAATTGATTTTTATATATATAGATAGGTAGTGTAATGGCACTGTACAAATTTTGAGAAATAAATCTAATCTAATCTAATCTAATCTATAAAGAAACTTATTTATTTTTATATAATATATATATAAACATACTATTCACGGCAACAGTCTCCTTGCTGTCAGCTGCTCCGCGCAGCACCACCTCGGAGTTCACCACCATCGTACGGAACCGACTCGCCTCCCGCAGGCTCTCCACGCATGATGAACAGATCAACGTACTGATGTAGCTGTTCGTTGACATCTGAAATATATATACATAAGAGAATATATAATCTACTAGCTTCAGCCCGCGACTTCGTCCGCGTGGAACTCCTCCTTTTTTTGCAGTCGGTTAAAAAGTAGCCAATGTCCTTTCTCAGGCTCCAGACTTTCTTTGTACCAAATTTCATTTAAATCGGTCCAGTAGTTTTAGCGTAAAAGCGTAACAGACAGATAGACAGACAGAGTTACTTTCGCATTTATAATATTAGTAGGGATACTAATATTATAAAGAGGAAAGGTTTGTTTGTTTGTTTGGATTGAATAGGCTCCAAAACAGCTGGATCGGTTTGAAAAATTCTTTCACTGTTGGGAAGCTACACTATTCCGGAGTGACGTAGGCTATAAAAAAGGATGATCCGTGCAAAGCCGAGGCGGGCAGCTAGTATATTATACATAGAATACACATGAGCTTGTAAAAGCCTAAATTCAATAAATATATTTTTGATTTTAGAAATAAGTTACCAAAATAATGTTAAATCAGTGGTTCTTAACATTTTTAGGTCAATTACCCTTATGACTTAACTAGAATATTTTCAAGGGCTAGCTAATACTTTATTAAGGAGAGGGGAGGCAGGCGTAGAGAAACTAAGAATATATCTAAGGTAATTTTCGACACTCGCAAGGGAATCAAAACCTACAGGGTACTTTTAGGGCCTGCCCTTACCTGGCTACGGCCTTGACTCTTTTACATACAAATAAAACAAATTAAGTCTATGCGATATAGGAAACTTAGTTACCTATATGAAAAAAAATTATGGCAAAATATGTTTCTAAGTTAGCCCAAAGATATGCTTATAGAGTTATGTAAATTTTGTAGGTTTTCGGGGAGTGAGAACAATTCCTTCTCGAAATAGCAAGGTCTCCTTTCGAAGAAAATTATTTACTTTTTGCGTTTCAATAAGAGGTCCCTAGCCCATTATAATAATACGAAATTGTATTTTTTTCTCCCTTTTTGAACGATAGAAATTGTGAGTAACTTACATATAAATTAAAACACTCTGTAAACATTTCACAGTACACTTCTCGACTGCCATTTAAGTTGTATTCTTTCATAATATCTCTGTGATATCCTTTTGTTAAGCAACACCTGCATTGTCCATATTTACCGCGTGGATTTACCTCCATAATATTTGTCTGTAATAGCAGTATCGAAAATATTATCAAATTTATAATAACAAATAATGAAAACGTACAGAAATAGAAATGTCAATAATATTTTGACATTTCTAGTGGTGAAACAAAAAAATAGATATGTATAGATAAGTCAAAATCGGTCGATTATGTATGTACACTAGCAACACTTAGGTAGAAATCCGTATTCTCCGAGTACAGGATTTATTATCACAGTGTTTTTTTCATGGTTACTATTAAATTTATTGTAAATACTTAATGAAAAATTTGATTTTGAATAATTTTAGATTGTAATTGTAAGGAAAAATTTTGTTCTTTATTATTTCGAGTGATGGACGTTTGGCATCCAGGTCATGAATAAATAAAAAAAAAACTAATCCGGATTCTGATCAGAGTGACCATTTGTGGCAGATTTCTGCCATTTTGGCAGATTTCGCCTCTAAATTTTGTCGGTGGCAGATCATGCTGACGGATTAAAAAAGTGGCAGATTTTGGCAGATTTTAAAGATTCCAAGAAAAATTGTTCTTTTTCTATTTAAATTTTAAATAAATTTAACTTATTTAAGGTTTTATACATAATATTATTATAATTAGGTCACAAATTATTTTAGGAAACTGGCAAATTCTTAATGGCCTGATTATACAGGGACTTTACCTTTGTTCTGTTTTTAAACAAGTGCGTCAAGTAGTAACTAGAATAGTGTTCATATTCTTATCTTCTTTACTGATTTGGTTTTCAACTTTTGATTTGATTTTAATGATTTTATCTTATTCTCTCTTGTGTATCGTGAGCGGTTCTGTGTAATAAATCATTAATTATGAAGAGAAAATACGAGCGTTCTTTTCGATCTGAGTGGGAGCAAGATCCCTTGCTTTTTTCCTGTAAGTGCTAAGGATGACAACGAAAGAAAGCAAGAAAATATTTTATTTGGCTAATTATAAATAACTTACACTACCTAATTATCTAGTAGGTTCATACAGTGAATAGAAAAGAAAGTACAAAATTAAGAAGAAAAACGACGACGTTGCATTCTGCAAAGAAATTAATTACCTACCCGATTGTCTTGTTTAAAAGAGCTTGCATCAACTCATATCAGAAACATACAAAAAAAAAACATAATTAGGTATAGTGGTCAATCATCGGTAAGTAGGTAGGTAGGTACTTTACCATAAATATAAATCTTTAATCAGACTTTTTAGATTTTTTTGAAAATTGATAATTTTAAAATTAAGCTGTTTCAGGTTCAACATATGTTTAAGGTCCTTCACTCATTTTTATTTGTATTTTTTATTTTTACAAATTTGCAGGTGAAAGGAAAATGAAAACGAAAATTTAGAGGCAAATATTCAATACATAGAGTAATTAGTATAAGTATGATACTTAATGCATAAGAAAAATGTTAAATGTTTTTGTTTTATGTGTATTTTTCCATTTTTTTTTTATGAGGCATATTTTTGGCATTTTAAGCGCTAGGTGTGGCAGATTTTGGCAGATTTTTTGCCTAGTCTGTGGCAGATTCGCTCTTTTTGAGATGGTCACCCTGATTCTGATTTCTGTCTAATAAGACAGTTAAATTAGCGAATTGTTTTCTATATAAATATATTTATTTACTGCGTCAATTACTGCTATAATTTATGAAAATATGGATAAAGTATTAATTCATGGCAAGTGCCGATGTTGTAGCGTTGAAGGCTCGCACCGCGATATAATGAAGGAATATTTTTCCGACGGCTCGCGGGAAGTTTATTTTGATATGTTTTTGGAATGTTTTAACCTTTTTGTAAGTATTTATCGAGTAAATATAAAAAATATACGTCCTGTTTTCAATAACCTTTATATGTATACCCATTGAATAACTTGTTTTAGCGATTAAAATACATAGGTACTTCCATTATAAAGTTTGATGATCGGAATAAAATTGGAATGAAACAACTTTAAACGGTTTTAACTTGCGTATTTTATTTTTAGTCTGACGTTTCGGAGCCTTTACAGATTCCGTAATCGTAGCACGACTGAGCTAACTATAGTCTTATGCTAAAGTGGTAATGGAAATTGAAAAATTACTAATAAATGATACTCAATTATAAACTTTAAACGGATTTAATTTGCGTATTTTATTTTATTGGCTGACGTTTCGCAGCCTTTACAGATTCCATAACCGCAGCACGACTGAGCTAACAATAGTCTAAGGCTAAAAAAATGTCAGCCAATAAAATAAAATACAGAGTTTAACTCCGTTAAAACTTGTTTCATTCCAATGTATTGATTATATTTTCAGTTATCATCCCTTCGTGAGGCCAGCACTCTGATCTGCTCGGATTGTATCCAGAAACTCAGAGAAGCGAATACATTCAGAATTATGGTTGTGAGGGCCGAGGGATTGCTGCAGGCAGCTTGCAAACGGAACGAATTTGTTGTAGGTGAGGCGATTGTAAAAAATATTATATGTGTTTGGTAGTTTTTCCATCATTTATAAAAATATGCATGTACACAAAAAGTTTTCCAACAACTATATAAATTACTTGATTCTTTTTCCATGTGTTCCTTATCGTTAGTTTGTAATAATTATTTAGTATATTTATTACAAACTAAAGATTTTTTTATCAAATATAAAATAATCATTTCTGATGCCTTCGCGGTTATTACACATTGGAATGAAACAACTATTAACAGATTTAACTCGCATATTTTTATTTTATTTTATTTGTTGATGTTTTAAATATAAAATATCAATAAAAAATTTAATAATTAACGTGATAAACTTGATCATATTATTTTTATGACGTTTACAGTTCCCATATTTGTAGCACATTGAGCTGACACTTGGTTCAATAAAAAAAATATTAATTTACGTTTTCAGTGAAAGAAAGTATACCCGAGTCACATAATGAGCAAGACATAAAGCTGGAACAGCTGGAGGTGAAAGCTGAACCGCAAGACCTGGATTTTATGGACTACGCAGATTTTGGTATGATTAAATATTAAGTTTACAGACTAATAATGTATGAAGTAACCTTATAATAGTTTTTGCCTACATGGAATTTCATACATTTCATCCCGGCTTTAACCCCTTACATCCCTTTTTCGCAATCAAAAGTAGCCTATGTCCTTTCTGAGGCTCTAGACTATCTGTGTATCAAATTCCATTTAAATTTTGTTTTAGCGTTAAAGCGAGACAGATGGTTACTTTCGCATATATTATATAATATTAGGATGGTTGGATATGATTACAAATATCGTTATGAAAATAATAGTTTAAAGTGATCAGAGCCTAAAGTTGCGAATAGTGATTTGGCCGAAAACCGAATATTCGGTAAGGGTGTTAGCCGAATATCGAATATTCGGCACAAAATACATGCTTATCGAGCGCGTAACAAGTAAAAGACAACTTGCATACTGTCTTCCTCGTTGCAGCGCGAACTATAAACGGATTTAACACGCGTATTTTATTTTATTGGCCAAAGTTTCGAAAACATTACATTTCCCATATTCGTAGCACGACTGAGCTGACAATAATCTAATGCAAAAGTAAGCTACGTCAGTCAGCCAATAAAATAAAATACGCAAGTTAAATCCGTTTAAATAGTTGTTTCAATGTTCAAAAGAATTATGTATTGATACAGATGTAGATGGTGTAGAAGATGGCAAGAAGCTGATGGAAGACGAGGCTCGCCTGGTCTCCCGGTTCCCTCGGGACAGTCTGCGGAGGCTGCCCACGAGGGACACGCTGTACGAGCTGTGCCCGAAATATGTGATGCAGTTGGATATGTTGCAAGGTACAATTTTATGTAAAAGCTCTAAGTATCGGCATGCAAACTCGAAAATATGTGTTCAATATTATTGGTAATCTATTTGATGGACAAAAAAAGCAAAATCGGTTGTCTATTGTCAACTTTTATGTGTGTAAGTCATTTTAATCAATAGCAATATATTTTTAAATATTCTACAGCCATATAATTATTAGTATCTTCTTCAAGAAAAATAATTTTATATAATATAAAAAAGATTCTTATAAGCAAGTATAGACACTAAAATTGACAATAACGTTAAGGCATGAAAGCCTCCTCTCTCGCTCGCCCATTAGCCGGCCAACTGCGCTTCAGTATTCAGTAGAAAACTAAAAACAATAACATTGATCAATAAAATTTGATAATTTTACATAAAATAAATAAATATTTTTTTGGAATAATGAAGCGTTCACATGGTGAAAGAAATCAAGTAAAAAGTTACAAAAAGAATTCACTCCGTCAAAAAGGTTGGTCGAGACAATATTAAATTAGCAACTAGTTTCGTCAAAATTTCTGTTAAATATATAATAAATTCCTACATAAAACAAAATGTACAATTTCAATTTCTTTTCAGGCAAGAAAACATATCCAAAACAACTGGAGGGCTTGATAGATAAGTCCGACGAGGACTCAGACGGTCTCACAGAGAAGAGAAGAAAGATTTTCATACCAGAAAAACACGCGCAAGTATCAAACGCTACCACTTTATTGGAATTTTCAAACGCAACGCCGTTCAAAGGAAAAAGCAGGTCTGGACTACCATGTTTCTACTGCAAAGACATATTAGAAGACATAAAACAATTAAGAACGCATCAGTATGAGAAACACAGAAATATCGATATAAGGAAAACTTTAAGTTCACACAGCGTCGACTGTTTCATCGTCAACGTAGACATAACTGATTTGAAATGTAAAATTTGCGATAGTAAAATAGACAGTTTGAAGGAATTGAAAGTGCATCTGTCAAAACACGGTAAAAAGATATACACGGAGTTTGAAGATAGAGTGATACCCTTCAAAATACCCGCAGACAACAATTTCATCTGTCAAATATGTGAATTGAAATTCGAGACTTTTGGGTCGATAGAAAGACATATGAATATGCATTTTAGGAATTATATATGTGATAATTGTGGCACCGGTTTCGTTACTAACTATAGAATGAAAATGCATATTAAAACTATGCACGTGGCAGGTTGTTTCCACTGCGAGATATGTGGGAAAATGTTTCCGTCCCACCAGAAACATAAAGCCCATGTGGACACAGTGCATAAGTGTGTGAAAAGGTTCAAGTGTGCGAAATGTAGTGAACGTTTTACTGATTATTTCAAAAGACACCAGCATATGGTGGAAAAACATGGTGTGGCTGAGTTACAGTATAAGTGCAATGTGTGTGATAAAGTGTATTCAAGGAGGTATATGCTTTCTAGGCATATGAAGAGAGACCATCTCGAGGAAAGGTATTTTCAATGTGACATTTGTTTCAATAAGTTCTTTGCCCGTAGAGATTTGGAGTCGCATATGGTTAAACATAATGGTGAAAGGATTTTTGAGTGTTCGGTTTGCAAGAAGAGTTATGCTAGGAAGAAGACTTTGACGGAGCATATGAGGATTCACAATAATGATAGGAGGTTTTCTTGTAGTGTTTGCGGGCAGGCGTTTGTGCAGAATTGTAGTTTGAAAGGACATATCAAAACTCATCACCCTGAGTTTGTGCAAAACGGGAATAAAATTTTGGTGTAGTTTTTTTAAGGGCTTCTGTATATTTTACCAACTTGACAATTGTCGGCGACAGGTGACAAAGGTGACAACTGGTTTCTTTTTATTTGTCTATTATGTAGATTGCCTTTTTAAGGAGGCATCTGTATATTAATAAACTTGACAATTGTCGGTGACAGGTGACAATAGGTACAACCGGGACGACTGGTTTGTTTTTATTTGTTAATTATGTAGATTGCTTTTTCGAGGAGGCATCTGTATTTTAATAAACTTGACAATTGTCGGTGACAGGTGACAATAGGCACAACCGCGATTTCTGATTCTTTTTATTTGTTAATTATGTAGATTACATTTTCGAGGAGGCATCTGTATATTACCAACGTGACAATTGTCATTGGTGACAATAGGCATGTTTTTTTTTTGTCCATCAAGTAAATATGAAATTATATTAGAAATATGAGATAAATAATTTTATTTATTTAAAAAGAGTTGTATATTTGTAATAAATGTTATTTTATAAATATGTGGTTTTGTTTGTATGTTACTAATAGTTGCTACGAATATTCTACTATTATTCGGCATACAGTATTCGGCCGAATACCAAAAAACGACGAATATTCGGCTACTATTTAGTATTCGGCCACTGAATACTAATTAGTAGCCGAATATTCGTCGCATCTCTAATTACTAACCTATACATATTAAAAGATCATTTGGTAAGAGAGAGAAGGATATGAATTGAATACTACCTGATTTTCACTTCGCTCGACTCTTTTATTCATCTAAAAAAGTCCTATTAGTATTTTAAAACGCGAAAATATGTAAGAATGTCTGGATGTATTTCTCGACTTGAGTTGCATAAGGTCTGATGTTAACATATAGCTTTTTTCAAACGACGAAAAAACGGAGGCAGCCTCAAACAAACTTGAGCACCTTGGTGAAGAGTTGAGAGTGAAGAGTTGTTGCACCAGCTGGCACCAACTTCAAAAATATCAGACATTACAACCAAAATAATAGTCGTTATAAAAGACAAAATTATTATTTTTCTCTTTTCAGAGCGCTATTGTTTTTTGTTGTCTTTTAGTTTTTTTTCGGCGGTTAATTTTTTTTATTATTGCATAAACGGACCAACTTTTTGTCCTCTTCCTAACACACTGACACACATATTCGTATCTTAATAGATAACATCAGACCTTATGCAACTCAAGTCGAGATTTTTATTCCTCTTTCACGCAAAAACTACTGAATGGATTTTGAAATTTTATATAACATAGGTATCCTAACTAATATTATAAATGCGAAAGTAACTCTGTCTGTCTGTCTGTCTGTCTGTTACGCTTTCACGCTAAAACTACTGGACCGATTTAAATGAAACTTGGTACACAGATAGTCTAGAGCCTGAGAAAGAACATAGGCTACTTTTTAACCGACTGCAAAAAGGAGGAGTTCTACGCGGACGAAGTCGCGGGCAGAAGCTAGTAAGCTATATTTTATAACGATCGTGTATAATACTCGTATTGCGCAGACGGAGACGCGGGCAGAAGCGAGTGTTATATAATTTAGAATATAATACTGCTCTTTTCAATACATATTTATCCTGGCTTTTGTAACATTTACATATATATAGCGATATATTTAAAACAAATTCTAAAAATTAAGAGACAAGAGTCTGTCATACAATAAAACACAAATTAAAATATAAATATTTTAATAAACAACAATTTTCAGTCCTTTTAAAATTGTATATAGCTATCTAAATTTGAATACTTTTTTATTAATAATAAAAAAAACACAAATTTATAACAAAGTCAAAATAGATCATGGCACTTATTTTTTAAATATGGATACAATTTACGTATATTAAGTAATATTTATTTAATTACGATTTGTAAAACAGCAATTACCCCGTGGGGGTAAATCAAAAATTCTATAAGGGTAACAAAAAACTCAATAAGAGTAAACCTAACATAAAAATACTTATATTGTTTGTATTTTAAAATCAAAGTAAAATTAGTTTTTCTGTCCTCCGGCCAGTAAGCGCCAACTTTGTGGCCGCTGCGCTAAATGAAATTGCCGCTTTCTGGCTTCGTCGAACAGAAAAATAGTACACTGACCTCGGCCAGTAAAATAAAAATGCCTCAGATCACATTTTTGTCAACCTCGGCTTCGCCTCCGACTTCAATTGCATGTGATCTGAGACATTTTTTATTTTACTGGCCTCGGTGCGTAATGTACTATTTCTACCGAGCCTATAATGAACTGTCGAGTCGATATTCTGTTGACAATTTAACGTCTTTGGGACTTCAACCCCTATGATGAAATTTGTATGAAACTTTTTTACCTTCAATGGGTGGAAAAAATGTGATGTTTGTGAAACTTGAGGGGGTGAAAAGGTGAGAAGGGGTTGAAAAAGAAAATAGGTAGTTAATAAGAGTTTTGTCAGTATTGTGTTAGTTACCCGTATGAAAAAAAGGTGATACGTTTATTCACACCTAGATTTAAAGGGAGCTATCTCAAAAAAGTTACTTTTTCAGGAGAGGCTGTGAGGAGAGACACATGACTTTTCTGTGTAAAGGACGGTCGCGGAGCACAGCGAAAAACGGACGATACCCTTTTTCTATTTGTCTCTGTCGCACGCGCGTATATAGTAACAGTGCCCTCGCGCTCGTAACCTTGAAGGTTACTGCCCTTTAGATTCATGTCTATACTAATATTATAAAGAGGAAATGTTTGCTTGTTTGGATTGAATAGGCTCCAGAACGACTGGACCGATTTGAAAAATTCTTCACTGTTGGGAAGTTACACAATTCCCGAGTGACATAGGCTATAAAAAAAAGATGATCGTGCGAAGCCGGGGCGGACAGCTAGTTTTTTATAATGAAGCTAGCAGAGTTATCTTAAATCTGTTTTAATGGTTTGGGTTTGCTGTAAGGAATTAAACGGTGTGCATAACTCAAATCTTCAAGTTTTTGAGCTCCCTTTAGATCTAGGTGTGATTTTAAAAAATAAGATTTTGCCTTAAAACATAATTTGTTATCCGTTTTCGTTTCTCTCATATAGCGGCACGGCTTTATACACTACATGGCCGTTGTTGCAGTCTTCTAGAATCTTTTCTCCTTCTGGACTAGGTTCTTCTTCTTTCGCTGCTGCAAAAAGAAGAATATGTAATTTCTGATGCCTTCGCGGTTATTATACACTAGCGTTTCGCCCCGTTTTCGCACGGATCCCAATTTTTTTTCAAAATATTATATAACCTATGTCACTCAGGGTGAACGTAGCTTCCCAATAGTGAAAGACATTTTCAAATCGGTCCAGCCGTTTTGGAGCCTATTCAATCGAAACAAATAAACAAACCCTTCCTCACTGTTGGGAAGCTACTCTGTTCCTGAGTGACATAGGCTATAGAATATTTAAAAAAAAAAAAATAGGGATTCTTGCGAAGGGCGGCCAGCTATCCCTACTAATATTATAAATGCGAAAGTAACTCTGTCTGTCTGTCTGTCTGTCTGTTACGCTTTCACGCTAAAACTACTGGACCGATTTAAATGAAATTTGGTACAAAGAAAGTCTGGAGCCTGAGAAAGGACATAGGCTACTTTTTAACCGACTGCAAAAAAGGAGGAGTTCTACGCGGACGAAGTCGCGGGCAGAAGCTAGTTTTTATATATGTACTTATATTAAAATAATTTCTTACCATTAGCAGCGTCCTTATACGCGACATATTTGTACATAACAAGGTGTAGTAATGAGGCTACGGCGGCCACACACGCCATTATCCTGAAGGACTCTCTCCCGCCCGCCCTGCTGTACAACTGCCCGCCTATCAGCGAACCGAACGCAAAACCTGAAATATAATTATCTATAGACTAGTGTCCCGCTCCGGCTTCACGTGGGTGCTATAAACCTTCCTCTTGAATCACTCTATCTATAAAAAAAAACCGCTTCAAAATCCGTTGCGTAGTTTTAAAGATTTAAGCGTTAGGGATATAGGGACAGAAAAAGCAACTTTGTTTTATACTTATGTAGTGATACAAACTAAGAAAATTTTGTGCTAAATGCATTAGACGGTCAAATATTTTATGTAAATTTTGTTTATTTAATAGAATTAACATAAAAGTTCAAAATCAATTGAAATCAAAAATACGTTTATTCAAATTTGGCTTTCCCAAGCTCTTATACAAAATCTTTTACAAAATTCTTGCTTTCAGGCTAAAACTACTGAACCGATTTAAATGAAATTTGGTAAACAAATAGTCTAGAGCCTGAAAAAGGACATAGACTACTTTTAATTGCCTAATAAAAAAATAAATTAAAAATTTAACAAACCCCCGACATAAAAATCTAAAAGCCCTTTAAAAAGTATAACAATAATAAAAACTTAATATTAGTTACCTAAATATTAATATTTCTACAAAGAAAACGTCATGTCGGGGGGACCGTAGGTAAAGGTAGATTGTAGGTATTAAGTAGTAACACCATGTCGGTCGCCCCGACATGGCGTTTTCTTTGTAGAAATATTAATATTTAGGTAACTAATATTAAGTTTTTATTATTGTTATACTTTTTAAAGGGCTTTTAGATTTTTATGTCGGGGGTTTGTTAAATTTTTAATTTTTTGAACTACTTAACCGATTTTCATTATAATATCAATTTTGTAATATACACGTGATCCTCTTTCATTTGATACCCCTTTTGAGTATATTTGTAGATATTTGAATTTCCACGTCCACTTTAACTGCCTATAATTTTTGAATGACTCAACCGATTTTTATTATAATTTCAATTTTGTAATGTACTCGTGACCCTCTTTCATTTGATACCCCACACGAGTATATTTGTAGACATTTATTTTTCCATTCCCTCTTTCACCCCCCTCTAATTATTAAACTACTGAGCCGATTTTTATCAAACATAGCTAAGAACACTCCCGACATATTCACCTTTCAAACAAAAAAAACAGAATCCAAATCGGTTCATGCGTTAGGGAGCTATGATGCCACAGACAGACACACACACACACACACAGACACGTCAAACTTATAACACCCCGTCGTTTTTGCGTCGGGGGTTAAAAAGGGTTGTAACGGGTTAAAAGGGGGAGATGTAATGTATGAAACTCCACGCGAACGGAGTCGCGGGCAAAAGCTAGTATAAAAAAACTATTTACCAACACCGTCGTCCATCCCTGCGACTAACCCTTGCACTGTCGCCGAGTAACCCGGCGGCGCCACCGCGGCCGCGTACCCCACTATACACGAGTAGCAAAGAGCGTATGTAGGCCCTTGCATCACGGCCTGTTGACAACATATATATCACATCACGCCGCAGTCCCACACGGGCAGCCGGAGACCGCTCTCCACTTGCCAAGATCCCGACACACCTCTCTTGCTTCCTTCCTCAATACATACATATACTCACGCCACAGTCCCACAGGGGCAGCCAGAGACCGCTCTCCACTCGCCACGATCCCGACACACCTCTCTTGCTTCCTTCCTCAATACATACATATACTCACGCCACAGTCCCACAGGGGCAGCCAGAGACCGCTCTCCACTCGCCACGATCCCGACACACCTCTCTTGCTTCCTTCCTCAATACATACATCCACTCGCCGCGATCATTATTAGAGATGCCACGAATATTAGCCGAATATTCGGTATTCGGTCTATTCGGCCACTTTTCTTAGTATTCGGTATTGAAATCAACTGCCAGAGGGAGACAGGTCGCAACTTGTCGATAAGCATGAATTTTGCGCCGAATATTTGGTATTTTGGCCGACAGCGTTGCCGAATATTCGGTATTCGGCCAAATCACTATTCGTGGCAACTCTGATCCTGACACGCCTCGCTTGCTTCCTTCACACTCAACACATACTTAGTGAGAGTTAAGTGGAAAATAAAAGTCAAAATGACTTAATGCATTTTAACTAATTTTGACAAAATTTGCCATGATCTATACATAATTTTCATGAAAAGTGTTATCAGAATTTACAGAAGTCAGTATTCTGACTTTTCTGTAAGATATCACTATCAATCCTATTTAGTAAATTGTAACTGCGAAAGTAACTGTCTGTCTCGCTTTCATGCTAAAACTACTGAACCGATTTAAATTTAATTTGGTTCACAAATAGTCTGTAGTCAGAGCCTGAGAAAGAAAAAGGCTACTTTGAATTGCTAATTCCACGCGGTCAGAGTCGCGGGCAAGCCTTTTGCAAACTTTTGCTTCGCTTACATCAGGTAGTCTATTTGATACAATGAAACATACCTCTATATAAACCAAATGCCACGGATGCTGTATAAACGACACAAGCGCCATGCGCACCCCATAGCCGAATAAAGCCAGAGTGAGAGTCGCCCCGTAGCCCCATCGCTTTATAATTTTACCTGTAAATAATGTATAATAAATAACACAGCTGTACAAAAAAAAAACACAATTTTTAGAAATAATTTCTAATTGCTTCGCGGTTATTACACATTGGAATGAAACAAATATAAACGGATTTAACTCGCCTATTTTATTAGCGACTTGGACTTCGTGCTACGAATATGGAAACTGTGATGTTTTCGAAACGCCAGCCAATAAAATAAAATAAGCATTGTTGCATTTTTCTTTTATTGGATTGATGAAACTTTACTATTATCTTTACGTCAGAATGACATATTATAAGTAGGTTATATTAATTAATTAGCTTCTGCCCGCGACTTCGTCCGCGTGGAACTCCTCCTTTTTTGCAGTCGTTTAAAAAGTAGCCTATGTCCTTTCTTAGGTTCCAGACTTTCTTTGTACCAAATTTCATTTAAATCGGTCCAGTAGTTTTACCGTGAAAGCGTAACAGACAGACAGACAGACAGAGTTACTTTCGCATTTATAATATTAGTAGGGATACTAGCGGTCCCGGCAGACTTCGTCCCGCCCGGCAAAGAATCGATTTAAGTATCCTATGTCCTTTTCCTGGTTCTGAGCTACCTCTCCGCCAATTTTCAGCCAAATCGGTCCAGCCGTTCTTGATTTATAAACGGAGTAACTAACTAACACGACTTTCTTTTTTCTTTCGAAGAAGATTTAATTGCGTTAAGTACTCGTGCGCAGACCAAGTCGCGGGCTGAAGCTAGTTTTAAAGGTAAGTAAAATAAATGTATCTATGTATAAAATTTAACTCTACTCACCGGAGAGGAAGAAAAACAACAGTTCTCCTATGAAACTCTGCGCGGCGACCACTACTCCCTCTATTAGTTTAATTTGTCCCGTAGAATCCGTTTTTTCTGCTAGCTCCTCTAAAAACCTGAAAAAATATCTCACTCTAAACTTAATAAACATAATGTTAACTACAATCTATCAATCGAAATTCGATTAATATTTTTGGTTCAATACCATTAGTTCTTTAATTATAATGATATTTTTGTACAAAGACAAGAGTAGAAAAATTATAGACCCCCCAGTGGGATTCGAACCCACGCTTATGCCTTTACTAGCGGCAGCGTGCTAACCATTACACTATGGGAATCGACTGACAGGTCTTCGAATTTGTCTACTCCTTTTCAATTCGGTCTTTGTACTTTTTGTTTATATGCGAATTTTTCGCTTTAGCGCCATCTGTGTGAAATGTTTTGCAACATTTAGCACACACATAAACATAGCATCGCATATAAACAAAAAGTACAAGTACGCCCTTGCGTGGGTTCGAATCCCACTGAGAGTCACAATTTTTATATAATACATAATAAAAACATATAATTATAATACATACCAGAACATATAATAAATTATGAAGCTGTCGAACGTTCCGGCGATCACGGCAAACAAAATGAACACTAGTACTTTAGGCATCTTTAGGACATCGCGCAGCGCCTTGCCAGCGTCGTCCGGGCTCGACAGAGATGGCAGCTGAAGAAAAAAATTAAGTCGTAATTTAGTATAATCATTTATGATGCCTTCGCGGTTATTACTTTCTTGAACATTAGTTTTCATCTTCCGTCATTGTGGTTATTTATGTATTTTTGTGTGTCTATATATATTATTAAGTATATAAATTTATGTATTTATTTATGTAGTGTAATATCTTCCTATTTTATATTGTATTTATCATATGTGTATTATTTATTTGCGCCTACACATGCTCTCTGATCATTTCAAAGGTTGGCTGGTAGAGAATGCCGTATGGCATTAAGTTCGCCTTTTGTACATAATTTAGTTTTTTTTTGTGCAATAAAGAATAAATATTACACATTGGAATAAAACAACTATTAACAAAAATACGCGATTATTAATAAAAAATAGGCGAGTTAAAACCGTTAATAGTTGTTTCATTTTAATGCGTAATTTAGTATTTTCGAAGCTTGAGCCAATCACACTGACATCTGTACATAGCGGGATTAGAACCCACAACCCCCGGTTTCGTCAGACGCCGTTCAAGTATTACGTAAGCGGATTTATTACAATTATTTACGCACCGTCCCCCTTGTCAGCGAAAGTGAGCAAAGATCTTAGCCCCCCCCCCCATGCTTACGTAAACAATACTATCTAATTATATGCATTTTTTTTAAAAGTATTCTGTTTTTGTAATGATCATGAGCAGCATCCTAACTAATATTATAAATGCGAAAGTAACTCTGTCTGTCTGTCTGTTACGCTTTCACGCAAAAACTACTGGACAGATTTAAATGAAATTTGGTACGAAGAAAGTCTGGAGCGTGAGAAAGGATATAGACTACTTTTTAACCGACTGCAAAAAAGGAGGAGTTCCACGCGGACGAAGTCGCGGGCAGAAGCTATTTATAATAAGGGGCCATCCGTAAAGTACGTCACACAAATTTCATGATTTTTGAGAAACGAACAGTAACTCGATCATCTTCAGTCCATGGATTTTGAACCCACTCCTTTAAATGATTTTTAATTCAATTATTTTTTCAAATTACGCGACTTAATATCTACCTATAGATATATTAGATTTTGAAATGTGATGTCACGAAACTTAGGACCCCTCCCACCCCTTGTCACACTGTCGACCCCCTCCCCCCTTACGTGTGACGTACTTTATGGATGACCCCTGAAAGAATATACGGTTAGAAAAAAAAATCCAGCGAAAGCATCAAAAATTATTACAGTAACATTGCTACATACCTTCAACGCCCTACAGCTGTATAAATCCACAGTGGTCGCTATTATAGCTAATAAGAACGCGGGCGTGAAGTCTTTCTGTGCGTCATTTCTCGATACTAGGTCCACTAACCAGCCCCCTAGCAGGGCTGTGACTCCGTACCCTATTGTACCCCAAGCACGTTGGTTACCGTATTTTGATGCTCGGTCTTGACCTAAAAAAAAAAAAAAAAAACTATTAACGGATTTAACTCGCGTATTTATATATATATTTTTTTTGCTGATGTTACGGATTGTTCACAGTTTCCATAATCGTAGCAAGACTGACCTGACAATAGTCTAACGCTAAAGTAACTATAAAGAATGGAAAGTGTAAATAATCCGAAACGTCAGCAAATAAAATAAAATAAAAATACGCGAGTTAAATCCGTTAATAGTTGGTTCATTCCAAAATGTCTTTTTCCTGTTTACGCGCTCAATAAGCATGTATTTTGTGCCGAATATTCGTTATTCGGCCGACAGCGTTGCAGAATATTCGGTATTCGTCCAAATCACTATTAGTAGCAACTCTAATTGACCATAATTCTAACATTTATAGAAACAATATTTACTTAAAAAAAAGGAAAACATAATACCAACCTAAAACGTCAAAGCAGACAGCGTCACTGATGCAGTTGGCAACATTGAAAGCGACGGTACCAACACACATCAAAACAACAAACCCCCAAAACGTGGCGGATTTATAAAAATCATAATTATCTTTGTCTATGGCTTTCAAATCTGTCACATTAGCGCTTCCGTTCAAAGTGACATTTATTTCATTATCAAAGCAATATAGATCGCAGTTCGCTTTCGGCGCGCACGTCACCTCTCCCCCTCTAAATCCACTAAAATCCATATGCAAGAGCGAGCAAGATATATTGTTCACAGCTCCGTCCACAAACACCGTGTTAACATAGGTAGTATTTGGCAAGTAAACGTCAAATTTGACCATAGAGCATGACCATTGACAGGTAAACTTCTCTAGCGAGTCTGTGGCGTTTATTTGTTTTAAAATTATCGTGTCGTTTAGTCTGTGGATTTGTTCTGTGATTGTTGGGTTTTGTTCAGGCATCGGTAGGAACCATAGACAGCAGTACGATCCAGACATTACTGTTATTAATAGCATAAACACAAATTTTCTTTGACTCTGAAATAAATAAAAAATAAGACATTGAACTAAATCAACTATGTAACTACACACAAAATTTCATAATAATCGGTCCAGCCGTTTCGGAGGAGTTTGGCACAAACACTAGAGATGCCATTATTATTCGGATACAATTCGGTATTCGGCCGAATAATTCGTACTATTCGGCCGAATACTGAATACCAAAAAAAAGACTCTTCATATTAATCAAAAATATCAATACCAAATTAAAATACTTTAGTAAGTAAAATTTATCAATGGTAAGTTGTGAAGTGTATTTGTACTTACCGGCCAATAATCTACGACATACCCGAACAGGGGTTTAGCAGCCGCCCATAACAGTGGGAGAACTGAAGTCACCAGTCCCATCACTCCAGGAGATACTCCCAACTGCCTCCCAAACACGTTCATCTGAGGCAGGAGTGGACCCAGGGCTAGTGGACACATAAATAATTATTGTAGAGGCAGCCAGAGCCTGCTGTCCACGCGTCACGATCCCGACACACCGCTTGCTTCCTTCCTCAATACATACATATACTCACGCCGCAGTCCCACAGGGGCAGGCAGAGACCGCTCTCCACTCGCCACGATCCCGACACACCTCTCTTGCTTCCTTCCTCAATACATACATATACTCACGCCTGTCCCACAGGGGCAGCCGGAGACCGCTCTCCACTCGCCACGATCCCGACACACCTCTCTTGCTTCCTTCCTCAATACATACATATACTCACGCCTGTCCCACAGGGGCAGCCGGAGACCGCTCTCCACTCGCCACGATCCCGACACACCTCTCTTGCTTCCTTCCTCAATACATACATATACTCACGCCTGTCCCACAGGGGCAGCCGGAGACCGCTCTCCACTCGCCACGATCCCGACACACCTCTCTTGCTTCCTTCCTCAATACATACATATACTCACGCCACAGTCCCACAGGGGCAGCCAGAGTCCGCTCTCCACTCGCCACGATCCCGACACACCTCTCTTGCTTCCTTCCTCAATACATAAGTACTACATATACTCACGCCACAGTCCCACAGGGGCAGCGAGAGTCCGCTCTCCACTCGCCACGATCCCGACACACCTCTCTTGCTTCCTTCCTCAATACATACATATACTCGCGCCAGTCCCACAGGGGCAGCCAGAGACCACTCTCCACTCGCCACGATCCCGACCCACCTCTCTTGCTTCCTTCCTCAATACGTACATATACTCACGCCACAGTCCCACAGGGGCAGCCAGAGCCCGCTCTCCACTCGCCACGATCCCGACACACCGCTTGCTTCCTTCCTCAATACATACATATACTCATGCTACAGTCCTACAGGGGCAGCCAGAGACCGCTCTCCACTCGCCACAAACCTGACACACCTCTCTTGCTTCCTTCCTCAATACATACATATACTCATGCTACAGTCCTACAGGGGCAGCCAGAGACCGCTCTCCACTCGCCACAAACCTGACACACCTCTCTTGCTTCCTTCCTCAATACATACATATACTCATGCTACAGTCCTACAGGGGCAGCCAGAGACCGCTCTCCACTCGCCACAAACCTGACACACCTCTCTTGCTTCCTTCCTCAATACATACATATACTCACGCCACAGTCCCACAGGGGCAGCCAGAGACCGCTCTCCACTCGCCACAAACCTGACACACCTCTCTTGCTTCCTTCACACTCAATACGTAACTAAACCTTTTTTGCTGGATGTGTTTGTGTGCGCCAACTGGCGATAAACTCTATCTGAATCAATACGTTTTGCATCAATATTTAAGCTCCCATAAGGAATATCACTACATAGTATAAAACAAAGTCGCTGTCTGTCCGTCCCCATGTATGTTTAAATATTTAAAACTACGCAACGGATTTTGATGCGGTTTTTTTTAATAGATAGAGTGATTCAAGAGGAAGGTTTATAGCACCCGTGTGAAGCCGGGGCGGGACGCTAGTAAATGATAATTTCTCGATGTTTTCGTTAAGTGAAAGTGATTGATGGAGTGGTGATGAGTGCCAGGAAACGAGGGGACCTTGGCAGTGAATTATATTGAGTGTGACTCAATTGCTGACTCAATATAGTGTAATACCCCCTTTTATATATACATACTAGCTGTTCGCCCCGGCTTCGCACGGATTCTATAGCCTATGTTACTCAGGGTGAACGTAGCTTCCCAACAGTGAAAGAATTTTTCAAAATGGTTCAGGCGTTTTGGAGCCTATTCAATCCAAACAAACAAACCTTTCCTCTTTATTATATACTAGCTGTCCACCCCGGCTTCGCACGGATCATTTTTTTTTATAGCTTATGTTACTCAGGGTGAACGTAGCTTCCCAACAGTGAAAGAATTTTTCAAAATGGTTCAGGCGTTTTGGAGCCTATTCAATCCAAACAAACAAACCTTTCCTCTTTATAATATTAGTATAGATAAATGACAAAGACAATCATTTCAAAAGATCGTAACGTCGCGTTATGGTATAATTGTACTTTAGAAACAATTATTTGTTTGACTGTACGCTTAAGAGGACTGTGAACCTGTTAATTTTCATACAAAAGGCGATAACGTTTTACACCCTGTAAATATAGTTAGATTTTTATAATTTTTGGATATGTTGTAGATATAATGAGAAACTACGTCTGTACGTTTTGATTTTTAAGAAATATTGCTTACGCTAAAATTTATTAGCATCTAAAAATCTATATATAGATCTAAAAATCTATATTTAGATCTAGCGTAAGCAATATTTCTTAAAAATCAAAACGTACAGACGTAGTTTCTCATTATATCTACAACATATCCAAAAATTATAAAAATCTAACTATATTTACTGGGTGTAAAACGTTATCGCCTTTTGTATGAAAATTAACAGGTTCACAATCCTCTTAAGATAATATTATACTTAAACGTGTATTTGACTGTTAATAAACTAATTAAATGTTATCTGTCTGTCTGTATGATAAGAAACAGTTTTCTTATTGTGTAATAACTTGCTAATCCGATAACACGGAGTTACAATATCGCATTGTATACATAAGTAAAGCAGTCATTCAACCATTTATTTAGTTGGAATGAAACAACTATTAACGGATTTAACTCGCGTATTTTTATTGTATTTACTGACGTTTCGGATTCTTTACAGTCACTTTAGCGTTAGACTATTGTCAGCTCAGTCGTGCTACTATTATGGAAACTGTAAAGAATCCGAAACGTTAGCCAATAAAATAAAAATACGCGAGTCAAATCCGTTAATGGGTGGATCTTCGAGCGTTTGAGATGCCGTCATTGTTATCTACATCTATATCTATGATGTTTGCAAATAATATTATTAAGTATCGATTGAAATAGTATTTGTAACAGTACCGGGGGATAATATCACTCAAATTTTTGTTACTTATTGACTCTGTTCTTAAATATAGATGTAGAGGACAATGACGGCGTCTCAAACGCTCGAAGATCCACCCTAATAGTTGTTTCATTCCAATGTGTAATAACCGCGAAGGCATCAGAAATTACTTTTATTTAGTTTCACCAGTTCCATTGTCTGTCTGTCTGTTACGCTTTCACGCTAAAACTACTGGACCGATTTAAATGAAATTTGGTACAAAGAAAGTCTGGAGCCTGAGAAAGGACATAGGCTACTTTTTAACCGACTGCAAAAAAGGAGGAGTTCCACGCGGACGAAGTCGCGGGCAGAAGCTAGTAGGCTATAAAATAAGATGATCCGTGCGAAGCCTGGGCGGACAGCTAGTTGATATAATAAAGAGGAAAGGTTTGTTTGTATTGAATAGGCTCCAAAACAACTAGACCGATTTGAAAAATTCTTTCACTGTTGGGAAGCTACGTTCACCCTGAGTAACATAGACTATAGAATAGGTAATTTAAAATTAGGGAGCCGAGCGAAGCCGGGGCGAACCGCTAGTATTTTGATAAAATGGGGTCTCTATGTTTTTCACAGCTGTTTTAGAACCTCTATAGCAACAATGTACATCTTTATTGCAGACTATATTATTTAGATAACGGGTAATAATCATAAATAGTGTGATTAGATGAAAAGCAGACTTAAGCCATGTTATGTAGGTAATATAAGATTTCCTTGTAAGCCAAGTTTTCCTTGTATTTATAAGTAATTCTTGTGTACATACCAATATAATTTTAATCTCTAGAATGTTAACAGTTTTATAAGTAACAAATGTAGATCCCTACTAATATTTTAAATGCGAAAGTAACTCTGTCTGTCTGTCTGTTACGCTTTCACGCTAAAACTACTGGACCGATTTAAATGAAATTTGGTACAAAGAAAGTCTGGAGCCTAAGAAAGAACATCATAGGCTTCTTTTTAACCGACTGCAAAAAAGGAGTTCCACGCGAACGAAGTCGCGGGCAGAAGCTAGTATTACTATAAAATTGAACTTATACTAATAAATTTTTATTATTATTAGATTCTGCGACTTCATCTGTTATTATTGTAGTTTCATCAAATTCCATTCAATAGTTTTTGCATGAAAGAGGAACAAACATACATCATCATTCTTACAAACTATCATTTATAATATGAATATATTGTTATATCTAATAAGACATTCGCCCCGGCTTCACATGGATTCCTATTCTTTTTTTCAAAATATTCTATAGCCTATGTTACTCGTGGATAATGTAGCTTTCGAATGGTGAAAGAATATTTAAAAACGGTCCAGTAGTTTTTGAGCCTATTCATTACAACCAAACAAACAAAGTTTTCCTCTTTATAATATTAGTATAGATAGCCTATATGTTATTCTGATGTATAAGCTATGTAATTTGGAAAGATTCATCAAAATCCATTCAGTAGTTTTTGTGCGAAAAAGGATCAAACATACATTCATACATTCTAACAAACTCAAACTCAAATAATCATTTATTCAGGCTAGGCTCTTACAGGCACTTGTGAACAAACTTTTGCGTTTATAATATTAATAGGATATATCATCGTTGCGCCTGCAATAGCGCGTAAGAGCAATTTGCAATACCGCATATCAGTATTTTATCAATTTTTTAGGAGGAAGAAATAATTGGTTACCAATAGACACTCAGAAGTTGATGGCGCTAAAACTAATTTTTGCTAATTTCTGTAAATACCTGGTATTGCAAATTGCTCTTACGCGCTACTACAGTCATTACAGTCGCACCGACAATATATATCTGTATCAATATATCTTCTTATGCTATATTTTTTATTGAAAAATAAATATTATCTGATATTTTAATTGTTTTTTAATGTACAAATATATTGTGGTTTGATACTACACTTATCAATACAATGAAGATTATTTTTATAGACCTAAAAAATTTACTTAGGGCAAAGAAATACCAATATTACCTAAAGTTAATACTTACAGATATTTTTGGAACATATTAAGAGAGAAATAATTTGAATATCTATTCAATTGGGTTACTCTATCAACTGTAAAGAATTCTAACAAGAAAATATTACAATATAATTTTAAATAACTACTTTCGTAAAATTCACAATCACTAAATCACAGCGCATTTAAACATTGCGAAAGATCTCAGAAACGATTCGTATTTACATAACATAAATATACAACGAGTTTTAAGTAATTAAATAATACATAAATTAAAAAATAATTACTAAACAAGAACGTACCAGCGAAAAAGAAGAAAAAGTGCGCCTTTATAGGCAGGAGGCCTCTGTTGACTTTTATCTTCATTTTTAATTGGTTTATCGCCTCGGAATCATTTATAAAATTGAAGTTTACATGTTATAACAGTACTGTTTACGATGCACAGCTGTGGACTTGTGCACTTGATTTTAAGAACCTAGTTCATTGACATTTGATAGATAAGTGACGTCGCTGAGGCTAAAATAGCCAGTAAAAAAAATACGCGTAAATAATTAAATTTTATTATATATTGTTGTGTATAATGGTCAGTTAGTTCAAATACATTTTTTTATTTAGTTTATATATACTATTAATATGGAAATAAAGTTTATTTATTTAATTCATTTGTAGAGAAAAGGTTGGCATCACAATAACAGTGTTGCTAGTAACAAAGGCTTCCGGATGTTTGGATTCCTACTTTTTAGCTTTTGTTTATTCGAAGGTTACTTGTAGTAACCTTGGCCTGTGATTTCTATATGTATTGTCTTTGTAGCATGAATTCGAACGGGCCTTTTGTTGCGTTTAGGCAGATGCAAATTTACTTAATGAAAATAGTTTTAATAGTGTCAAGTAAACAAAGTTTGCAATATTGGTGTATTGTTTAAAAAACTCAGTTTTTACTTACATCTGTAGAATTTGCACAATAACAAGTCTTAGAAGATTCAACATTTTAAAGTACTAAAAGAAAAACTAATTATGATTCATGACATACGTCATCATCCTCTGACCGTAATAAATTTGTAGGAAATGAATAAACTAGCACCAGTCCTAACCTGACAGTTAGTGCTTCAGCTTGACGTCATGCGAGCAATGACCATTTAGCGATTGTGATTTAGTGGTGATTTTATTCAACTCTTTGATGTTTTCAGTGTTATAGTAAACATGGAGACTGAACGAATGATAGAAGACACAACTCCACCTCAGGTACGGCTTAAAATATATTAGGGTATACCGTTCTGTCATGGCTGATTCCGCCATCTTTGGACCACTCAATTTGGGTTCGATTATTTTGTGTTTTGAGGGCAACCTGACACGAAATAACTTGCTCCTCATGATTAACACTTCGCCCATCGTTAGAAACCTTGCGATGCCACAAATTCCACTTAAAAACTGTCTAAACAAAAATCTCGTATGCCTGTTACTTTTCCTGCATTGCAGTGGTTTCTAGGAAAAATAATTTTGACTGAATCTTTTGATTTATTTCGCGTTTTCCTTATAACATTATCCTTATTCGGTTGCACTAAAGTCGTATAAGAATGCAACTGTAGCAATTATTAACTTATTACGACCGTAAGCAGTCATAATCGTCATTTTAACATTTCCTTAGTTACCGTTAGAATTACACGAAATACTTTGAGAAAACTCGACAAAACATCAACAACTATGCATATAAACGTAGTTCATGGACTTATTTACACGCTAAAACTTATTTACATTACTTTTTTCAATCTTTTGTATGTAAAAATTCGGTGTGCCACTTTCGTGCTTATTTCGCAATTATCCCCAGTTTCTACGAAAATCTTGTTTCATGACATAACTTAGTACTTCTCTACGTCGCATAGCGTGTAATAAACGTTATGAATTGTACAGGTTTATTAATTTTTTGTTATTGTTTGAAAACAGGTCAGTTTTACACTTGTGATTCTTAAGTTACTTAACAGCCATATGTTTGGTTAGTTAGTTACCAGAATTCTGCCAATATTTGATATGTTTATTCAGTTTAAAGTAAAAGTGCTTGTGTCTTTATATGAAAGAGGAATCTTGCCTATATTGGGACGATCCAGATATTCTTACAATGTTTGTATTTTTTATTTAAACCCTAGTAGGTACAGTGAATATATTTAAGCTGTTGTGTTTTGATGATAAATAAAATATATTTGGACAATTCACACCAAATGATCTAGTCCCAAATTTAGCAAATTTACACATTAGAAAAATTGAATATAAGTACCTATTTGAGCTGTTGTGTTTTGATGATAAATAAAATATCTTTGGACAATTCACGCCATTTGATCTAGTACCTCCACAAAGCTTGTACCTACTATGGGTATTGGACAACGGATAAACATACATAAATATATATAGACATCCAAGACTCAGGTACAGCCAGTGCTCATCACACTAACATGTGCCACTAGCAGGATTAGAACCCGCAACACCGAGTTTAGTAGTCTGGGGCTCTGACCACTAGGCCAACAGGCCATCAGGGATAATATTTCAAGTTTCAAAAGTCATAAATAAAATAAAGACTAATATATATTTTATTATGGCATGTCTAGATCATGGATTTGGTTGGGTTTGATGTTCACGTGGGTCCGTGTATTTTACTTTGAATTAAATTCAAGAAGCATGTGTAGACTTTGGAATGAAACAACTATTAACGGATTTAACGTATTTTTATTTTATTTTATTAGCTGACGTTTCGGATTCTTTACAGTTTCCATAATCGTAGCACGACTGAGCTGACAATAGTCTAACGCTAAAGTTTTGTTAAACTTTAGCTTTAATAGTTGTTTCATTCCAATGTGTAATAACCGTGAAGACATCAGAAATTATCATGTGTAGACTTATTTATTATTATACACAAAGTCTAAATAATTAAAATAACAATGGATATATAGCAAACATTAGGAGAGAATATATTAGACTAACAATACACAAACCTGCTTACCCGGGGTAAGTACCTCATGGCCCGGGGTAAGTACCTCATGGCCTGGCCTCTTACAGTTTACAATTTAAAATCTTTTCAAATAGTGCTTATAGGCTCTTAGGCTGCATAAGTGCCTTTAGTAGCTACATGCAGCATTATATTACTGTTATAAAACAGATATAAAACAAAACTAGTCTTAAATTTAATGTTTTTAAAGATTTATGTTCTAATATTTTTTATAGTTATTTTATTCCAATGTGTAATAACCGTGAAAATACTTTACTAGCATGTGTGTGGCCTATATGTTATTCTGATGTGTAAGCTATACCACTGCATAGTTTCATCATAATCAGTTCAGTACATTTTGCGTTAAAGATTAACAAACATGGTGTAAACAGACTAAAAATATATCTAAGGTAATTTTCGACACTCGCAAGGGTATCAAAACCTACATGGAACTTCTAACCCTGCCTGTACCTCGCTACTTGGGGCTAGTACATACATCCCTACTTCCCTACTAATATTATAAATGCGAAAGTAACTCTGTCTGTCTGTCTGTCTGTCTGTCTGTTACGCTTTCACGCTAAAACTACTGGACCGATTTAAATGAAATTTGGTACAAAGATAGTCTGGAGCCTGAGAAAGGACATAGGCTACTTTTTAACCGACTGTAAAAAAGGAGGAGTTCCACGCAGACGAAGTCGCGGGCAGAAGCTAGTGTTAAATAAATATCTTTGGACCATTTGCACCAATTGATCTAGTCCCAAACTAAGCAACACTTGTACTATGGGTACTAGACAACGGATAAACATACATGAATACATACAGACATCCAAAACTCAGGTACAGATGCCAGTGCTCATCACATTGACATCTGCCCCCAACAGGATTCGAATCCGCAACCTCTGGTTTCCTAGGCCAGTACATACATTATAATCATAAGCGGTGTTTTCTAAGGTAACTTTCGACACTTGCAAGGGTATCAAAACCTACAGGGAACTTCTAACCTAGGCTAGTAGGTACATACACGGTGGTCATAAGCGAGTGTGTTTCCAGGTGACGTCGCTGACCTCCCTGGACAGCGGCGTGCGGCCGGTGCCTAGCAGCCCCGCGTACACCGCCGAGAGGGACTCCTGTCTCCACCTGTTCGCGAGATGGAACGAGACGGACCAGGTATGTATTTCATCATCATCATCATCATCATCTTTCAACCTGTCGCAGTCCACTGCTGGACATAGGCCTTTCCGATTGCACGCCACGGTGCTCGATCTTCGGCTGCTTGCATCCAGCTCCTGCCAGCCATCTTAGTCGTCACTCCACCTTGCCTGAGGACGTCCTACAATACACTTGCCGAGACGGACCAGGTATGAATTATGATGCTCTTATTAGAATAGTGGGGGGTCTTTGAGCGTTTGATACGCCGTCATTGTCTCAGACTCCTGCCTCCACCTGTTCGCGAGATGGAACGAGACGGACCAGGTACGATTAACGTGACCATTTATTTTTTTGACTCAAAACCGGGACACTGGTTTCAGTTCGATTAACATTAAGTTAATGAAAAAAAAAAAGGATTTTTATCCCCCGACGCAAACGAAGGGGGCTCCGCGGTTTTTGAACATCGTTGTCGGGAATTGCGTAAAATGGTTCTGTTTTCGGTAAACGGGACAATTTTGCATCCCATAGATTATTTCGGGGACACCGGACATCTAGTTACAAAACGGGACGTTAGGTACTCACTAGAATAGTTAGGATCTTTGAGCCTTGAGACGCTGTTGTTATAATCTCGGACAATATTCAAGATCAGATTAAGCCTAAATAATAACGAAAGTGATATTATCTGTCTGGTGATTGAGGTGAGTAATAGTACATTACGCACCGAGGCCAGTATACTATTTTTCTGTTCGACGAAGCCAGAAAGCGGCAATTACATTTAGCGCAGCGGCCAGAAAGTTGGCGCGTTCCGGCCGGAGGATAGAAAAGATTATTCTTTAGGGCCACCCCACATCTAGCGTCTCTCGAAGGTCGACGTCGCAGCGACGTTCACGCGGCGTCGACGCCGCGTCCGCGCAACGTCTCCTGGACGTCCTGGCGACCAACGTCCAGTCATCGCCAGGACGTCCAGGAGACGCTGCGCGGGCGTTGGTGAGGCGTCGACTTTCGGGAGACGCTAGATGTGGGGTGGCCCTTACTCACCTCTGTTTACGAGTTGTGTGTGTGTCTTATTCATCATAGGAATAATTGTTACATCTATTAACGAGTTGTGTCTGTCTGTCTGTGCGTCAGGTGGAGTTCGTGGAGCAGCTGCTGGCGCGCATGTGCCACTACCAGCACGGGCACATCAACGCGTACCTCAAGCCGATGCTGCAGCGGGACTTCATCAGCATGCTGCCGAGTGAGACTTGTTTATACTTAGCTAGGCTAGGATTATTAATACTGAGCTAGGCTAGGATTATTAATACTGATCTAAGTTAGGATTATATATATTATCAATACTGAGCTAAACTAGGATTAGGTAATTCGTTTGATATTATTAATAACTAGCGGATCCGGCAGACGTTGTCCTGTCCCAAAAAATTTCATCAAAATCGGTCCAGCATTGTGAATGTAAACCATCCTCAAACCCCCTGGAATATACACAAAAAATTTTATCAAAATCGGTCCAGCCGTTTAGGAGGAGTTCAATGACTAACACACGTACAGAAGATTTATATATATTATTAATCATTAATCATAAGCTAGGCTAGGATTATTAATACTGAGCTGAGTTAGGATTATGAATACTGAGCTAAGCTAGGATTATTAATACAGAGCTAAGCTTAAAACACTGCCGAGTGAGATACGCTTTTGATTACTGTTTGACCGAAACCGAAGGTACGGTAGCATTGTAGTTTCGGCCGAAACCAACGTTTGGTTGGATTATAATGGGTGCGTTCCACTAAGCGCCCGCAACGCTCGTGACACCCTCTGTATCGTTCCACTTAACGCCCGTGGTCGTTGCGAGCGATGGCTCGACGTCATAGATGACGTCACTGTTCGCGACCACATCGCGCCCACTTCGCCCACAAAATATTGGTGGGTCAGAGTGGGCTTTCGTCGCTCACGATGTGCGTTCCACCTATAAACATTCGCTTACAACGCCCGCGGTGTTTTCTCGTTAGCGGAACGGCAATTTCTACGGTCGTGATCGACAGCATTGCGAGCGTTAAGTGGAACGTACCCAATGGCGACGAAAGCCCACTCTGACCCACCAATATTTTGTGGGCGAAGTGGGCGCGATGTGGTCGCGAACAGTGACGTCATCTATGACGTCGAGCCATCGCTCGCAACGACCACGGGCGTTAAGTGGAACGATACAGAGGGTGTCACGAGCGCTGCGGGCGCTTAGTGGAACGCACCCTATGTGGCCGAAATCGAAGGCGTGGCATGGCCATGCATGTTGCCGAGTAAGACACGTTTGTCATTGTAATGATACAACTGTAGACGGATTTAACTGAACTCGATCGTGCTATGATTACGGAATCTGTTTTAGGTTAGGGGGCTATTCATAAAGTACGTCACATGAATTTCATGATTTTTTAGCCCCCCTCCCCACCCCCGTCCTTGTAACAGGTGGTCACATTTCTGAGGGGGGGGGGGGTTAATTTAATAAAAAGTTAATAGTTATAAAAAGTTCAAGTTTTTAACCCTTACAGTTTAGGCCCTGCGTTGATACATCAGCCAATGTCATTCAGTCGGCTTTCGCTTATACAGATTTAGTTTGCAAGTAAAAAAATCTTGAAAACAGCTGATTGAGGAAATAGCAAATACAGAAATTCAATAAAAACACATTCTGAGTTAATAATCTATACTAATATAATAAAGAGGAAAGGTTTGTTTGTTTAGATTGAATAGGCTCCAAAACAACTGGATTTCGATTTGAAAAATTATTTCACTGTTGGGAAGCTACACTATTCCCGAGTGACATCCCTGTCTGTCTGTCTGTTACGCTTTCACGCTAAAACTACTGGGCCGATTTTAATGAAATTTGGTACAAAGAAAGTCAGGAGCCCGAGAAAGGACATAGGCTACTTTTTAACCGACTGCAAAAAAGGAGGAGTTCTACGCGGACGAAGTCGCGGGCAGAAGCTAGTAGGCTATAAAAAAAGGGATCCGTCCGAAGCCGGGGCGGGTCGTTAGTATAGCAATATTTCAACAAACAAACAGTATAAATTCAGTTACAAACGTCACTATGTTATCTCAGTATTGCATATAGTATGTTTTTTTTGTCATTCATTGAATTACAAATTTCTGTAGCTGCCGATATTGCTATTTGAATTTTAAATCTCGGAAAGTGTACCTTGAAATTTTAATACGTTACGTATACGCCTCTTAAGCTTATTCGAGTGGGAATGAAACAACTATAAAGGAGTCTGCCCACTACACCGTATCATACCATGACATAGTATCATGCTTTTCTATACAAAGAATATTTTTTTGCCTGACACGTACATAGCACGGTCATGGTATGGTACGGTGTAGTGGGCAGACTCCTTAAACGGATTTAACGTATATTCTATGTTTTGAAAACTTTGCAGTTCCCTTATTCGTAGCACGACTAAGCTGAATGATAACGTTATTCTAAATCACTACATAGTGTAAAACAAAATTGCTGTCGCTGTCTGTCCGTCCCTATGTAGGTATGCTTAAATCTTCAAAACAACCAACGAATTTTTAAGTGGTTTGCTGATTCGAAAGGAAGGTTTATTGCGCCCGTGTGAAGCCGGGGCGGGTCGCTAGTTTTTATGTAAATCCAAAAAATATATATTATAAGCGTTTTTTTTTTTAATTTATTTTGTAATATTTGTAATAAGTCGTAGGGGTTATTGGGTATTGTTATGTTTATCGACTGGATGAACCGATTTTGATGATTCTTTTTTTCTATTGGAGTCAAACAACTATTAACGGATTTAACTCGCGTATTTTTATTTTATTTTCTGACGTTTCGGAATCTTTACAGTTAATAGTTGTTTCATTCCAATGTGTAATAACGCGGAGGTATCAGATTTTTTTTTTTTTCATTACCTAGTGCTTATTTTTTTTTTTTTAATTTCTATTACAGAGAAGGGCCTCGACCACGTGGCGGAGAACATACTCTCGTACCTGGACGCCGGGTCGCTCTGCGCCGCCGAGCTGGTCTGCCGCGAGTGGCAGCGCGTGATCTCCGAGGGGATGCTGTGGAAGAAGCTCGTCGAGAGGAAGGTGCGCACCGACTCGCTGTGGCGGGGGCTCGCCGAGAGGAGGGGATGGTGAGACATACATATATACTACTAGCTTCTACCAGCTACTTCGTCCGCGTGGAATAGTTATTTTCCCCGTTTTTTACACATTTTCCACTGTTTCTTCGCTCCTATTGGTCGCAGCGTGATGTTATATAGCCTAAAGCCTTCCTCGATAAATGATCTATCCATCAAAAAAAGATTTTTTCAATTCGAACCAGTAGTTCCTGAGATTAGCGCGTTCAAACAAACAAACTCTTCAGCTTTATAATATTAGTATAGATTACCTATACTTGTTATTGTAAATTATACTTTAGAGTGTCGAGGGCTCCTAAATGACTGGACCGATTCGAAAATTTCTTTCACTGTTGGAAGCTACACTATGCCCAAGTGACATGGGCTATAAAAAAAAGGCATCCGGGCGAAGCCGGGGCGGACAGCTAGTAATTTCGTCATGGTGTAATAGCGACTGCTCTACTCACTTTCGTTCTCAACATGCGCTACGTATTGTTCTGTATGAAAGAAAGAAAGAAAAAGAAAAGAAATTTATTTTGCAAATATTCACATGCTTAATTATAAAAAAACTAGTTTCTGCCCGCGACTTCGTCCGCGTGGAACTCCTCCTTTTTTGCAGTCGGTTAAAAAGTAGCCTATGTTCTTTCTCAGGCTCTAGACTATCTGTGTACCAAATTTCATTTAAATCGGTCCAGTAGTTTTAGCGTGAAAGCGTGACAGACAGACAGAGTTACTTTCGCATTTATAATATTAGTAGGGATGAAAATATAATAAAAAATCATTAACCGCCGAGAAAAACTAAAAAGCAACAAAAAACAATAGCGCACAGAAAAAAAAAAAAAAATTTGTCATTTATAACGACCAATATTTTGGTTGTGACGTCTGATATTCTTGAAGTTCAGTCTTGAGAACCTCCTCGGTTTGTTTCACGGCTCGGTCTTCTATTTATAACATGTCTGTCTGTCTGCTCTCAGGATCCAGTACCTGTTCAAGCCGAAGCCCGGCTGCCAGCACCCGTCTCACTCGTTCTACAGACAGCTGTACCCCAAGATAATACAGGACATACGATCCATAGAGGACAACTGGCGGATGGGAAGACACAATCTACAGGTTAGTTGATCTTAAATCTATATATTATAAGCGAAGGCTGGCTGGCTGGCTGGTTAGCTGGCTGGCTGGTTAGATAGATGGACGGATGGTTGGCTGGCGAATGGCTGGCTGGCTGGATGGCTGGCTGGCTGGCTTGCTGTCTAGATTGCTGGCTGGCTGTCTGGCTTGCTGGCTGGCGAATGGCTGGCTGGCTGGATGGATGGTTGATTGGCTGGCTGGCTGGCTTGCTGGCTAGATAGCTGGCTGGCTGTCTGGCTTGCTGGCTGGCTGGGTGGCTGGGTGGCTTGCTGGCTAGATGGCTATCTGGCTGGCTGGCTGGTTAACGACTGACTGGCTGGAACAACTGAAAATTAACTACTAAAGTTGACACCCGGTGTCAGTGACGTTTCGCTAGAGAGGCCAATGACAATTTATCATTAGAATTTAACAAAATACTTAACAACCCGAATTTTATGGATATATTATGTTGTCGACTAAAAATTTTTAATAGAGTCATACTACGTGTATGGGAATGAGTAATGAGACCTTTCATATTTTTAGGAATGACATAAAAAAAAATATTTTAATGAATTAACGAATTTGACATCTAATTTTATATACCTTTTGCTCTTTTGTGGAATATCTATACTAATATTATAAAGCTGAAGAGTTTGTTTGTTTGTTTAAACGTACTAATCTCAGGAACTACTGGTTCGAATTCAAAAATTCTTTTTTTGTTGGATAGACCATTTATCGAGGAAGGCTTTAGGCTATATAACATTACGCTGCGGCCAATAGGAGCGGAGAAACAGTGGAAAATGTGTAAAAAACGGGGAAAATATGAAGCCTTATGAAAAGTGACAGAAGACTTTGACATGTTTGACGAAACAATCGGACGGGCAGGACTACGTCTGCCGGGGCCGCTAGTACCATATAATAATATAACATATATTTGTTTTGTTCGCAGAGGATAAACTGCAGATCGGAGAATTCGAAAGGTGTCTACTGTCTACAATACGACGACAACAAAATAGTATCCGGCCTCAGAGATAACACTATCAAAATATGGGACAGAAAGACTTTACAGTGTGTTAAGGTACGTATATATGTCTATATTTTTTTATTTTTATTTATTCTTTATTGCACAAAAAAACACTAATGTACAAAAGGCGAACTTAATGCCATGCGGCATTCTCTACCAGTCAACCTTTGAGATGAACAGAGAGCATGTGTAGGCGCAAATAAATAATACACATAATATGATAAATACAATATAAATTAGGAAGATATAACACTACATAAATAAATACATAAATTTATATACTTAATAATATAAATAGATACATAAAACTACATAAATAACCACAATATATTAATATAATAAAGATGAAATGTTTATTTGTTTGGATTGAATAGGCTCTTAGACGATTTGAAAAATTCTTTCACTGTTGGCAAGCTGTGTTTGGCTGAACCCTGAGTAACATAGGCTATAGAATATTTTGAAAAAAAATTTAGGGATCCGTGCGAAGCCGGGGAAGACCTCTAGTTTTATATACTACTACTATTATAAAGGCGAAAGTTTGTAAGTATGGATGTATGGATGTATGGATGTTTGTTACTCTTTCACGTAAGAACTACTGAATGGATTTGAATGAAACTTTACCACAATATAGCTTATACATCAGAATAACACATAGGCTGTATTTTATAACGATATTGTGTGAAGTACTCATCGTGCGCAGACGAAGTCGCGGGCAGAAGCTAGTTTTATATATATTGCACACCTAGATCTAAAGAGAGTTAACCCTTCGGATGTTTTTCTAGACGAAGCTAAAAACTGACTAACATGTCCATGTGCACGCAGGAGTTTTCTGTATAACTTTTTTAGCCTTTCTAGCGAATAAGATAAACTTCCTCAAGTAATACATTGAAATTACTACAACTCTAACGTAGTTATTAAGGCACTACTGTTACTAACATTAATATGGATCATGAAGGTCTGTAATGAATCGTTTCGTTATTTTATTTATTTCATTTAATACTTTGTTTCCACAATACAATATTTTAATTATATTAATTATCCCCATCAGGAACTCCAAGGCCACACAGGCTCGGTGCTCTGCCTACAGTACGACGAGCGCGCCATAATATCCGGATCATCGGATAGTACAGTGCGCGTGTGGGACGTGAACACGGGAGCTATGCTCAACACGCTCATACACCACTGCGAGGCGGTGCTGCACCTGCGCTTCTGCAACGGGATGATGGTCACGTGCAGCAAGGTGAGGGGAAAGACAGAATGATCCTACTACTATTATAAAGGCAAAAGTTTGTATGTATGGATGTATGGATGTTTGTTACTGTTTCACGTAAAAACTACTGAATGGATTTGAATGAAACTTTACCACAATATAGCTTATACACCAGAATAACATATAGGCTATATTTTATAACGATATAGTGTAAAATACTAATCATACGCAGACGAAGTCGCGGGCAGAAACTAGTAGTGATATAAAAAGATAGGGCTATAAAAAGAAACATAGGTATATAAAAAGAAATAAAGGGATATAAAAAGACAGGGCTATAAAAAGAAAGATAGGGATATAAAAAGAAAAATATGAATATAAAAATGTAGTAGGACAAAAAGAAAGATGGGAAAATAAAAACATAGTGGAGTAAATGTTGAAATGTAACGCTGGCCATCTCGATTATTTTATAATAGCTTATGTCAGTACTTGATGTCACTCCTCTTTTATTCTTCTTATTCGTATGTTATATTAATTATAGTTGTTCTTATTGTACTCTGCTTTATTATATTTCCAATAGTAAAGACGATAGTTGATAAAAGAAAGATACAGTGATATAGAAGAAAGATAGTAGGGTAAAAAGAAAGATAGAGATGTAAAAAGATAGTGGGGTAAAAAGAAAGATAGGGTTGTAATGGTATAAATAAAATGATAGGGATATAAATGGATAGGCGCGTAATAAAGACATTTTGGGACGTCAACACTGGACTATGCTCATGACACTCATACAATAAAGAAAGATACGGAGTTAAAAAAAAAGATAGCGGGATAAAAACTTAGGTGGGTAAAGCGTCGTCCATTATTTTCTCCATGAAGTAATTTAGTAGAGACCTAGGCAAATAAAAATGTCTTTCTTTTTTATTTCACTTTTTTTACAAATAACGCAATATCTATACTAATATAATTAAGAGGAAAGGTTTGTTTGTTTGGGTTGAATAGGCTCCAAAACGGCTGGACAGATTTAAAGAAAATCTTTCACTGTTGGAAAGCTACACTATTCCCGAGTGACATAGGCTATAGATTTTATTTTTTTTTAATAGGAATCCGTGCGAAGCCTGAGCGAACCGCTAGTATATAATACTAGCGGCCCGTCCCGGCTTCGCACGGGGGGACTTAAGATTTTTTTAAGGCCTCAGAAACGATATTTTTCCCCCGTTTTTGAAACATTTTCGGTTACTGCTCCGCAACTATAAGACCTAGCGTGATATTATATAGCCTATGTTACTCGGGGATAATGTAGCTTTCCAAAGGTGAAAGAATTTTTGAAATCGGTCCAGTAGTTTCGGAGCCTATTCATTACAAACATACAAAAATACAAATCTTTCCTCTTTATAATATTAGTATATGATATATCTCTTGTACAATTCCAGGACCGCTCGATAGCGGTGTGGGACATGACCTCCACCACGGAGATCATGCTGCGGCGCGTGCTGGTCGGCCACCGCGCCGCCGTCAACGTGGTCGACTTCGACGAGAAGTACATCGTGAGCGCGAGCGGCGACCGCACCATCAAGGTGAGCTGTTTGGAGTTTTTCAACCCGTTTTCACCCCCTTTCAACCCCTTGAGGAATGAGAGGTGCTCGTGTGATTTTAGGCTTCAAGCCATTTTCAACCCCTTGAGGAATGCTAGGTGCTTGTGCAATTTTAGGCTTCAAGCCATTTTCACCCCCTTTCGACCCCTTGAGGAATGAGAGGTGCTTGTGCAATTTTAGGCTTCAAGCCATTTTCACCCCCTTTCAACCCCTTGAGGAATGCTAGGTGCTCGTGTGATTTTAGATTTCACACCCTTTTAACCCATTTTCACGTCCTTTATTTGGTGTTAGCTTCGTAACCGAGTATATCGTCAGATTTTCAATCCCCTTTTTGACCTCCATTTTCACCCCCTTTCACCTCATATAGGAATGAGTCTTTGTGCATAGAATAGTTTTTAGTTTCATCTCCGTTCAACCCGTTACCACTCCTAAAGATATATAATGAATGTATTTTGGGATAAAAACTATCGTATATACTATTGACAAATAAAACCTTACAAAAACACCTTTATATGCGATGTAAATTTTCATAAAACTTACCCCTTTTTTGGAGTGAAGGGTGGAAATTTGTAAAAAAAAATTTTTATCTTTATTTTACCTTTATTTATATAATGTATAAACGTCCTTCCAGGTGTGGAACACATCGTCCTGCGAGTTCGTGCGCACCCTCAACGGGCACAAGCGCGGCATCGCCTGCCTGCAGTACCGCGACCGGCTGGTGGTCTCCGGCTCCTCGGACAACACCATCCGGCTGTGGGACATCGAGTGTGGACAGTGCATCCGGGTGCTGGAGGGACACGAGGAGCTGGTCCGGTGTATACGGTGAGTGCAGCCCCCGCAGGCCCCGCCGGCGGGGTCGAAGACGTCCACATACACCCGGCGCGCGTCGGACCTATCCGCAGGGACCTTCTGTTCCCTCGCAACAAAATAGTCGTGTCAACACACCTCCTGACACGGCCCGAGCCGAGGTGCGACCCCCACCTTGGGGGGCCCTCTAGGCTAAAAACCCTAAACTCAACCCAAAAGGCTTAAGAGTCTCCTTTCAGGAGTCTCGCCACCCGGCCGGTTTTGCAGTGAAGGCTCATTAGCTGGCCAACTGCGCTTCAGTATTCAGTTCGAAAAAAATAAAAAATAAAAAGGTCCCCGCAGACACACCAGAGAGTGGTCTCCGGACCCTCAGTGGACGGCTTGTCTCATCGCAGGCCTGTAGCTTGTCTCTCATCACAGGCCAGCAGCTTGTCTCTCAACGCAGGCCAGTAGCTTGTCTCTCATCGCAGGCCAGTAGCTTGTCTCTCATCGCAGGCCAGTAGCTTGTCTCTCATCACAGGCCAGCAGCTTGTATCTCATGTTTATTATGTTATTAACGTGTGTGTTTGTCTGTCTGTCTGTGTGCAGGTTCGACAACAAGCGGATAGTGAGCGGCGCGTACGACGGCAAGATCAAGGTGTGGGACCTGCCCGCCGCGCTCGACGTGCGCACGCCGCACCAGGACCTCTGCCTGCGCACGCTCGTCGTGAGTACACACACGCACCGCGCACCACGCACCATGCACTAACACACACACACAGCGCGGACACAGCCGGAGACACACACAGCGCGTTCCACTAAGCGCCCGCAACGCTCGTGACGCCCTCTGTATCGTTCCACTTAACGCCCGTGGTCGTTGCGAGCGATGGCTCGACGTCATAGATGACGTCACTGTTCGCGACCACATCGCGCCCACTTCGCCCACAAAATATTGGTGGGTCAGAGTGGGCTTTCGTCGCTCACGATGTGCGTTCCACCTATAAACATTCGCTTGCAACGCCCGCGGTGTTTTCTCGTTAGTGGAACGGCAATTTCAGCGGTCGTGGTCGACGGCGTTGCGAGCGTTAAGTGGAACGTACCCATAGAGAGCGGGCACACACACATCGCGCGCACACACACCACGCGGAAACACTCACACACACCACTCGCTTATGACACTGACACACAGAGACATGACACACACAAAAACATGTGTCATATTAGTACCTAATATTAATTTTCTTTGTAAAAATATCAATACCTAGGTAATTAAGAAAACTTCATGTCGGGGGGACCGCTTCTCATTTAGCTGTACCTACTTAATATTTACAATCTACCTAAACTTACGGTCCCCCGACATGAAGTTTTCTTTGAAGAAATATTAAAGAGAACATTCCCGACATGTTTTCAACCGATAAAAACGGATGAGGTTCTCAATTCGACGCGTATATTTTTTTTTTTTCTTTTTTTTTATGTATGACCACGCATAATTTTTTACAGAGTGGTTCGATTTTGATAATTCTTTTTTATTAGAAAGGGTATACTTCGAAGTTGGTCCCATTTTAATTTGAAAAAAAAATTTCCAACCCTAAGGGTAGAAAAATAGGGGATGATTAAATTTTCATGCACCGATTGTATCGTTTGACCATGTTTAACTTTTTACAGAGTAGTCCGATTTTGTTAATTCTTTTTTTATTGGATAGGGCATACCTCAAAGTAAAAATTTGGAAAAAAGAAACCTATCCTAAGGGTGGGAAAAAGGGGGTAATTTATTGTTCACTAAAAGTTAATAGCAAAATCAAGGTAGGTAGCTATTTTAAAAATAATTAAAAATTAAGCATGTAATATATTGTATAATTTATGGCCACAGAAAATTATAAAATAATGAAGCCTCAAATAAACTTGAGCACCCTAGTGAAGAGTTGCTGCACTAGCTGGCACCAACTTCAAAAATAACAGACATTACAACCAAAATAATAGTCGTTATAAAAGACAAAATTATTATTTTTCTCTTTTCAGTGCGCTATTGTTTTTTGTTGCCTTTTAGTTTTTTTTTCGTCGGTTATTTTTTTTTTATTATTGATGAAATAAATTATTATTATTATATATTTATTTTTAAATAATCTTCACTCCCTCCAGGAGCACACGGGCCGCGTGTTCCGGCTTCAATTCGACGAGTTCCAAATAGTGTCGTCCTCGCACGACGACACTATACTAGTGTGGGACTTCCTCAACTACGGCGGCGCCTCCCCGAGCGCGCCCCCCGCCGCCGCGCCGCCGCGCCCGCGCTCCTCCGACCCCGACAGGGACCTGTACGAATAGCAGGTGACTGATATACAGTGATACAGTGCCTACGACACTGGTTTGTTACCCTAATGTCCTAGCTAGGGGCCCTGATAATTTCTGATGCCTTCCCGGTTGGAATGAAACAATTGTAACGGATTTAACTCCGTAACTGGCTTCGTCGAACAGAAAAATAGTATACTGCCCTCGGCCAGTAAAATATAAAAGCCTCAGATCACATTTTTGTCAACCTCGGCTTCGCCTCGGACGACAATTACATGTGATCTGAGACATTTTTTATTTTACTGTCCTTGGTGCGTAATGTACTATTATTGGCTGACGTTTCGGAGCCTTTACAGATTCCATAATCGTAGCATGACTGAGCTGACAATAGTCTTATGCTAAAGTGATTAATACAGCTATGCATAGTATACCTTATTCATTAAATTACATTTTTTCTTTTCTTTTTATTAGTCAAATCCGTCTATAGTTGTTTCATTCCAATGTGTAATAGCCGCGAAGGCATCAGATTTTTTTTATAATTTTAATTAAATAGAAGTTCAAAGTAAAAATTTTACTGTATATTTTTAATTCCTTAATAGATTTGCTTTTATTATAAGCCTCTATTTCTATGACTCAATATACAAATAGAAAAGTTACATATAGATTAAAAAATAAATAAATATTTAAGACATGGCCCCTTCTCGGGTATAGGCCTCCTCCAGCTGTCTCCATAGTTTTCTATTTCTTGCCGTGTGTACCCAATCTTTCCCGGCGATTTCCTGGATGTCGTCCGCCCAGCGGTCTTTTGCTTTAAAGTGAATAAATATTTTGTGATTGAAATAGTGAATATTGCTATTCGATTTTAATAGAAATTCAACGGAAATAAAACGGGGAGTGAAAAGTTATTTTGTACTAGCGGTTCGCCCCGGCTTCGCACGGATACCTTATTTTTTTCAAATATGTCACTCGGGAATAGTGTAGCTTCCCAACAGTGAAAGAATTTTACAAATCAGTCCATTCGTTTCGTAGCCTATCCAATCCAAACAAACAAACCTTTCCTCTTTATATAATTTATATTAATATATGTTTTTAATTATTATTTTTTTCTATTTCAGGTATTTTTAGATGAAATGATGAGACTCTTGTTGTAATTATGTTACGCGGCTAGCTCACTAAGCATAGATCTTACAATCCACGGACAGACATAAATTATTATAAATATTATTAATTTACTTTAATTTTTATTTAAAAACAACATACCTGTTACCAATGTGTATTCGATGCGTCGCGCCGAGCGAGAGAGGAAGTGATATGTCACTGTCAAAATTTATGAAATAAGTGACAGTGTGACAGTGACATTTGTTTTCAAGGCGCGACTAAAATGAGCAGTCACTGACGAAATTTGATACTGACAGTTTATCGGCGCGACGAAATTATGTCATTGTCAAAATTTATGAAATAAGTGAGTGACAGTTGCATTCTCGACGCGACAATAATCATCTGTCGCTGTCAAAATATATGAAATAAGTGAAGTGTAACAGTGAGAATTGCTTTGTCGGCGCGACAAAAATCATGTGTTTAATATTTGGAAATGAGTGAGTGACAGTGTGGCGACTAAAATGATGTCACTGTCAAAATGTATGAAGTAAGTGACAGTTACTATCTGGTCGCGACAAAAATTACCTGTCGCTGTCAAAATGTATGAAATAAGTGAGTGTGTCAGTCGCGCGCGACAAACTTTACGTGCTAGGACTGTTTAGTCGTTTTCCTAACTTAATATCGACTTAAAAATGGTAATGGAATGGAAAAAATATTTCTCTGATAATATTACAGGGGCGGGCTTTCGGTATAGGCGCATTGTCATGAGTAAAGTGCCTACCCTGACTGGTATTTGAGAACCTAAGTTTTACGAAAAAAAAAAGGGAGAGGGGGGAAAGATTACGAGAAACAAATAATCAATTTTGATAATTTCTGATGCCTTCGCGGTTATTACACATTGGAATGAAACAACTATTAACGGATTTAACTCGCGTATTTTATTTTATTTGCTGACGTTTCGGATTCCTCACAGTTTCCGTTATAATTGTTTTATTCTAAAGTTTACTATCAAAAAATATTAATTTGCGTATTTGATTTTATCATATGATTTTGTAAATTTTCAAAATTTTTGCCGAAGATTGTCTGTAAAATAACTTTTTTTTTTGCTAGTTTTTTTTTTATTTCCAATTATGTAATTTAAAAAAAAATTGAGCTCCTAAACATACATCGAAAAAATATTGCATTATGTCCCAATTATATATATTAACGTCCTCTTGAATTTAAAAAAAACATTATGTAAAATTAAATTTAAAATGAATTATATAATAATTTCTGATGCCTTCGCGGTTACTATATATTGGAATGAAACAACTATTAACGGATTTAACTCGAATAAAATAAAAAATACGCGAGTTAAATCCGTTTATAGTTGTTTCATTTCAATGACTTGTACAAATATGAAAAAGTTAAAAACTTTTAAAAACTTTTTGTGACGCTTGGACGAAAATTGTCGCGTGATTTTATGAAAAATTTAGCAAATTTGGTTTATCAAAATTTGGGCCTAATTTTATGTTAGAAAAAACCGTAAAATGATAATGATGGATTGATCTCGAGATTTTTTTTTATGGAAATATTCTCGGTCGAGAAAGTTTTCGAATATGGGAAAAGTATTTTAAAAAAAAAAAATGGCTTTTATATCGAGCGAAATAAATTGTTAATTTATTCAAAAATTACAAATTGTGAGATATGTATTTTCAAAGTTGACGCTTTTTTATTATAAATATTGAATTACTGAAACCAATTTATATTTATATATAAATATTATATTAAATCAAGGAAATAATTTTACCCGACTTTCAAAAAAGTTTTTTAACTCTTTGCTAACCTTAAAAAAAAATCGTTTGATATAATAATTTCTGATGCCTTCGCGGTTATTATACATTGGAATGAAACAACTTTAAACGGATTCAACTCGCGTATTTTATTTTATTTGCTGACTTTTCGGAGCCTTTACAGATTCCATAATCGTAGCACGACTGAGCTGACAATAGTCTAACGCTAAAGTAAAAAAATCTGTCAAGGTTCCGAAATGTCAGCCGACAAAATAGAATACGTAAGTTAAATCCGTCTACAGTTGTTTCATTCCAATTCTAATAGTATTTTATTTTTGTCTAAAATCACTAAATTGTATTTAATTTGTTTAAAGAATTATGTTTTCTGTCCTCCGGCCAGAAAGCGCCAACTTTGTGGCCGCTGCGTTAAATGAAATTGCCGCTTTCTGGTTTCGTCGAACAGAAAAATAGTATACTGACCTCGGCCAGTAAAATAAAAAAGCCTCTGATCACAATATTTTTGTCAACCTCGGCCTCGCCTCGGACGACAATTACATGTGATCTGACACATTTTTTATTTTATTGGCCTTGGTGCGTAATGTACTATTTCAACATTGAAAAAATATCAAATTGTATATTCGATACATAATTGGGCATGTGACAGCTCTTTGTGAAGTCGAAATTGTGACGTCACAGTTTTGACAGCTGTCAAACTTGAGCTATGTACTGAAAGTCGCTGGTTCAATAGAATACTGACACAAACCAAAATTTCTTACTACGTTTACGATTCTAACGCGTCACGTTTAAATTTGACAGTGACAGATTTCGAATTTTGTCAGTATTTTATTAAAAAAGCTAATATAATATCTGATGCCTTCGCGGTTATTATACATTGGAATGAAACAACTATTAACTGATTTAACTCGCGTATTTTATTTTATTGGCTGAATTTAGGGTTAGACTATTGAAAGCTAAGTCGTGCTACGATTATGGAATCCGTAAAGGCTCCGAAACGTCAACCAATAAAATGAAATACGCGAGTTAAATCCGTCTATAGTTGTTTCATTCCAAAGTTATATATTTTATATATATTTTGTCGTCCGCCTGGTTTTGATCTTGTGAGTGTGTGTGTGTGATCCAAGATGGTCACCTGTGATTTTTTTTTTATTTTCCTCGACTGTAACTTGGTTCAAATTGGGTCACGATGGAATTTACAAACCAATTGCCTGATAGGGTCGCTTTTAACCTAATTGGATTCGCTTTTAATTAAATTGGATTAAAATCAATTGCGTTAAAAGTCAATGGATTGTAAATGTAACTTTAACTTTGACTTTTAATTTAATTGATTCACCTTTTAATACAATTAAATTTACTTTTATCAATTAGATTGTAAGTTTATTGAAAAGGGGTTTATAAATCCAATTCAATTAAAAGGGGTCGCCTTATAAACGCGTACCAATTGATGACTGAGGCTAATAAATAGTAATAAACATATTGAATGTAATATTTAGTCATTATATATACATAAATTGGTTTGTCGGTTTGATTGCGACTCCGTTGCACCAATTGGACCCGTTTCACGAACCCCAAAATGGGTCGATTGACTTAACTAAGCGTTGTGAAACGGGTAAGTGTATGTAATATTAAAAAAAAAAAACTAGTTTTTAGTATTAATTGTAGAATATATATTTGGTTAAGCGATGCTAGTAAGGATTGATGTAAATTTTTGAAAGAAAGTTTGGAGTGTATAAAGTTTTAGTTAATATGGGGCTTGTTTCACAGTGCCCCGGCAAGTTCAGTTATCTGGTAGATATAAGCTAGGTAAGTAGCGGATAAGTTACTTTTAGAGTTACCGGGACACTGTGAAAAAGGTCCGAATTGTAACAATAGATAGACCTGGCAGTTGAGTTTTTTTGTATGTAAATTGTAATTATTGTGTCGTTGAGCAAATTTAGTCTTTAACGTAATGAATTAAAGACTATATTTGTTTGGTGAAGTAAATGTTTTAAGAGCTATGTGAGAGTTTGAGTCCTTAAAGGTTTGAGAACCCTTTTAAGATTTCTTAAAAGGGTTTTTATGTACTTTTTAAGAATTGTTAAAAGGGTTACTAAGAACCTTTTAAGAATTGTTAAAAGGGGTTTAAAGAACTTTTTAAGAATTGTTTAAAGGGTTATAAATAACTTTTTAAGAATTGTTAAAAGGGTTTAAAATAACTTTTTAAGAATTGTTTAAAGGGTTTTAAAGAACTTTTTAAGAATTGTTTAAAGGGTTTCAAAGAACTTTTTAAGAATTGTTTAAAGGGTTTTAAATAACTTTTTAAGAATTGTTAAAAGGGTTTTAAAGAACTTTTTAAGAATTGTTAAAAGGGTTTTAAAGAACTTTTTAAGAATTATTAAAAGGGTTTTTAAGAACCTTCAAGTGTTGTTAAATGGATGCTTAAGACCATTTTAAGAATTCCTAAACGGGTTTTTAAGAATTGTTAAAAGGGTTTTCATGAACTTTTAAGAGTTGTTAAACGGGTTTTTAAGAACTTTTAAAAGTTGTTAATTGGATTTTTAAGATTTTTTTAATAGTTCTTAAACGTGTTTTTAAGAATTGTTAAAAGGGTTTTCAAGAACTTTTAGACAGTTATAATCGCTATTGCAAGATTTTTAAATAAAATAAGTCTTAAGCCTTAGATGTTTGTTTTTTTTATTAATTTATGTATTATTATTATTCATTATCAACCAAATAGGGACCGTTCAAGTATTACGTAAGCTTAGATTTGTCACAATAACTAGCTTTAGCCGCGACTCCGTCCGCGTGGATTAGCAATTAAAAATAGCATGTCCTTTCTCAGGGTCTAGACTATCTGTAAATTTCATTTAAATCGAATTTTAAAATACGGAACCCTAAAAATAGACCTCATACTTGAAGCCACGGTCTCCTTTTCTTTCAATAATAATAAAATAAAATAAAAAAAATAATAAAACAATTTAACGCGCATACATAAGTATGTAGGTACATTCATGCATCAAATCCTTTACAGTTCCCATAATCGTAGCACGGCTGAGCTGACAATAGTCAACTACCGTTAGTCGTTTCATTCCAAGATCAATTTTTATTCTTTATAAATTTAATATTGACTTGAAAGATGGCGAAATCGAGACACCTCTGTAAATAAACTGCTTATGAATTTAATTAAATCCAAAGGAGTTATGTGTACATAATTAATAAATAAATGTCTATTACATTACTTTTTTATTTTTCAAATAGTGACCCGCCCCGGCTTCGTACGCTAACCTTCCTCTTGAATCACTGTTAAAAAAACAGCTTCAAAATCCGTTGTGTAGTTTTAAACATCCCTACTAATATTATAAATGCGAAACTAACTCTGTCTGTCTGTTACGCTTTCACGCTAAAACTACAGGACCGATTTAAATTAAATTTGGTACAAAGAACGTCTGGATCCTGAGAAAGAACATAGGCTACTTTTTAACCGACTGTAAAAACGGAGGCGTTCCACGCGGACGAAGTCGCGGGCAGAAGCTAGTTTAAGTATATATAAGGACGGACAGACAGCGAGTGCGACTTTGTTTTATACTATGTAGTATATGAAACGTCATTGTCTCTAGCTATATTATAGTCGAAAATAATATTATTAAGTATCAATTGAAACAGTACTTAAACACTTAAAAGTTTATAAGAATGTATGGATGTAAATTCGTTCCTTTCACGTTTAAAACTACTGAATTGTTTTTGATGAAATTACAATAATATAGCTCATCAGAATAACATAAAGGCTATATTTTATAACAATATTGTGTAACTCATCGTGCGCAGACGAAGTCGCGGGCAGCAGCTAGTACGTAGGTACTTAATAAAACAATAAATGAAAGGAAAAACAGTTTAATATTTAAAATTCCTTAATTTTAATTCGATCAAAACACCAACATTTGCTTCTACACAATTCACAGTACCACACAACTTATATAATACAATTGTCTTTCTCAACATTCAATTCATTGTCCTACTACTATTATAAAGGCGAAAGTTTGTAAGTATGGATGTATGGATGTTTGTTACTCTTTCACGTAAAAACTACTGAATGGATTTGAATGAAACTTTACCACAATATAGCTTATACATCAGAATAACACATAGGCTACAATTTTTAACACTAGACTAGACGGGACGAACCTGAAGTCCACGCGAACGAAGTCGCGGGCAAAAGCTAGTTTTTTAATAATGGGCGAATCTTCGAGCGTTTGAGACGCCGTCATTGTCTACATCTATATCTATAATGGTTGCAAATATTAAGTATCAATTGAAATAGTATTTATACCAGTACCAGGGGATATCACTTCAATTTGTTTACTATTGACTGTTTTATACTAATATAATAAAGAGGAAAAGTTTGTTTGTTTGTATTGAATAGGCTCCGAAACAACAGGACCGATTTGAAAAATACATTCACTGTTGAGAAGCTACACTATTCCCGGGTGACACGGGCTATAAAAAAGGGATCCGGGCAGAGCCGGGGCGGGCCGCTAGTCTTAAATATAGATGTAGACGACAATGACGGCGTCTCAAACGCTCGCAAATCTGCTCTAATACACTAATTTCAAAAGCTTTTACTGGCAGTGGAATAATTCTAGGGTTTTTTACAATTTCAAATCATATTCCTCAATTAGCATACGTAATTACGTACAGGCGTGCGTACCAAACATGATATTTTAGTGCCTAGCCCATTGCATACCATAGAGATATTATACTAGAGGAGGTGAGCCATAGGACTGTCTATAAGTGGAAGCGTATCACGGTAAAGAGAGACAGAAACTCTAAATAGAGGCACTGTCCTTGTCTTGCCGCATGCGCAATGGCAACATGCTGCGCGCCGTCCGTTGACGACGCAATGCGAAATGTTCTAAATGTTTACTGCGCATGCGTCATCAGACAAGGACGCGACCACTATTCCAATGCTCTTTCTCTTTCTACCATTATAACGCGTTTCTGGCTGGCTCACCTCTATGTATAATATCTTTATGTTGCATACACATAATACTTTAGTGCCTACTCCTCAGGTACCTGACATTTCAGTGCCTACCTCCCCACTGCACGCACTGATAATTGTACTGCCTATCCCTCATAGCACAGACCAGATAATTTTAATGCCTACCCCCCACTGCACGCAACTGATACTTTAGCGCCTACCCCACTGCATACTTCATTACCTAAAACTGCACGCACCTGATACCATCAGTGCCTACCCCCCCACCGCACGCACCCGCTCACGCGGCCGCCAGCATAGCGTCGAGCTCTCTTATAGCGTCTGTGGCCACCTTGATCTGGTCGGCGAGCACGCGGCCGCTGCTCTGTAGAGCGGCCACACTCTGCCGCAGCGCCGCCAGTCGCGCCGCGACACGGTGCTTCTCCTCTGACAGCATCTCGGACGCTTTGTCGCCTTGGGGCGAGAAATGGTAACGTTGGCATTATGTACAGTATTGTACAGTTATGTTGAAGTGTAAGTGGGTGTTGGTCTATCGTAAGTGAGATGGGGGCCATCATAAGTAAGCATAAGCGATATGGGGGTTATCATTTATATTTAGAAAGATGGGGTCGATCATAAGTGAGATAGGGCTATCATACCACTTACATATGTGAAAAGGGGCTATCATAAGTGAGATAGAGGATATTATGATAGCCATCTCACTCATGTGAAATTTGAGGTCATCATAAGTAAGATGGGGTCGATCATAAGTAAGATGGGGTCGATCATAAGTAAGATGGGGTCGATCATAAGTAAGATGGGGTCGATCATAAGTTAAATAGGGCTATGATTAGTGAGTCGTAAGTAAGTAGGTCGAGGACACTGCATCAGTTTAGTTTCTTCTTTATTATTTTTTCGAATTTTTCACATCATGTTTTTCCAGCTAGCTAGCTAATATATACTCACCCAGCCATGGCAGGTAGTCCCCGGCGCGCTCGGCTCGTATGTCCAGGGAGAACCAGTCGTCGATCTCCTCAGAGTCCGATGACGGTAACACGTCCTGGAAAAATAAACAAAATTACATAAAAAAAAAAACTTTTAAAATTCAGATGTTGTGATGATGATGTGATATAAAAGTGAGATATAGTCACACCATAAGCAAAATACAGTCTCGTCGTAAGTGAGATATAGTTATTTGCTAACTTAGATATACCAACGTATGTCATAAGTGAGATACAGTCTCATCACAATCGAGATACATTCCCATCATACACTTTATTCTACTTTAATTTTAATTAGCTATAATTTAGTAAAAATGTTTTTCATTTACGTCACCTTACCATAATTTAATTGTACACAAACTGCTGAAGCGCTGCATTATCAAAAGTATCAAGAATACTTAAAAAGAGACACCAGCACAGGTATTGTAAAAATTTCAAGTTTACGTAGAAGTGAAAACTTCTTTAGCGGCGCTGAGCACTTTTTTTTGTATGGGTAAAAACTTTCAAACTCGCGTCAGGGTCACGTGATGCTGATCGAAAACGCGTAAGATCGAGGGGAAGGGAGAGGAACTAGTATCTCCCACTCTTTCTACCGTGCCTGAGTGTGCTGCTCCGTTTAGGTGGCACAGGGCGCTTGCGCGAATGTCGTGTGTGTTTATGTACAGCGCGCCACGCGTATTCAAGGATGGTGACAAATTGTCATATTTGTGTACGATAGCGCAATAAATAAACATTGTATTCTACCTCATAAATGATAGTACTTTTGTACTTATAATTAAACACAACGTTCATATTGAAGTTTTCACTTCTGCCGGCACTCCCGGAGTGCTATTTTTTTCATCATAACCGAGATACACTCACGTCGTATAGGCTGTCCTCGTCGCGGCTGTCCTCGTCGCTGGGCGGCTCCTCGTCCATGGTCTCCGGCCGGTGGATCAGCACCGACTCGTCCGGGTCAGAGTTGAACTCAGACCCGTCGCCCATGTCCTGGGACACGACGGGAAATAAGATCAGATGTTGCAATGAAACAACTATAAACGGATTCAACTCGTGTATTTTAATAATTTCTGATGCCTTCGCGGTTATTACACACTAGCGGCCCCGGCAGACGTCGTCCTGCCCGTCCGATTGTTTCGTCAAAGATCTGTCAAAGTCTTCTAACTGTCACTTAATGAATAGTAATTCTTCATAAGGCTTCATATTTTCCCCGTTTTTTACACATTTTCCACTGTTTTTTCGCTCCTATTGGTCGCAGCGTGATGTTATATAGCCTAAAGCCTTCCTCAATAAATAGTCTATCCAACAAAAAAAGAAATTTTGAATTCGAACCAGTAGTTTCTGAGATTAGCGCGTTCAAACAAACAAACAAACAAACACTTCAGCTTTATAATATTAGTATAGATTGGAATGAAACAACTTCAACGGATTTAACTCGCGTATTTTATTCTTATTGTCAGCTCAGTCGTGCTACGATTGTGGAATCTGTAAAAACTCCGAAACGGCAGCCAATAAAATGAAATACTCGAGTTAAATCCGTTTACAGTTGTTTCACTGCAATCTATACTAATATAACAAATAGGAAAAGTTTGTTTGTTTGGATTGAATAGGCTCCAGAACGACTGGACCGATTTGAAAAATTCTTTCACTGTCGGAAAGCTACACTATTACCGAGTGACATCTTCTTCTATTATATAAAAATAAGTCGGGATTTTCTCCCTGACGCTATAACTCCAGAACGCACGAACTGATTTGGCTAATTTTGGTCTTGAATTATTCGTGGAAGTCCAGGGAAGGTTTGTAAGTAGAGAAAATTTAAAAAACATCTTGAAAAAGTGTAAAATCAACATCTTTCTATACTCTCATATACAAAGTGATTGACGGTAAGTGACAGAAGACTTTGATAGATCTTTTACGAAACAATCGGACGGGCAGGACGACGTCTGCCGGGGCCGCTAGTTATGTATAAGTAGTTTAATTACTTGTAGTGAATTTTGTACCTGCGTAATTAATACGTAAAGCTGTTTAGTACTAATTTAAACGTGTGTAAATAAATAAATACATAGTATAAAACAAAGTCGCTTTTTCTGGCCCTATATCCCTATGTACGCTTAAATCTTTAAAACTACGCAACGGATTTTGATGTATTTTTTTTAATAGATATAGTGATTCAAGAGGAAGGTTTATAGCACCCGTGTGAAGCCGGACGTTTTGATTTTTAAGAAATATTGCTTACGCTAAAATTTATTAGGATTTTTAGATCTATATATAGATTTTTAGATGATGAAATGAAACAACTATTAACGGATTTAACTCGCGTATTTTAATAATTTCTTATACCTTCGCGGTTATTACACATTGGAATGAAACAACTATTAACGGATTTAACTCGCGTATTTTAATAATTTCTTATACCTTCGCGGTTATTACACATTGGAATGAAACAACTATAGACGGATTTAACTCGCGTATTTTATTAATTATTGTCAGCTCAGTCGTGCTACGATTGTGGAATCTGGAAAAGGCTCCGAAACGTCAACCAATAAAATGAAATACGCGAGTTAAATACGTTAAAATTGTTTCATTCCAACATCCCTACTAATATTATAAATGCGAAAGTAACTCTGTCTGTCTGTCTGTTACGCTTTCACGCTAAAACTACTGGACCGATTTAAATGAAATTTGGTACAAAGAAAGTCCGGAGCCTGAGAAAGGACATAGGCTACTTTTTAACCGACTGCAAAAAAGGAGGAGTTCTACGCGAACGCAGTCGCGGGCAGAAGCTAGTATTGAATACAATTATAAAGGACTAGCGGTTCGCCCCGGCTTCGGTCGGATCCCTAATTTTTTTTTTAAATGTTCGAACCTAGCTGATCAGGTGAACTTTGTACCAGCTTATTTCTTTCCCCAAAAACTTTTAATTTTTATTCTTTAGTCTATACAAACCTTATCCTGGTCATAACAAACATAATAAAAAAAGTATTATCCATTTTGGTCCAACAGCTTTTCAGTTTACCGAGTGTCATGTGATCTATATCTATACTAATATTATAAAGAGGAAAGGTTTGTTTGTTTGTTTGTTTGGATTGAATAGGCTCCAGAACGACTGGACCGATTTGAAAAATTCTTTCACTGTCGGAAAGCTACACTATTACCGAGTGACATAGGCTATAAAAAAAGGGATCCGGGCGAAGCCGGGGCGGACAGCTAGTGTGTAATAACCGCGAAGGCATCAGAAATTATTAGAGTAATAAAAAAAGATCTTTCTTTCTGTACTCACATCGTCGAGGTCGAAGTCCTCGTCCTCCAGGAACTCCTCGTCGATCAGCTCCTCGGGCTCCCGCTTCACGGAGCCCGAGCCCGCGGCGGAGCCCGAGCCGGCGGCGGAGCCCGAGCCGGCCTTCAGCAGCGACTTAGACTTGTTCACGTACTGACGAATGGTAGGTTTCTCTGTAGACAATAAAAATCTATACTAATATAATAAAGATGAAAGCTATATGGTTTTTGGGATTATGGAAACTGTAAAGAATCCGAAACGTCGGCAAATAAAATTAAAATACGCGAGTTAAATCCGTTCATAGATGTTTTATTCCAATGAGAAAAGGTTTGTTTGTTTGGTCCAAAACGGCTGGACCGATTTGGAAAATTCTTTCACTGTTGGGAAGCTACATTCACCCTGAGTGGCATAGGCTATTATTATATTAAAAAAAAAAGTAGGAATCGGTGCGAACCGGGGCGGACCGCCAGTATTCTATATTCTATAACGACATTGTGTAAAGTCATCGAGCGCAGACGAACTCGCGGGCAGAGGCTAGATCTATTTCTGATGCCACTATATCGGTAAACAATAAAAAATTGGAGAGTTGTGACGTCACTAGCCCCCACTCCCGAACTTTAGAAGCGGTTATCTTTGTAATTTACAATTCGATTGAGAATAGAAAAAAATACGTTTAGAATATTTTTTAATAATCTAACTGACAGATTATAGTACACTAGCTTCTGCCCGCGACTTCGTCCGCGTGGAACTCCTCCTTTTTGCAGTCGGTTACAAAGTAGCCTATGTCCTTTCTCAGACTCGAGACGAGAGACTTTCCGTCCTCCGGCCACAAAGTTGGCGCTTTCCGGCCGGAGGACGGAAAAATATAATTTCGTTTTCTTTACCCACTCATCTCTATAGTCTTACTAACCTGTCTTTACTTGCACAACCTGTCTGTTCTTCTGCGTTAGTACCGACGATTTGCCCGTACTCTTGGAGGCTACATTGCTGGGCCGTTTTTGATGGAATATGCTCTTCATTGTAGCTGCTTCGTTGTCCGACTGGATGGAGAAAAAATTGTGTTAGTGGAGAATAAAAAAATATATAATTTCTGAAGCTTCCAGTTGAAAAACAGTGGATTTAACTCGCGTATTTTATTTGCTGACATTAAAGTGTTGTCAGCTCAGTCGGCTACGAATATGGAAACTGTAAAAGTTTCCGTCAGAAAATAAAATACGCGAGTTAAATCCGTTCAGTTTGTTTCGTTCTAATGTGTAATAACCGCGAAGGCATCAGAAATTATTCAGATTTATTTATATCTCACTAGCGACCCGCCCCGGCTTCACACGGGGGCTATAAACCTTCCTTAAGAATCACTCTATCTATTAAAAAAAACCGCATCAAAATCCGTTGCGTAGTTTTAAAGATCTAAGCATACATACGGACATACAGCGAAAGCGACTTTGTTTTATACTATGTATTGATTATTACACGCTAGCGGTTCGCCCCGGCTTCGCACGGATCCCTAATTTTTTTCAAAATATTCTATAGCCTATGTTACTCAGGCCGAACAGTGAAAGAATTATTAAAATCGGACCAGTAGTTTTAGAGCCTATTCATTACAAACATACGAAAATAGGTACAAATCTTTACTCTTTATAATATTAGTATAGATTTTATGTCATATTATATGCACTCATAGTGAGATCGCCAAAATTGTACATTATAAGATAAACAAACACAGAACAAATAAAATTAAAACTATTTTTGAATTTTACAAATGTCTTTATGGTAATTTTTCTCTTTAGTCGTCAAATTCTTATTAAATCACCCATTAAGGAGTCTGCCCACTACACCGTATCATACCATGACCGTGCTATGAACGTGTCAGGCAAAAAAATATTCTTTGTATAGAAAAGCATGATACTTTTTTTTTTTTTTTTCGAACTGAATACTGAAGCGCAGTTGGCCAGCTAATGGGCCTTCACTGCAAAACCGGACGGGCGGCGAGACTCCTGAGAGGAGACTCTTAAGCCTTTTGAGTTGGGTTTAGGGTTTTTAGCCCTGACCGACCCGAGGGGCCCCCCAAGGTGGGGGTCGCACCTCGGCTCGGGCCGTCAGGAGGTGTGTTGACACGACTATTTTGTTGCAAGGGAACAGAAGGTCCCTGCAGATAAGTCCGACGCGTGCCGGGTGTATGTGGACGTCTTCGACCCCGCTGGCGGGGCCGCTGTAACACTATCGAGTTTGCTAGGTGTGGGTGAGGCCGCATGCCGCGCGGCAGCTGCCTGTGTGTCGGTGTACGGTTGGTGTCCGTGGGAGGGGGCGCGGCGGCCGCTATGGCAGCCGTGATCGAATCGGAGCATGATAGTCTATGTCCACTAGACCGTTCCGTCACAGACTCGTACCGCCTTACGTATTACCTTCCTTGCCTGACACGTTCATAGCACGGTCATGGTATGATACGGTGTAGTGGGCAGACTCCTTTAAGCTTAAATTTGTCAGGTCTGTACAGTTTAGCTGTATAAAGGCGCGGATTGTTACCTCTCTGTCGCTCAAGTCCTCCGGCACCGCCTTGGTGGCTTGCTTCCTGATCACAGCATTCTTGGCAACCTTCAGTCTCGTCACCTTTGCACTCTAAATAATAAAATAACGATAATAAAAACAAGTGTAATAATACTTACAAAAGTCTAATTCAGTAGAGAATTTTTTAAATCCAAAATTGATATAATAAATAAATAAATACATATCTTTGGACAATTCACACCAATTATCTAGTCCCATTTTAAGCAAAGCTTGTGTTATGGGTACTAGACAACGGATAAATATACATAAATACATATAAGACATCCAAGACTCAGGTACAGATGCCAGTGCTCATCACATTGACATCTGCCCCTAGCGGGATTCGAACCCGCAACCTCCGGTTTCGTAGTCAGGGCCTCTGACCACTAGACCAACAGGCCGTCAAAATTATTGAGCACTAGCGACCTGCCCCGGCTTCACACGGGTGCTATAAACCTATCTCTTGTATCACTCAATCTATTAAAAAAAACCGCTTCAAAATCCGTTGCGTACTTTAACAGATTTGAGCGTACATCTATACTAATCTATACTAATATTATAAAGAGGAAACATTTGTATTTTTGTATGTTTGTAATGAATAGGCTCCGAAACTACTGGACCGATTTCAAAAATTCTTTCACCTTTGGAAAGCTACATTATCCCCGAGTAACATAGGCTATATAATATCATTCTAGGTCTTATAGTTGCGGAGCAGTAACCGAAAATGTTTCACAAACGGGGGAAAAGTATCGTTTCTGAGGCCTTAAAAAAATCTTAAGTCCCCCCGTGCGAAGCCGGGACGGGCCGCTAGTATATATAAAAGGAGAATGTAATTTAAAATTGATGATAAAGTATTACATAGACCATAGACTTAACCTTTTTAGGTTGTTGCCCTTATGTCCTAGCTAGGGTCCCTGCCCGCGCCTCCTCGCGCCGCCGAGCTCGCGCGCTAGTCGCCGCTCAGACTAGACACTTTGCAATGCGGCGCGAGAGACAACTGCCAGCTGATTGTTGCAAGAAATACAAGTTTTACCCCCGCGGGGTTACCCACAGGTTAAGAATATATGTCATAGACTTACCTCGAATATATAATCATCATCATCATCGCTAGAGTTGTCATCGCGCGCCTGTCCCCGCATGGTAAGGACTTTCTTCTTCAACTTCTGTTCATCACCGCCGAGCATACGCTGTAATATGACCAATATATATATATGTACGTGTAAAATTCTGTGACATAGGCTATAAAAAAATGGGATCCGTGCAAAGTCGGGGCGGACAGCTAGATTTATACTTTGGGGGGCAAGATAAAGGTATTGCCTTTGATAAATAACGCTGTTAAATGCTAATGACATTTGTACAAAGGCAAGTGTAGAAAAAATCGAGACCCCAGCGGGATTTGAACCCGCATCTTAGCCTTTACGCGCGGCTTTGTGCTCCCAATTGCACTATGGGCGTCAGACTTGAGTCAACGAAATTTTCCACTACTATATTCGGTCTTTTTTTTTCGAACTGCAGTTGGCCAACTAATGGGCCTTTACTGCAAAACCGGACGGGTGGCGAGCCTCCTGAGAGGAGGCTTTCAAGCCTTTAGGTTGGTTTAGGGTTTTTAGCCTACCCGAGGGCCCCCCAGAGCGGGGGTCTCGGTCTTGTATTTTTATTGTTTACAAGATCGCTTCACCGCTGTTAAATCTCGCTTCGCTCAGTCCATCAGCATGACGGCACTCACCAGCAAGTCATCAGTGTCATGACCGTCGTCATCGGACTGCTTCTCCGACTGTTCCAGGTCGCTCTCCTTCTTCTCGACCACATCTTTCTTCAGAAACTCTTCGAAATCCTGGGATTCCTGGCAAATAAGAGATATTATTAATATAATAATTTCTGATGCCTTGTTTTTGAAATGAAACTATTATAACTTGACTCTCATCTGTTTGTGTGTATGTAAACTCTTTATTGTACAACAAAACAAATACATCAATGAAAACAATATAAATGTTATGTTGAACTTATCCCTTTAAGGGATCTCTTCCAGTTAACCTTTGGGCGATTGGGAGAATATGAAAGTTATATCGTAGGTGATACAAAAATATGTGTATAACTTAAAAGGTAAAGAATATAATATATTCACTACCTTTAATATATTATATTAAATAATAGGTAATTAATGATGCCTTCGCGGTTATTACACATTGGAATGAATAAAACAACTATTAACAGATTTAACACCCGTATTTTATTTTATACACATTAGCTATAGTTATAGACTTTATGTCAAGTATAGTGTGCCTTATAAAAATTGTTTATTAAATTCATAATAACTAAATACAATGTACATGATTTGACTGATTTGAAAAGTTTTCTGATTCTAAAGCTAGATGATATAATGTAAATTATAATAAAAATAAAGAAAAAATGTACTTAATTACCTGTTGTATAGCATTTTCGAAATTATTCAATGTCTCTTCTATGTTTTCCTTTCCATCTGTCTCTGGTTTAACATCTATATTGTCTTGTGAGTCTGTGGCCATGCTCTCTACGTGGTCTATGGTTGGCATTGTAGCGTCTTGGCTCGAGTCTAAATTTGACGTTTGGTCCGTCTGCGCCTGAAATAAGTTGTGTAGTTTTAAAAACAGTAATATTATAAGTGCCAAAATATATCTGTTTGTTATTTCTTCATGTTTAATCCACTGAATCAATATATTTTTTTAAATAAAATGTATTTTTAAATTAAACACTTTTCAAAATATCATTCAAAGTATTACCTATTTACAATACAAGTTTTGTTTAGTTTAAGATTTTATAATTAATGAAATTATAAATGTTTATTAAGTAAATAGGATCCAAATGATACTTATACAGTTGTGGTGACCCTTTTATAATGTTCATTTATTTAAATTGTTATTATATACGTAGTTTATTTATTGTAATAATAATATATTTATATTGTACGTCGGCGCGCAGACGACACCTCCATTGCATAGTACTTATTCCATAGACATCAAAACGGTACAATACGATGGAGGTGGCATCGGGCGCGCTCTGTTTTCTCGCCAAACCCTGCTGCCCGCCAGTCGTTCTATGCTACCGACGCCGACAGGCTGCTCATATGCCCTTTGATACTCTTACGCAACGTTAACACTTTTATAGTTTGCAGTAACTCTGTATTAGTTAGTTTTGAACATTATTTACATAAACATAGTGCTTTCTTATATGTGGTTATTTATTTATAAGCATATAACTTTAAATACTTACTTATTAAAGCTTCTAAAAAACTCAAGGTGTTAACGGAACACCTTGAGATTTTTAGAAGCTAGTAAGTAGTAGTAAGCTGCTGTTTTGAAGTAATTTACTCACCGGCATGAAGTCATCGTCTGTCAGAACTCCTTCGCTCAGCCACTCCTCATGAGCATCCTCTGCGCTTTCAAACGTGGAGTCCGCTGACGCTGGGGCGTCTTCCTGAAAAGTTACAATGACACTTATTTTCACATTTAATAATACATAATTATATCCTAACTATAAAAACCTATTTCGTAATAATTAAGAAATACACAGAAACTTATATGAATATCTTTAACGTCCGTGGAGTTCAGTAAATAGGTTAAATTTAAACTGTTTAAAAAACATATCATCTTTAACTTCTTCCGTATTATAGTTCCGAAATTGATTATTATATACAGCTTACCACCATTTTCGAGACCTTTGTCGGCGGTTCTTCCATATCTGACATTGTTTTAACTGAAACACCCTTAATTATTAGCTTTTAATGGAAAAAAACAACGATAACTTATAAGCGCGATTTGAGATCAATCAATAATAAACATAACCTCAAAATGTTTGACGTTTTACATTTTTAAGATTTTTGAAGTTTGTGGATGCTTGGATTATAAGATTTCGTTTCGCTACTTATTTTAGCGAAATTTTAACAGTTAACACGTACTGTTTTATTTAATCTGTTTTTACGACGTATAATTTTTTAATAAAAAACTCTTATAAAAGGAAAACCGTTTAATGAGGAATATTGTATAATAAAGGGCGGGTTATTTAAAAAGTAAATATACGATTGGTCAAGCCACACACAGCGAAAAACGAGTGAAATATTTCTACTTATTTAGTCATTTATGTATAATGCTGTTAGTACGTTTCAGGCATTAAAAATATTGCTTGGCAACGGAAATGTTTATTCAATAATCAAACTAATGTGCCAATGATGCGTTTCCTTTGTCGCATGTAATTTATTTCAGTGATAATTATTTGTTCTCAAAATGAGTGGCGAGACAATATATCAAACGCCAAACAGGGCGTATGTGGATAAAATGAGGGTACACGATTATTTATACGGTATGCTATATTTAAATTATATCATTACAAATATTTAATTAGGTGATTAATTTTGCAACTACTTGTATACTACTCTAAAGTTCAACATTTATAAGAAATTTATAATAATAATATATTTGTCGTATAGTTCCTGCTTATTCAGGCTGTATCTATTTATTTCTAACGCCTCTATTTAAAAAATACGCTTTATTAACTAACAAAGTATTTTTAATTACTCTTAGACCAAGACACACCTAAAACAGCCACTCTAAATGGCGGGCATATCCAACTTACTGTTCTTTTTAATTAAAAAATAAAATGTTACCATTATTTTAACCTTTTGTTCACACTATTGTCAGCTCAGTCGTGCTACGATTATGGAAACTGTAAAGAATCCGTAACGTCAGCTAATAAAATAAAATAAAAATACGCGAGTTAAATTCGTTAATAGTTGTTTCATTCCAATGTGTAATAACCGCGAAGGCATCAGAAACTTTTATTCACAATTAAGAAATAGGTGTTTTTAAAGTTTTTATCCATTACAAAATACAAATAGATATTTAAGTACGTAGCTACTTTTTTTTCTTAATTTACTTAATCATATTTCAGATTCTGCCTTCATCGTTTCCGGGGCGCGTGATTATGCTCGCACTGCTTTCAAAGCAGCCATGGCTTCAGCACAAGTCGTAAGTTACCTACTAATAAATAAAAATAAATATCTTTGGACAATTCACAACAATTGATCTAGTCCCAAACTAAGCAAAGCTATTATAGTTAAAGTTGTGTGACTTGGCCTTGGTTATTGGACGCTAGTGTTTCATTTTAGACTAACGGCCAAGTCACGCAACATCCCTACTAGTCCCTACTAATCCCTACTAATATTATAAATGCGAAAGTAACTCTGTCTGTCTATCTGTCTGTCTGTTACGCTTTCACGCTAAAACTACTGAACCGATTTAAATGAAATTTGGTACAAAGAAAGTCTGGAGCCTGAGAAAGGACATAGACTACTTTTTAACCGACTTCAAAAAAGGAGGAGTTCCGCGCGGACGAAGTCGCGGGCAGAAGCTAGTTAACTATAATAAAGATATCGCAGTAAGGAACCATAGACTTTGTCTAGATTTCATTACTTTTTAGAGATTTAATAAACAACCAGCTTCATCGAGACTTGGCTACTTTTTTACAGAATGTTTTTGGTGGGATAACATGTTACTTAAAATAATTATTCATTTGTTTGTTCATAGACGCTGCAACCGGTTTATAAGACTATGTTTTCGGAATTAAGAATGTTCCCACGGATGCAAGTTGGTAAGTGCTTCTTATACTACTTAAGTCGGCCTTTAACAATTTTCACCCGGTTTTGCAGTAATGGCCCGTTAGCTGGCCAACTGCGCTTCAATAGTCAGTTAAAATATATATATAATATATACTACTTAAGTCGCTTTTTTCCATCCTACTACTGGACATAAACCGATGAGACCGACAGCGGTATCCTAAAAATCAACAACTAAACAAGCTGCTATGTTAGGTACATTTTTCTATTTCTCTACATAAACATTTATATAGAAAATCCATGCTTCTACCAGATCTGGCATATAACAATTTGTAATACTAAACGTGAGTCATATTTTTTTAAAAAAATCCTACAGTATACTACCCAAACTGCCGTCTACCATCTCACATGGATCGGTCCTACGCAGCGTATTTAGTACGCGTGCAGCGCGACAGCACCGTGCCAATGCCGCAGCTGGCCGGCCGCGACAGATTCAAATACAGCGGAGTGTGAGTACAGTAGTATACTACCCAAACTGCCGTCTACCATCTCAAATGGATCGGTCATACGCAGCCTATTTAGTACGCGTGCAGCGCGACAGCACCGTACCAATGCCGCAGCTGGCCGGCCGCGACAGATTCAAATACAGCGGAGTGTGAGTACAGTAGTATACTACCCAAACTGCCGTCTACCATCTCGCATGGATCGGTCATACGCAGCCTATTTAGTACGCGTGCAGCGCGACAGCACCGTGCCAATGCCGCAGCTGGCCGGCCACGACAGGTTCAAATACAGCGGAGTGTGAGTACAGTAGTATACTACCCAGACTGCCGGTTACTATCTCAGTTACATCTATACTAATATTATAAAGAGGAAATGTTTGTTTGTTTGGATTGAATAGGCTCCAGAACGGCTGAAAGTTCTTTCACTGGTGGGAAGCTACACTATTCCCGAGTGACATAGACTATAAAAAGGGATCCATGCGAAGCCGGGGCGGACAGCTAGTCTGTTATAAGTAGCAACTGCACAGCGTGATAATATCAACGCTGACAGGTTCAATTATAATGCCAATTGAGTATGTGCCATAGTAGTATACTACCCAAACTGCCTGCCTTATATCATCAATACTCTATACTAATATAATAAAGAGGAAAGGTTTGTTTGTTTGGATTGAATAAGCTCGTAAACGACTTGACCGATTTGAAAAATTCTATCACCGTTGGGAAGTAGTATTCCCGAGTGACATAATATGCTATAGAATATTTTGAAGAAAATTAGGGACCCGTGCGAAGCCGTGGCGAACCGCTAGTTATTTATAAAGTATAAAAGTACTAATTAAGTTCTACGTTTTCAGCCCAAAGAAGGTGCTGTCAGTGCCCAGCATCAGCCCCAACTTCCAGCCTCCGACACCCATCTGCATACCAGCCGAGACCAAACCCAAGAACAAGGGCACGCAGAGCTTGTTCAGGTATTAACATTTAATCTGGTAGGTACTAAAATTATAATAACATTTTTTTTTTTACAAAGACAAGAGTAGAAAAAGTTTAGGCTCCAGAACGGCTGGACTGATTTCAAGAATTCTTACACTGTTGGCAAGCTACACTATTCTTGAGTGGCATAGGGTATAAAAAAAAGATGATCTGCGCGAAGCCGGGACGGACAGCCAGTTTAGTATATATTTCAAAACTAGCTTCTGCCCGCGACTTCGTCCGCATGGAACTCCTCCTTTTTTTGCAGTCGGTTAAAAAGTAGCCTATGTCCTTTCTCAGGCTCCAGACTTTCTTTGTACCAAATTTCATTTAAATCGGTCCAGTAGTTTTAGCGTGAAAGCGTAACAGACAGACAGACAGACAGAGTTACTTTCGCATTTATAATATTAGTAGGATTACACTGACAACGATTCATGTATATTATTTTTTTTACAAACTGGTCACACTTTTAGGGAGTCCTCGGCGCAGACCATCCCCTGGCAACCCGACGGAAAGGCAGCTGACGAGTGTGAGAACACACCGGAAGTTCTCTATTTGGACAAATTGGAGTGGGGTGAGTTCAAGGACCTTAAACAGAGCCAAGGGCTTAGCAAGGTACGGGCAAGGGGGCAAATGCAGACCCTCAGAAGTAACCTGTAAGTTTTGATTCCCTTGCGAGCGTCGAAAATTACCTTAGATTGGAATGGAACAACTATTAACGGATTTAACTCGCGTATTTTTTATTTTATTTGCTGACGTTTCGGATTCATTACAGTTTCCATAATCGTAGCACGACTAAGCTGACAATAGTCTAACGCTAAAGTCAATAGTTATATATAGTTAATAGTTGTTCCATTCCAATGTGTAAATTGTGTAATAACCGCGAAGGCATTAGAAATGGAGGCACCTGCACAGGCGCTTGCGGTGGGTGAGCGTAAGTATGGCGCCAGGGTAGGCACTCCATACATAAGTGGCACTATGCCTGTATGGAATGCACGCCCTTGCAGCTGCACCCCCTCGCAAGTAACCTGTAGGTTTTGATTCCCTTGCGAGTGTTGAAAACTACCTTAGATATAAGTATTCTTGATTTATCTACGCCCTCCCCCTCTCAACAAAATCTCCCATAAAATCGACTATATCAAGAGTGTACTACTAAGAAGAAAAAGATAATTATTTCTGATGCCATCGCGGTTATTACACACTGGACTGAAACAATAAAAACGGGTGTAACTAATTTTAGCGTTAGACAGCGCAGTCATACTGTGAATATAGGAACTGGAAAGTTTTCTAAATGTCAGCAAATAAATTAAATACGCGAGTTAAATTAGTTTTGTTTCATTCCTAGATGAAAGAGTTCTAACACTGTTTTTATAACTTGTCTTGAAATGCTAGTGTGTTTTGCTTGGCGCGCGGCCTCGCATGTGTTTACGTTTTCAATTTTAATTTGCCAGACTATGTGTATTATGTTTTTCAGGCCCGGGTAAGCCGTACCGCATCGGGGACTTGCCAGCTGATTTTCACACAACCGAGATTATAAACAAGTGAGAATACCTACTTTTGTCTGCATAGCGACAGGGAAACACTCGGAGACATAATCTATACTTCTATACTAATATTATAAAGCTGAAGAGTTTGTTTGTTTGTTTGTTTGAACGCGCTAATCTCTGGAACTACTGGTTCGAATTAAAAAATTCTTTTTTTGTTGGATAGACCATTTATCGAGGAAGGCTTTAGGCTATATAACATCACGCTGCAACCAATAGGAGCGAAGAAACAGTGGAAAATGTGTAATAAACGGGAAAAATATGAAGCCTTATGAAGAATTACTATTCCACGGGGACGAAGTCGCGGGCACAGCTAGTAATATGATACATACAATCGGTTATTGGGAACCGAAGGGCGTAGGTAGGATTTTGTTGAGGAGGGGGAGACAAACTAAGAATGTACCTAAAATGATTTTCGACGGGAAGTTTCCACAGTATCGAAGTGCATCCAGAGAAAGATAAGATAAGATACTTACTTGATCACTTTAGTTATGAATATTCTATGTACAAATATATTTACCTATTGAATATTTTTATGATAGCTTCGCGGAGCACTTGGAAACTTCAAGGCTTATTAAAATGTTCTTCAATACATAGTATAAAACAAAGTCGCTTTCGCTGTATGTCCGTATGTATGCTTAGATCTTTAAAACTACGCAACGGATTTTGATGCGGTTTTTTTTAATAGATAGAGTGATTCTTAAGGAATGTTTATAGCCCCCGTGTGAAGCCGGGGCGGGTCGCTAGTATTAAATAACTACGTTGTGCCTGCGACTTTGTCCGCGTGGAATTATAAATTGCGTCAAGTAAAAATAACCTATGTCCTTTCTCAGGCTCTAGACTGTATGTGTACCAAATTTCATTGTAATGGGTCAGTAGTTTTAGCGTTAAAGCGAAACAAACAGACGGAGTTATATGTATTCGCATTTATAATATTAGTTTGGATACAGGATGCGTCACGCTCGCACTTGGACCGAGCTGGTGGAGAAGGGGCAGTTCCCTCGCTGGATGAAGAAGAGAGACGAGATCATCAGCGATGTTGAGACGAAGGATTGGATATTTAGGGAAGCGGTAAGTAAATCATCCCATAAAACCTATTTAGGTTATGTTATTTAGGTTTAGGTCTGCATTTGCATACTTTTATATATCGCACACCTAGATCTAAAATGAGCTAACTCAAAAACCTGAAGATTTGAGTTATGCACACCATCGGATTCCTTACATCAAAACCCATTTAACACTAAAACAGATTTAAACTAACTCTGCTAGCTTCATTATAAAAAGTATAAATCTATACAGAAAACTCATTCGTGCATATGGACATATTAATCAGTTTTTCGCCTCTCCTGAAAAAGTAACTTTTTGAGTTAGCTCCCTTTAGATCTAGGTGTGCGATATATACACTCGGCGTCAAAAATATCGCTCCTCAGCGAAAATCAAATTCAAACAAATCTAGACGTTAGCGAAATTATGTCACCTAATTAATATTAGTATCAATTAAAAGCACGTTTAATGTGTTTTAAATTAACAATGTTTAATTTAAACTCAACATAATGGCATGTGAATTAGAGCGTTTCCAAAAAAAAATGCATAAATGCTCCTTTGAAGGGTCGCTAGTTGTGCCCGTTTTCAGGGGTATAAAATGCCTGTAAGATGTCAAATGTCAATTATTTGCTATCCAGACGTCGAAGAGAATACATCTAAGGAACTCAAGCAAGAAACCAACCCTCGAACATGGAGACCACCGCTGCTGAATGAGTTCAAGTGGTCGCACTATTGCAAGCAGGAGTTCGGCAGTGCGATGTCGCTCGGCAACTCAATTTAAGTCGTCATGCTGTCCGCCGAGTATGTCAGCGGTTCCAGGAGACTGGGGGCTACATCAGAAGACATGGGGCTGGTCGGGGACGCTGCACATACGAAAGAGATGATCACTTCATTGTGAAATCATTGCTACGCAATCGCTTCGCCAGTGCTGTTGAGGTGCAACAACGCCTCAGAGAAACTCGGACAACATCAGTTAGTGTCTCTACGGTTAGAAGAAGACTGCGGGAGAAGGATATTGAGGTTCACAGGACTGCTACTGGCCCAGTGTTGACCACACAGCATCGCAGAGATCGCTTGTAATTTGCTCGTGATCACGTTCATTGGACGTTTGAGCAATGGGGGCAGGTTCTCTTTACCGATGAGACGAGAGTGCGTCTTTATTGCAACGATAGGCGGGCCAGAGTCTACAGAACGTCGGGTGAACGATTCGCTCAAGCCTGTATTAAGGAGACAGTGGACTACGGAGGTGGCTCTTGCATGTTCTGAGGGGGCATATCTATAGACGGCAAAACCGACCTTGTCTGCGTCTCCAGGACTGGAGGACCTCGCGGCCAAGGGTCCCTGACTGCTCGCCGATACATTGCCGAGATCCTGGAAGAGCATCTGATGCCATATGCGGGTTATGTCGGCTCTAGGTTCACATTAATGCTCGCTCCCACGCTGCATTAATTGTTCGGGATTATCTGGAGGAGGTCGGGATCCCCATTTTGCCGTGGCCAGCCAGGAGTCCTGACTTAAACTCGATTGAACACCTTTGGGACGAGCTTAAGCGAAGGGTTCGGTCACGATATGCCGCCCCTACCACCCTGCAAGATCTTCAGAACGCAGTCATCGAAGATTAGGGCAACATTCCACAAGAAGACATCGTGAAGTTGGTGCGATCAATGAAAGACCGCTTGGAGGCAGTGATAAGGGCCAGAGGGGGTAACACTAGATTTTAAGTCAGTTTTAGGCACATTTTATTGAATTTTGGTATCCATTTATTGTTGTAAAGTTAAACTTGAATAAACTTGAATGAACTGTCTACAATGTCATTTCCTTTAATCTTTGAACCTAATGAAAAATCTTTTTATTTTTTTATTTTTCTGAAAAATACACTTTCTTACCTTTCAAATAATACCTAACAATTATATTGTTGTCCTTGATCAAATAGGGTTTAAAGTCGGTTGAAACGATTTTACGAGTAGGGGCGATATTTTTGACGCCGAGTGTATAACACTAGCTGTCCGCCCCGGCTTCGCACAGATCATCTTTTTTTATAGCCTACTAGCTTTTGCACGCGACTTTGTCCGCTAGGAACTCCTCCTTTTTTGCAGTCGGTTAAAAAGTAGCCTATGTCCTTTCTCAGGCTCCAGACTTTCTTTGTGCCAAATTTCATTTAAATCGGTCCAGTAGTTTTGGCGTGAAAGCGTAACAGACAGACAGAGCTACTTTCGCATTTATAATATTAATTATAGTAGGGATATAGTAGGGATAGTAGGGAAGTCACTCGGGAATAGTGTAGCTTCCCAACAGTGAAAGAATTTTTCAAATCGGTCCAATCATTTTAGAGCCTATTCAATCGAAACAAACAAACCTTTCCTCTTTATAATATTAGTAGGTATATAAAAAATTATAATTTGCATGGAATAAACGGCTTATTTTTTTACCCACCTTTTTATGCCCATCATATTTAAACCCATCTTTTTATGTTAACAGGAAATCGATGAGCTCCAAGACATACGTTTAACTCTCCTTCACAAGCTGCAGTCAGAGCAGCGGGAGAAGCAGGCCAGCCGGGTAGGGAAGAAACTGGCCAAGCTATGGACCTGCAAGAAGGATCAGATGGAGAAGAAAGTGGATAACATTAGAAGGAGCAGGGATAGAGGTGATGTGTTTATAGTTCTTTTTATCGATTAGGGCAGCGTCAGAAGTAGGCCAGTTAAGTAGAATGGAGGCTGGCCAATCTATGGCTTATGAGAAAAGTCAGATGGAGAAGAAGGTGGATAACATTAAAAGGAGCAAGGATAGAGGTGATGTGGTTATAGTCCTTTTTTATAAGTTACAGTCAGGACAGCGTGAGAAGTAGGCCAGCTGAGTAGAACGGAAGCTAGCCGATTTGCCACGAAAAAGTCCTTTTTATCAATTAGGACAGCGTCAGAAGTAGGCCAGCTGAGTAGAATGGAAGCTGGTCAAACTTTAGTCCTACAAAAAAGTCAGATGGAGAAGAAGGTGGATAACTTTAGAAGGAGTAGGGATAGAGGTGATGTGTTTATAGTCCTTTTGTAACAATTAGGACAGCGTCAGAAGTAGGCCAGCTGAGTAGAATAGAAGCTGGCCTTAGCTGTCTAATTTATGGCTTAAAAAAATGACCCGCCCCGGCTTTTCACGGGTGCTATAAACCTTCCATCACTCTATATCTATCAAAGTTCGTTGCGTAGGCTTCAAGATTTAAGCATAGGTACATAAGGATGGACAGACAGCCGGCGACTTTGTCTTATACTATGTAGTGATATTGATGTTTGTTTAGAACTTCGGAAACTAACCGCCCTCCACGAGGGCGGCGGTCGCGCTGGCCACGTGAAGAGGCTCCGCGCCGCCCGGGGGTCGGGGCCGGTGACCTTCGCAGCCATCGACCCAACTTCCGACATCCACGCGCCGCTCGCCAGGCACGGGTACCAGGCGCGCAAGAGGCACGCGGAGATATACTATGACCCGTCTTTACTATGTAAGTTTACCACGTTCTGTAATAGACCTGTATTTGTGTACCAGGCATGCATAAATGGGGAAACATGCTAAAGGACCGTCGCCGAGTTTTAATCCTGCTTTAGATATAGTTACCCAGGTCGATACCAAGCTCACGAGAGACATATAGAGTCGTGTTTGCTATCTAAGAGGTCATTCAAGTATTACGTAATGACCACCCCTATGTAATGCGTATCTGCACCCCCCCCCCCCTTCCTCTTCCAGAATGTTACGTAGCACCCAAGTGACTATTTTTACCTAATATGTAGTCACAAAACTTTTTACTAGACCTGGGGGAGTCTCTGCACTCCCTTCCCCAAATTGCATTACGTAATACTTGAACGATCAATAAGTGTGACAAAGCAATCCCATTTATAAATGCATAATTTTGGAATGAAACAACTAGGTATTAATGACTTTAGCGTAAGACTATTGTCAGCTCAATCGTGCTACGATTATGGAAACTGTAAAGAATCCGAAAAGTCATCAAATAAAATAAAATAAAAAATACGCGAGTTGAATCCGTTAATATGTAATTGTTTCATTCCAATGTGTAATAACCGCGAAGGCATTAGAAATTATAATGCATCATTTTGTTCTAGCGTTAGAGGACCATCAGAAGATATCGGAGCCGCCAGCGTGGCTGGAGCAGTGCGGGCAGAACCTGAAGAAGTCCTGCTCCGGCCACCACCTCCCGAGGGACCCGATGCAGCTCTGCGAGCGGGAGACCAAGTGGAGCGAGGAGTTCCTCGAGAGTCTACATAACGATTTGAAGAGTTAAGTGTAGAAAGATTATGAGGAACTGCAAGGGCGTAGCGAGGTGCAGGCAGGGGGGGCAGCTGCCCCTAGACCTGTAGGTTATGATTCCCTTGCGAGTAACCTGTAGGTTTTATTTCCCTTGCGAGTAACCTGTAGGTTTTGATTCCCTTGCGAGTGTCGAAAATTACCTTAGATAATTATATATACCTACTTATCGTGAGCAGAAGCTGGTAATATACTAACCCGAAGTATTCATTATATTAATCTATTTTAAATCTATGTAATGGATAATTAATTACGATATTTTAAGATTATTGATGGCTATCCCATATGGGGATAAAAAAGGGGGGATGGGATTTGAAAAACAACCAGAAGTAATAATTAACATTTCTGAGAATATTTGTTCATTGGAATGAAACAACTATTAACGGATTTAACTCGCGTATTTTTATTTTGTTTCATTTCACCATTACGTTAGACTAATGTCAGCTCAGTCGTGCTGCGATTTTGGAAACTGTAAATTATCCGAATCGTCAGCAAATAGACTAAAATAAAAATACGCAAGTTAAATCCGTTAATAGTTGTTTCATTCCAATGTGTAATAACCGCGAAGGCATCGGAAATTATAATATTTGTTCATCCATTCATTCTACAGAGGCCCGCCTGGGCGCCGTGGCTGTCTCCGCGGGGCCCCTGCACGTGCTGAAGCCCCGGCGGCTGGTCGCGACCCCCCGGCCCTCCACCCCCGTGGTGGAGGCCGTGGGCGACGAGGAGGAAGCCTGCCACCAGGCGGCCCTGACCCTGCAGAGGATCGTAAGAGGCAGGGCTGTTCAGACATTGGTGAGTCGTGTACACTCAAATATTCCCGCTTCCTACTCCGTTCAATCAATTCCTCGATCATTCATTCCATTTCATTCCTCTCAATCAATCTATACATTCCATTCAATCTCAATCTCCCACTCACTCTCTACCTCTCTTGTCCACCCGGTGTCGTGAGCGCCGCACGCGTTAATCATCAACCAATATAAAACAAGAACAACAATAATATATCAAAAGTGCTGTTTTAAAGTGAAAGTGTTATCATCATCATCATCATCAACCAATACATCATCATCGTGGCTTCAGGCGCCCTACATCTTTTGGAGTCACAATGTGCATCAGTTTCCCGTTAGAATCAAACCTATACCTACCTACAGTCCATTCCATTTGCAGTAAGTACTTCGAACAACAACATACAGAGTTATTCACTCCTGGTAGTTTAATAATTTCTGATGCCTTCGCGGTTATTACACATTGGGATGAAACAACTATTAGCGGATTTAACTCGCGTATTTATATTTTTTTAATTTGCTGACGTTTCGGATTCCCATGAGCTGATAACTTTCAATGATATCGACAGATGTACGAAGGTCGCACCAGAGCTTCAGAACTTACCGAAGAGTTGAAGACCACGCATGGACTCCAGAAGGAAGACAAAATACGCATCGCCAAGGAGGAGGCGAGGGCGCGGGACTACCACGTGATAAAGACAGAGGCCGACCAGAAGGTAAATATATTGATGACTAACTGTCCGCCCCGGCTTCGCACGGATCATCTTTTTTTTATAGCCTACTAGCGGTCCCGGCATACTTCGTCCCGACCGGCAAAGAATCGATTTTAGTATCCTATGTCCTTTTCCTGGTTCTGAGCTACCTCCCCAGCAATTTTCAGCCAAATCGGTTCAGCCGTTCTTGAGTTATAAACGGAGTAAGTAACTAACACGACTTTCTTTTATATAGGTAAATAGATAAATAGATATAACAATTAATTCCATTAGACCATTATAAAAAAAATTACATTATTATGTCAAATTATATTAACTCATATTGAAATCGTCAATACATATTAACAATACTTACAATATCTATACTAATATAATAAAGAGGAAAAGTTTGTTTGTTTGGTTGTAATGAATAAGCTAAAAAAACTACTGAACCGATTTTTTTCACTCTTCGAAAGCTACATTATCCACGAGTAACATAGGCTATAGTATATTTTGAAAAAAAAAAGTAGGGATCCGTGCGACCCGGGGCAAACGTATAGTAGGTTTTAAAAAGGAAGCTACACTATTCCCGAGTGACATAGGCTAAATTTTTTTTTTGGAAAAAAATTAGGGATCCGTATGAAGCCGGGGCGGACAGCTAGTTAATATTCTAATCGTTGTTAACAGGAGGACGCAATAACGGCGCTCGTGGACGAGCTGTGCGGCGGCGCGGTCGCGGCCGCTCTCGACTTCCTCGAGAAGGAGCTGCGCAGGCTGAAGGAGGAGAGGCGACAGCACGCGTTCATACTCATTGCACGTGAGTACCCGCGGGTAACAATAAACAGGGGCAAACGCGTCTTCAACGGGACAATTTAACCAATTTATACAATAATATTTTTTTTCTGACCTCCGGCCAAAAAGCGCCAACTTTCTGGCCGCTGCGCTAAATGAAATTGCCGCTTTCTGGCTTCGTCGAACAGAAAAATAGTATACTGACCTCGGCCAGTAAAATAAAAAAGCCTCAGATCACATTTTTGTCAACCTCGGCTTCGCCTCGGACGACAATTACATGTGATCTGAGACATTTTTTATTTTACTGGCCCAGGTGCGTAATGTACTATTATTTACGCTTTTTTGCACATAACAAAACAAATGTACAATAGGCGTGCTTAATGCCATACGGCATTCTCTACCAGTAAGAGAAATGCGTTTCATCTTCATACGTGTAAAAAGGTAACTACTGCTGACGTAATCACCATCTGGACCCCCCACCCCCCATGTCATCAAAAATAAACAAAGCAAAGACTCCCCCCGCACCCTTATAGTGCTTACGTAATACTTGAACGAGCTTCCTACATGCAATACACACTAGCGGCCCCGGCAGACGTCGTCCTGCCCGTCCGATTGTTTCGTCAAAGATCTGTCAAAGTCTTCTGTCACTTCCTCATAAGGCTTCATATTTTCCCCGTTTTTTACACATTTTCCACTGTTTCTTCGCTCCTATTGGTCGCAGCGTGATGTTATATAGCCTAAAGCCTTCCTCGATAAATGGTGTATCCAACAAAAAAAGAAATTTGAATTCGAACCAGTAGTTCCTGAGATTAGCGCGTTCAAACAAACAAACTCTTCAGCTTTATAATATTAAATACATAAGAAATGTATCATAATTATTATTCTGCTATTCGGTAAGGAGATAAATCGAAAGTCAACAGCCGATCTTAAGTTAAAAATGGTGTAATTAAACCCAACTATGCTGTCTATTATATAATATTATCTTAGTCTATGTGGGTTTGTTTGTAGTACGTGAGAAGGTGATGCGCGAGGCGGCCGAGGCGGGGAGGCGGCAGAAAGAAGAGCATCGGAGGAGAGAGCACGACGAGATGTTCAAACAGGTGCAGCCAAAGGACGATCGCTGAGCACAGCGAAAAACGCAGTAACCTTGATCAAGGACACTATTACTACTCGCTAGCGACAGAGACAAATAGAAAAAGGGCAACGTCCGTTTTCCCTGTGCTCGACGACCGTCTTTTACAATAATTATAAATGTACTAGCTTCTGCCCGCGACTTCGTCCGCGTGGAACTCCTCCTTTTTTGCAGTCGGTTAAAAAGTAGCCTATGTCCTTTCTCAGGCTCCAGACTTTCTTTGTACCAAATTTCATTTGAATTGGTCCAGTAGTTTTAGCGTGAAAGCGTAACAGACAGACAGACAGACAAAGTTACTTTCACATTTATAATATTAGTAGGGATGTATGCACTCCTATATGCATCTGGTAAACCAACTTACGTATCAGGATTTTGTGATACAGAACCCAATTTTTATTTGACCAGGTGGTGGGCGTTACCCAGGAGACAGTCGACGCTTATCTAAAGGAAATAGTAGAGCAGGGAATACAGCTGCAAGCTGAGGAAGAGGCCGCGAGACGGGCCGAGGCAGCCGCGGAGGCCTGCGATCGAGACACGCAAATCAACGAGGGCAAGTGAGTACAAGTGGGGCTTTTTTTTGCGTGGGAGGAGGAAATATTCTGCCAGGACCGTTCCTGACAGCATGCCCGACTCTACTGGGAATGGTGCCCAGTAGCCTACGTCTTTGCTGTGTAAGTGGTTCCACGCTCATGCTAGTTAAGTAGGTACATAGTAGCACAATATTTACTTAGGTACCAGGCACGCATGAAGCACGCGGAGATATAGGTACTACGATCCGTCTAATGTATTTAGGTACCAGGCACGCATAAAGCAAGAGGGGATATACCCATATTTGCTATGTACAGGACCGTTTCTGACAGCATGCCCGACTCTACTGGGAACGGTGCCCAGTAGCCTATGGACTAAAACCTCCCCCCCTTGTAGATACGTTGAACACGCGGCGCTAACGGAATACGCTTTGGGTCCAACAGTGTGGTAGGATTGGTGAAGGATGAAAAATTAAAAATTTAACAAACCCCCCACATAAAAACTAAAAGGCCCTCTAAAAAGTATAACAATAATAAAATCTTAATATTAGTTACCTAAGTATTAATATTTCTACAAAGAAAACGTCATGTCGGGGGACCGTAGGTTTAGGTAGATTGTAAATATTAATACACACACACACACACACAGACACGTCAAACTTATAACACCCCGTCGTTTTTGCGTCGGGGGTTAAAAAGGGGGTCTTAGGGGAAAGAGTGATTGTTATGTTGTGTTGTGTTTGTTGTAAAGTGTACCTATGTGTGTTTGGGAAATGAGGGGTATGAAGGAAGAGGATGGATGAGTACAAGTGGGGTAAACGAATACAAAAGGGGAAAGCGCGTAGGTACAAGATATGGATAATGCTTTAGGAAAGTGCATGCATGCTGGGCTAAGTGAGGGGAAGCGAGTACAATTGAGTATTGGGCCTTTTGGCGATGAGAGATGACTGGGGGTCTTATAATTGTTGAAATTCTGCTTCTGTAGTTTGCCTTGATGGGAATTCAGCCGTTGTTGAGTTATAAATGGAGTAACTAACACGACTTTCTTTTATATAGGTATAAGAGAAGAAGATATATAGATAAATAGCTTTTACCCGCGACTTCGTGGAACTCCTCCTTTTTTGCAGTCGGTTAAAAAGTAGCCTATGTCCTTTCTCAGGGTCTAAAGATTGTCTATGCCAAATTTCATCAAAATCGGTTGAGAGGTTTAAACAGGAAAGCGTAACAGACAGACAGACAGAGTTACTTTCGCATTTATAATATTAGTAGGGACATAATAATAATAAAGATGTCTCTAAAGTACCAGGAGTGCATAAAGTGTGAAGATCTGCCATATTCATGACTCTCAGCTATGTTCAGTACATATTACAGGTTTTAAATGAAACTTTATACATTTCAGGTCCACAGCAGAGCAGAACGAGCTGGTGGCGGAGCTGGTGCAGCAGTTCCTCCTGCCAGACGCGCACAAGACGGCTGCCAGGCTGAGGATATCCTCGCTGCAGCAGGCCAGAGCCGACGCCGCCAGGCAGACCATATTCAAACTTGTCGACGATGCTGAGATCAAAGTTGGTCAGTTCTTATGAAATATCATCCTTACGTGCGTCAAAATCCGCCGGGAAATGTGTCGTTGCTGGCCTAGGCCGGGAAGTAATTTCTTTTTAATTTGAATATCAACATGGCGTCTTACGTGCGTCATACCTACGCGGCCGGGAAGTAATTTCTTTTTAATTTGAATATCAACATGGCGTTGATCTTCATAAACAGTTTAAGCAACCGTTTTTTTTTTAATAGATTTGAACTTTATTGTATCAAAAATATTCGCGTTAATGCCTATTATACACGATCTGAGAATAAAAAAAAAATATCTGTATTATTAGATTAATTTCAATTTTACACTTTAGAAAATGGATAACTTGTGTAACAATAAAAACATTTTGGCGGGATTAGAGGGAAAATTAAAAAAAAACAAACCTTTATTCAAGTGGAATTTATTTTGTTTGAATGGTATATTTATTTATTTCATTGCATTACTTTGAGAAAAGCACTATACATGCCTAGCCGTGAAAGGGGATTGCAGACCTCGTAACACTATCCGTTTATACACACTCAGCCTGCAAGCCCCCGTTTCCCGGCGGCGGCAGTAATGTACTATTTCCGTCCTCCAGCCAGGAAGCGCCAACTTTCTGGCCGCTGCGCTAAATGAAGTTGCCGATTTCTGGCTTCGTCAAACAAAAAAATAGTATACTGACCTCGGCCAGTAAATAAAAAAGCCTCAGATCACATTTTTGTCAACCTCGGCTTCGTCTCGGACGACAATTACGTGTGATCTGAGGTTTTTTTATTTTACTGGCCTAGGTGCGTAATATACTATTTTTTTCCGTTTCAGAGGTGTGTATTCGTTGCGGGTGCCCACTCGACGAGACTTGCCGCTGCCGCGTCTGCAAAATCGTTCAAGAACCGCAAATCACCGCTCACAGGGACGACCCGAGGTGGAAATACGCTATACGTAAGTGAAAAATGATTTAATAATGACTTTTATTTAAATTGCCTGGGGCCTAGACGAGGTGCCAACGTTCAACGTTAACGTTAAGAGGATTGTGAACCTGTTTCTTACAAATCAAAACGTACAGACGTAGTTTCTCATTATATCTACAACATATCCAAAAATTATAAAAATCTAACTATATTTACTGGGTGTAAAACGTTATCGCCTTTTGTATGAAAATTAACAGGTTCACAATCCTCTTAAACGAAACTACCAAAATGTATGGGATTTGACATCCACGCGTCCGATTGTGACGTACGTGACAGTCGTTCGCTGATGTCAAATTTACATACATTTTGGTGCCAACGTTCAGTAGTAGTATGTTGGTACGGGTGTCAAACTCAAACTCAAACTCAAATAATCATTTAATTTTATTCAGGCTAGGCTCTTACAGGCACTTGTGAATGTCAACGTTAAAATTAATATTCTTTTTCGATTCAGCAAAAAAAAAAAAACCTCTTGAGAAGAAACTCAATAATATTACAATTTCACTTAAGAATAAATTATGTACAAATTACAATATGTATGTACTTAATCGAATTACATTTAAAAAAAATAATAGGAGAAAAAAAAAAAAATAAATAACAATAGGTACTGGAGATGTATAAGGTCTCCAGATGTCAAAAGACTAAATTAAATTTACTGGAAATGTAAAGGTTTCCAGGAGTCAAATATAAAATAAAATTACAGGAGAAAAAAAAGAAAAAATACACAAAGTAAAAAAGACTAACTAAATTTTGAAGATATCTTTAACCGATTGAGCTGAAATGTACACACGTTCAGTTTGGACAATGCATGGTTAACTGTGTGACGTCATTACAAAATTAAATTAAAGGGGCACAAAGAGGGTGGCCCCTTTGTACTCTTAATTTATTTTATTTGCAGACATTTAGAAAACATTTCAGCTCCCATGTTCGTATCTGACTGAGCTGACAATATAGTAGCACTAACGATATCCGTACTATAGCAAGGCTTAACAGTCTCCTTTCAGGAGTCTCGCCACCCGTCCGGTTTTGCAGTGAAGGCCCATTAGCTGGCCAACTGCGCTTCAGTATTCAGTTCGAAAAAAAAAAAAAAGTAATTACAAAATTCAGTCCTCCATTCTAGCCCCTGTTTTCGCTTTGACTTCTGTATGTGTTGTGCAATAAAGAGTTTACGGGTGGATCTTCGAGCGTTTGAGACGCCGTCATTGTCCTCTACATCTATATTTAAGAACAGAGACAATAAGTAACAAAAATTTGAGTGATATTATCCCTCGGTACTGTTACAAATACTATTTCAATCGATACTTAATAATATTATTTGCAAACATTATAGATATAGAATAATATAGATGTAGAGGACAATGACAGCGCGCCGCGGCGTCTCAAACGCTCGAAGATCCACCCTTATACACACACATACATACTTGATGTTATCTTTCAGGACGGCCAAGTCCTGAGAAGAAATCGACTGAAGAACGCTATCCACCGCGCCACGAGATGCGCTGCATGCTCAATGCACTTGTTGATGACGGTAAATATACAATACTAGCCGCTCGCCCCGGCATCGCACGGTTCCCTATTTTTTTTTTTCAAAATATTCTATAGCCTATGCTACTCAAGAGTGAACGTAGTTTTCCAACAGTGAAAGATTTTTTTTAATAGGCCAAGTGGTTTTGGAGCTTATTCAGTCCAAACAAACAAACCTCTCCTCCTTATTATATTACTAGCTGCCCGGCTTTGCCCGGATCCCTTTTTTTATAGCCTATGTCACATGGGAATAGTGTAGCTTTCCAACAGTGAAAGAATTTTTCAAATCGGTCAGTCGTTTTGGAGCCTATTCAATCCAAACAAACAAACTTTTCCTCTTTATAATATTATAGTATAGATTACTAGCTGTCCGCCCCGGCTTTGCCCGGATCCTTTATTTCTTTATTTTCTGTAGTTAAATATATATTGGAATGAAACAACTGTAGACGGATATAACTCGCGTATTTTTATTTTATTGGCTGACGTTTCGGAGCCATAACAGATTCCATAATCGTAGCACGACTGAGCTGACAATAGTCTTATGCTAAAGTAAATATATTATTCACTAGTGGTCCCGGCAGACTTCGTCCCGCCCGGCAATGTCGATTTGACAGTTGTCATTGTTGCGTTTTGTTATACTATTTTTAACAAATCAGCTTAATATTTTTTTCTTTTTTTTCACTGGAACGTGATAAGAAGTATCCTGTGTCCTTCTCCTGGCTCTGAGCTACATCCCCAGCAATTTTCAGCCAAATCGGTTCAGCCGTTCTCGAGTTATAAACGGTGTAACTAACACGACTTTCTTTTATATAATACTAGTGGTCCCGGCAGACTTCGTCCTACCCGGCAATCGATTTGATAGCTGTCATTGTTGCGTTTTGTTAAACTATTTTTAAAATTTGAGCTGTTTTTTTTTCTACTGGAACGGGATACAAAGTAGCCTATATCCTTTTCCTGACTCTAAGCTACCTCCCCGCCAATTTTCAGCCAAATCGGTTCAGCCGTTCTCGAGTTATAAACGGTTTAACTAACACGACTTTCTTTTATATATATGGATTATTAATTATTCCAACAGTGGTAGTGGAGTCTCGCCGGCGATGCGATCTCGAAGCGCACGTTTCGCGTGAATACGCAAATAAGTAAGTAAATAAAATATAAAAAAACTAACTGTCCGCCCCGGCTTGGCACGGATCATCTTTTTTTTTGTAGCTTATGTCACTCGGGAATAGTGTAGCTTCCTAACAGTGAAAGAATTTTTGAAATCGGTCCAGCCGTTTTGAAGTCTATTCAATCCAAACAAACAAACCTTTCCTGTTTATAATATTTAATAAGCAAAGAAAAATACTTCGAAAGAAGAAACTTAGTCTCCCTGCCGGTCTTGGCGGGCGCACTGCCGTGCCCTCAATTATTAAGAATAATATGGTTAAAATGAACTAACATTTCCCCTGCTACATAATTATTACCTAATATATAGAATTATGATAATGCTAGCGACCCGCCCGGCTTCACACGGTTGCTATAAACCTTCCTCTTGAATCACTCGAGCACTCTATTAAAAAAATTCGCTTCAAAATCTGTTGGGTAGTTTTTGAGATTTAAGCATACACAGGGACGGACAGACAGCGATCAATGACTTTATACTTTACTAGCGGTTCGCTCCGATTTAAAGATTTTTTTAAATCGGTCCAGCCGTTTTGGAGCCCATTCAATCGAAACAAACAAACCTTTCCTCTTTATTATATTAGTATAGATATAGATACTATGTAGTCATGAGAAACGTTGTCATTTATAAACCCTACAAAAAAATATTTGATACTTTACGCCAATTATTGCGAATCAGACCGGAATTTCTTTAAAAAATATGTTTTTTTAAGGTTACGCGAGATGTCTGAAATAACTCTCGACGCCATGGAAATCGCCGAATTATGTAAGTAAAAATCTTCTCATTCTACTTGTGAATTGTCAATAGTACATTACGCACCAAGGCCAGTAGAATAAAAAATGAAAAATAGTATAGGTACTGACCTCGGCCAGTAAAATAAAAAAGTCTCGGATCACATGTAATTGTCGTCCGAGGCGAAGCCGAGGTTGACAAAAATGTGATCTGAGGCTTTTTTATTTACTGGCCGAGGTCAGTATACTATTTTTCTGTTCGACGAAGCCAGAAAACGGCAAATTTCGGGCCGCTGCGCTAAATGAAGTTGCCGCTTTCTGGCTTCGTCGAACAGAAAAATAGTATACTGACCTCGGCCAGCAAATAAAAAAGCCTTAGATCACATTTTTCATTACATGTGATCTGAGACACTTTTTATTTTACCGGCCTAGGTGCGTAATGTACTATCAATACATAGTATAAAACAAAGTCGCTTTCGCTGTATGTCCGTATGTATGCTTAGATCTTTAAAACTACGCAACGGATTTTGATGCGGTTTTTTTTAATAGATAGAGTGATTCTTAAGGAAGGTTTATAGCACCCGTGCGAAGCCGGGGCGGGTCACTAGTTATTTATAATTTGTTTACTTCTGTGGTCAGTGGTCAATCGAGCTATTGGCGTGGAGTCATCACCACCGAAGCGTCCTGACTATCATCACTTCATGAGACGCATCGTCAAGGATGCCCTGGAGAAGACGGAGCCATACCCGACCTGCCCGTGTGAGTACATGTCTATCAGTTAACCAACAGACTTAGGTAGGTTAACAGTTAGCCAGTGAGTGATTATGTACATAATTAAGCCAGTGACGCATATATTATATAAGAATAAACGTATGTACCTACATACGTTCATTATTATATAATACTAGCGGTCCCGGCAGACGTCATCCTGCCCGTTCGAAATTCAAATTAGGTAACTTTAGTTAGACAACGCACATACTGGTATTTGGCCATTCTAGGAGGACATAAGTCCTAAAATCTAAATTGCACTTACACCCCTAAAAATCAATTCCAGGTAAAGGTAACGAACTTGTCCATACTACCCCGGTGCATCCCCCCTCCCCGAGTGCTTCCTGATTAAGTAATGTCAATGGGAATTCGATTGTTTTGTCACGTGCACGTATCTATTCTCAAAGCGCTCTTAAAAGTGTTAACTTTGAAGCATAGTTTTTAAATCTTCTAGTTAAAATTATAATTTTTGGATATGTTGTAGATATAATGAGAAACTACGTCTGTACGTTTTGATTTTTAAGAAATATTGCTTACGCTAAAATTTATTAGCATCTAAAAATCTATATATAGATCTAAAAATCTATATTTAGATCTAGCGTGTCTTAAGCCAGTGACGCATATATTATATAATAATAAACGTATGTACCTACATACGTTCATTATTATATTATAATACTAGCGGTCCCGGCAGACGTCATCCTGCCCGTTCGAAATTCAAATTAGGTAACTTTAGTTAGACAACGTTTGTATGTTTTCCCGGCAATTATTCGATTTTTTTTCACCGTAAGAACCATCCTTGGACTTCAACGAACATTTTAAAAAAAAAATTGGCCAAATTGGTCCAGGCGTTGTCGAGTTATGCGCTTACCAACACATTTTGCGATTCATTTTTATATATAAAGAAAGATAAGAAGAAGATAATAAGATTTTAGTTTTTCATCAAGTCTCAATGTAATAAAGTTGCCCCCATTAATATTTATTTGATTCCGATTTTTAATATTCATTATAGCGGCAACAGAAATACACAATCTGTGCAAAATTTCGACTAGCTAACAGACAGACAGACGGATGGACAGAGACTCAGTGATATGATCCCGTTTTACCCTATAGGTTTATGCTTTGTGTATATTTTATCAAGGGCATAGCGCTAGGATTTTGTTAAGGGCAGGCGTATACAAACTAAGATGATTTTCGACACTCGCAAGGGAATCAAAACCTACTGGTTACTCGCAAGTGAATCAAAACCTACAGGTTACTCGCAAGTGAATCAAAACCAGCAGGTTACTCGCAAGAGAATCAAAACCAGCAGGTCACTTCTAGAGAGTTGATGCTTCCTATACGTATGTATTTGAAATGGCAATGCGTGACAGGTCCCAAGGAGCTGCCGTCGGCGATACGGGCGCGGGCGGAGGAGGCGGCGCGCGCCCTCGACCCCACGTGCCGCTGTGAGGAGCAGCCCTTAGGAGTGCAGTTTGCACTGGGTAATATCTGTATCTACTTGACTAGCGGGATGCCTTCGCATGGACCCTATTTTTTTTATAGTCTATGTCACTCGGGAATAGTGTAGCTTCCCAACAGTGAAAGAATTTTTCAAATCGGTCCAGCCTTTTTGGAGCCTATTCAATCCGAACAAACTTTTCCTCTTTATTATATTAGTTTAGAAAACTGTGACAACTCGAAATGTATCACCGCGTGAATTCAAATTCAAATGTGCAGACTAAACTATTCACCTTTCAAACACACACAAACGCCCACGCGTATTCCCCTTTACACCCGCCCTTTCAACCCTTTAACCCAAATGCACGCTAACGCACACACACACGCGTATCTACACGCACGCGCACACATATATTCCCTTTTACACCCACCCTTTCAACCCTTTAACCCAAACGCACGCTAACGCACACACACACGCGTACTCACACGCACACGCACACAGATCTCTCGTATATTCTTACTAGCGGCCCCGGCAGACGTCGTCCTGCCCGTCCGATTGTTTCGACAAAGATCTGTCAAATCTGCCTTCTGTCACTGGCTTTTTGGCTTCATATTTTCCCCTTTTTTTTCACATTTTCCACTGTTTCTTCGCTCCTATTGGTCGCAGCGTGATGTTATATAGCCTAAAGCCTTCCTCGATAAATGGTCTATCCAACAAAAAAAGATTTTTTGAATTCGAACCAGTAGTTCCTGAGATTAGCGCGTTCAAACAAACAAACAAACAAACTCTTCAGCTTTATAATATTAGTATAGATTAGTATAGATATTATTTGTTCCAGAGAGCATGACAGATGAAGAGAAGTCCAGACTCCTTCCGTCCGAGCTGAGGATCCTGGAGGAGATGCGCCGCTGCAAGTGCGACTCGGTGCCGTCCCCGAGCGAGGACAGCCATCCTGGAGGTGACGTCACTAGTCTACCCCTTGCCCCAGGGGGGTAATTAGCGATCGTTCATTTATTACGTAACGCGGGGGAGGGAGGGATCGCGTCTTATACAAACGCTGAGTTGTCACCGTAACTATTCCAAATAATAACTTTTTAATACCTATTAACTACGATCTATCAATCGATAATACGATTGATATTTTTGGTTCAATACCATTAGTTTTTAATTCGCATGTAAACAATAAAATAAAAAGACCGAATTGAAAGGAGTAGATAAATTCGATGACCTGTCAGTGGTCCCTATGGTGTAATGGTTCAGCACGCTAGTAAAGGCATAGGCGTGGGTTCGAATCCCACTGGGGGTCTAAAAAAATTTTTCTACTCTTGTCTTTGTACAAAAATATCATTATAATAACTTTTTAATTAAAAAAAATAACCACTGAAAAGTCACAACCAAAATAATAATCGGTATAAAAGACAGAATAATTGTTTTTTTTCTTTTCAGTGCGCTATTGTTTTTTGTTAAAAAAAATTTGTTGCGTAATACTTGAACGGTTCATTAAGGGGAGCATTATTATTGTATACTAGCGGTCCCGGCAGACGTCATCCTGCCCGTTCGACATTCAAATTTGGTAACTTTAGTTAGACAACGTTTGTATGAGAAAAGAAAAGGGTTTTCCCGGCAATTATTCGATTTTTTCTCGCCGTAAGAACCATCCTTGGATTTCAACGAACATTTAAAAAAAAAATTGTCCAAATTGGTCCAGGCGTTGTCGAGTTATGCGCTTACCAACACATTTTGCGATTCATTTTTATATATAAGAAGAAGAAGACTAAGGTTCTTAAATAATATTTGTTTCAGAATTTGAATTTGAAGAATATACTGATACTACAGAGAGCCCCTAGAGCTAATCATAATAAAAATATGGTGTTTTATTAAAATTGCTCTTTATTCAACAGTGGTTTTATTGCATACATTGATCCTCTTTCATTTAATACCCTTCTCGGGTAGGTATATTTGTAAAGAAAACTATTATTTTCTTTAATTACTTTTTATATTCTGTCGGTAAAACAGTTTTTGTACCTACCCTGTCAATAAAGCAGTTCATGTATCTGTCGATAAAGCAGTTCATGTACTGAGGACTCTGTTGATAATGCAGGCAGCGGTAGTAACTAAGATGGCGTCAATATTTTAAAGTAAACGTATTACGTGATATGAAAATGAATTAATTATTATAATTGTATAAAAAGGTTTTGGCAGAGGAATTAATAGACTTTAAATGTCGTTTCTTTGTTTACAGGTAAGTTAGTGTTTTTTTTATAATAATGTAAATAGTTAGTTTTAAGAAAACCTGTATTGATGAAATATAAATGTCCTTTGTTTACAGAGCAACACAAAAGTTTATTTTATTTGCCGATCCTAGATTAAAGAATTCTCTTCCTTATATATTTTAAATATACCCCTCTTGAGTTGGCGAGAACTATTAGTGCATCGCGACTGTGCGCGATTACGTGGGCGAACACAACTAGCGACCGTTTTGCGACTGTGTCGATGCTGCGGCCCCGCCGGCGGGGTCGAAGACGTCCACCTACACCCGGCACGCGTCGGACCTATCCGCAGGAACCTTCTGTCCCCCTGAAATATAATAATCGTGTTAACACACCTGCGCTTCAGTATTCATTTTGAGAAAAAAAAACCGGTGCGAACGCGCGACTGTATCGCTACAAAAAGTCGCCATGGGAGTGGGCCCTAACTGTCTCTTAGTGTATGATTTTTTTCATAGTTTTACCGTAACTTAATAGGTTACTGCGACATAAAATAATGTTCGAGTCACCAATAAGTTACGCATTTTAAGTTAAGATTGTCTTATATAAATGTGTCCTCTTTACATTATGCCTTTGTTGTAATACAATATGGTGTTTCATTAAACAATCCACGTCGTTCCTCATACTTTAACTGAATACTTTTCATAAATACTCATAATATTATCTTATTATATATTATGGTCTCTCTCTATGAAGTTAAGTCGACGTGCTTAAAGCGTTTGTTACTATATGTCAAACAGCACCACTGACAGCTAAAATGTGGCGTATCTGTCAATCAATCTGTCAGATTCTGTCATTGCTGGTTATGTTTGTTGGTGTTTTAATCTATTATTTTAGAGTCTACAAAATATAATTAACCTAGTGCGTGAACAATTTGATTGTCGCTAGAATGACTAGTCCCCCCCCCCCCCCCACCCCCCAACACAGCCCGCCGCTGACTGTTGACACTTGACTGCGAGTCATTCTAACGATAAATAATTTATTAACGCTCTAGTTATTTATATTTTAAATATATACACAAAAATAATAGCAGACGAATATCATACAACATCAATAAACATAATCCTGATGTAATGACAGATATCGATTTTGTTGTTGTAGTGACGCCGGTGACGCTGTTTGACACAAAGTGAAAAACGGTCGAAACGCGTTTAAGCAATTCCATAGAGTAAAAATATAATATAGTAATATGAACATGAATACTCATAAATTGTGTAAAAGACACGATAAATAGTTCCATGTGACGATTTTTAACCCCTGACGCAGAAACGACGGGGTGAAAAAAGCGGAGCGTACGCTGTGGCATCGTAGCTCCGTGGGTCAAATTTGATTGTTTTTTTTTTTTTATTTAAGGGAAGAGAAGTGATATAATTGAAAAAGGTCTTGGCTGTTCGTAAAATAAATAAAAAGTAAAAATCTTTTTAAAGCAGAAACTCTTCTTTTTATTTATATTTATACTTTTAGTCAACCCGCTTGCAATATATTCATTGACATATTATTTGAATATAAAATAATAATTTCTGATGCCTTCGCGTTTATTATACATTGGAATGAAGCAACTGTATGCGGATTTAACTCGCGCATTTTATTCTATTTGCTGACGTTTCAGAGCCTTTACAGATTCCATAATCGTAGCACGACTGATATGACGTTAGTCTAACACTAAAGTAGCATCAGAAATTATTATAAAATTGTGAGTTTTAGGGATTGAAAAGTAAGTCTGGGTCCCTGATTCTGCCCATTCTCCCGCCGCCGAGCTCGCGCTCAGACTAGACACTTTGTAATGCGGCGTTCGAGACAACTACCAGCTGATTGTTGCCGCGGAATACTAGTTTTACCTACTGTTTCCCCTATATACTGTAACCGCTAAAAGAGATACTATGTGGCCATTATGGGAAATAAAAACAACTGTAATATTACAGTCAATCAAATAAAATTATTTAATTGTTAAATATTATGGTTAATTTATTTGAATTAAAACATTTCCTATTGAATATATCTAACATGCGAATTGTTTACCTATAAATAATCTTAAAAAAAATGACGAAATATATCATTTACATATACCTAACATATCTATTTTACAATTTTTAATTTAATGAATAAAATATCTTTGGACAATTCACACCAATTATGCTAATCCCAAACTAAGCGAAGCTTGTACTATGGGTATTGGGTACTAGACAACGGATAAACATACATAAGTACCTACATATAAGACATCCAAGACTCAGATATAGATGCCAGTGCTCATCACACTGACTGCTTCTAGCAAGAATCGAATCCGGAACCTCCGGTTTCTTAGTCAGAGCCTGTGACCACTAGACCAACAGGCCGTCAAACCAAAACCATTACAACGATTTTAACTCGTGTACAAGTATATCATTGAAATGAAGCAACTATGATTACTCTCTGGCGTGCCGAAGTAAATGTTTTTTTAAATATTCTGCTCGAGTACACCTATACTGACATTCATTGCAATTATATGGCTTTTCTCCAGTGTGCTTCAGTAAATGCTTTTTTAAATTTCCCGCTGTAGTAGTTCTATACTGGCACTCAGTGCATTTGTATGGCTTCTCTCCAGTGTGCTGACGCAGATGTAATTTTAAATGTCTTACTCTAGTACCTCTATACTCACATTGAGTGCATTCGTATGGCTTCTCCCCAGTGTGCCTTAGTAAATGAGTTTTTAAATTACTTGCTTGAGTACATCTATAATCACACTCAGTGCATTTGTATGGCTTCTCTCCAGTGTGCTGTCGTAAATGTCTTTTTAAATGCTCTGCTCGAGTAAACGTATACTCACAGTCAGTGCATTTGAACGGCTTTTCTCCAGTGTGCTGACGTGAATGCATTTTTAAATTTCCTACTGTAGTACAACTATACTCACATTGAGTGCATTTGTATGGTTTCTCTCCAGTGTGCCTTAGCAAATGAGTTTTTAAATTTCCTGCTTGAGTACAACTATACTCGCATAGATTGCATTTATATGGCTTTTCTCCAGAATGTTGACGCAAATGAGTTTTAAACCTTCCTGTTGTAGTACACCTATAATCACACTCGGTACATACAAATACTTTATCTCCAGTATGCGTTCTTAAATGTGCTTTTAATTCATAATTTCTTGCAGTAGTGTGAGTGCAGTGTGGGCACTGGTAGCGTCCCTCGGCGTTTCGTGTGTGTGTGGCGTGCGTGTGCGTGTCCGGCTGCGTGTGTGCGTGTGCGCTCTGCTCTGTGGATGAGGCTCCTGCAGCCTGCGCTTGTTCCTCCTTCACTCGCGGCGGTGACTCCGGTGCTGTCGCCGCGTCCTCCGCTGTCTCACCGGGCTCTGCTTTCACTTGAATGCAGTCTACTGTCTCGGTGATGTTAGGCTTGGACGTTGCTTGTATTAAATCTGAAAATAATTATTATACAGTTCAATTCAAATTGAAATCAAATGCCTGTGGGTATCCCATCTACCTGCAATCACGCCACACTATTACGATTTATTAATAACTAGCTCTGGCCAACAGCAAATTGAGCTGTAGCCTCACTTCTATTCTGGCAGCCAAATTGCTCTAATCGTGAAACAGATCACATCTGAGTCATATTTAATACACTTATAATTGATGATTATTTATTTTCCAAATTTCAAAAGAAAAAAATATCATAATAAATGTTTACATATACATACTAGTATGTTATATGTATGAATATAGCTATAATAAGTTGTCAACCAAACACAAGTAAAGTTTTAGATTTGCTGCAGCTAGGAGGATGGCTGAACATTGTAATTTTATATTTAGATAATAAGTGTTCATTTAGATCTCATATTTATATGACATCATATTTATTATGACATGCCAAAGTACTGATGTTTTGAGATTATATTGTAGGAAATAACAAACTTGTAATTAAAATGAAAAGCTGAAAGTGAGTGACGGAATAAAAGACATTTAGTTGTTTTGGAATAAAATAAAAACATATGAAAAAAATAGCTATACATCTTTAAATGGTCTGGTGACCAATGAGTTGCCAAATTTTTGTATAATCATCCATTTATCAAAATTGGCAAGCAAGTTGACAAGTTTTGGCAATATATGTTTAGATGTTCTTTTTTATGGCATAGGCCTTCTTCATCTCTCTCCAATGAGCTCTGTCCTCAGCTATTTGGCTCTCTCTCTCCACTACTGTGACTCACCATCCATCCTCGAGACTGCTTCAGTGCCGGTGCCGCGCTCCTCACAGCTCACCGGCTCTTCCACTGCAAACTTATACTCAAAGGGATGTTCTTCAATCTCTACTTTAAAGGCGTCCAATGCTAGCAAATCCTCTGCAACAAATAAATCACAAGTTCTAATACTAGAGAGAGGAGTGAAACAACACAGTATATTAATATCTGTATGTAAATATAATAAATATCATTTATTGGCTGCAACAAAATACCTGAGTCCATGCCTGTGTCTCCAGGGTCCTTAAGGTCTGATGGAAGATCCTCCGAGTCACAATCTGGATAAGAGTATATCTTCGGCTTGGTCTGGGTTAAGAACTGCAAGAACTCATTCACCTTGCCACTCACAATCTCCATATCTTGAGTAACCTGGCGCAACATAAAACATCGCCGTTAGTTGTCTAAAACTAAAATAAATGTTTGTTGTGTGTAAGTATTCTCACTGCACTCACTCCGGCGAGCTCCTGTCGCAACACGCGGTCGGCGGCGACTGCCTTTACCCTGAGTCTATCGCATTTCCGCAGCAGCGCCGCGCACACGCAGCACACTGTGTGCGGGAAGCCGTCGCCCGCCGCCAGCTGCGAACAAACACCGAACAACCACATAACCCAACTATCACATCACCACTCGCAACGCAATACGCACTCACGAATGTACTAGACTACTAGAGTGCTGCCGCTGCCGCTGCCGCCGTACCGATATGCAGGTGAGCTGCTCCAGCACGTCTTGCAGTCGCGTTGAGAATATGTTCACGACGCGCGAGTCTCGCGACAGACACACGCGACACAGCCCGCCACTAACAGGCGATAATAGACTGGAAGTCATTCTAACGATAATAAGTTTATTAACGCACAATAACAGCCGAAAAACTTCTTTTCCTTAAGTAATGGCGCCTCTAGTTCATGTGCTAATGTCAGTAAGTTATAGCAACTTAAAATGTTAATTGATTTAATTTCTCAAATAAATAAAATACCAGCCATGTTTTAATAATAAAAAAGCCGAATCTGACGAAAAATTTATAAATTTAGAACAGAATATAACACCAACACAGATAACCTTGAATTAATGACAGATATTGATTTTTGACTGTCAGTGACGCTGTTTGAGATAAAGTGAAAAACACGCTTAGACAATATAGAAGACAAATAAGAAAAATATAACAATATGATATCCTAATTTAAAATATCATCGTAGTAATAATTATTTTAAATTTTGATTGAATCAGACGCAGTATTGTTTATTAAAACAGCATATCTTGTTACCGTTATACTGTAAGAAAATCTATTAATAATTTAAGACTGCAACATCAATGTATTCAATATTTAGCTCAATTCTTACTGTGATGATATTTTAAATATTCAAATTGCGATTCCATATTTTTTTATTTTTCTTATTGGTTTTATATATTGTCCTAGCGTGTTTTTCACTTTGGGTCAAATAGCGCCACTGACAGTACAATTACTTTATATTATCTGTATTGGTTCTTTGTTATTGTAGCGTCGTTTTGACTAGTTTAAAAATGGCTGGCCATAGGCAATGCAGGAACAAGTGTTTGTTTTTTGTAATAAACTAGCGGACCCGGTGTATGTCGTATTGTATTTTATAAGAAAGTAATTATTTTGTCAAATCCCCACTCATGGTACGTATTCATACTATTCATTAAAGCTTCCTTGGACCACTAATATTTCTAACCGAAATTCGTTAAGCGGTTTTGGAGTTTTTGCAAGACTAAAAAATAGCTATTCATTACATACTTACTAGTGTATAATGATTAGACGTGTGTTAAGTTATGAATAGTCTTCTATAAAATTGTAGTAACATCATTTTGCTCTGTTGACAATATAATAGTTTCAACTTTTCAGTATTTTTCACAACACTCCTTTTTATTTATTATTATTATCTTTTTATCGTTTATTTCATTACAACACAAAACAATTGATAAAGGTACAGCTTTCAGAAAAAAATAATCAAATTGCAGATAAGTAATTATGTAAATGGAATCTTATGTGAAAATACAAAATTGTGTTGCAACAGAAAAGGGTATCCCTTCAGCATTTGTTGTGCACAAGAGAGTGACACAACTGATTTTCAGTGCTATATATTAAAACTAGCTGTCCGCCCTCTGCTTCCACTGATCTGGATCCCTTTTTTTTATAGCCTATGTCACTTGTAAATAGTGTGGCTTCCCAACAGTGAAAGAATTTTTCAAATATACCTGGAATGGCTAGTAATATTATTATTATAGATAACTGTTGTATTGTTTTAAAATTAAAAATTCAAAATCTTTCTTCTGCAAGTAGGCACATAAATGCATTTTTACATGTCTGAGTCTACCAGCGATTCGAAAAGTATGACTGAATACAAAATATATCGCTGCCTTTCTGGAACAGTGTCACAACACGAAATAATTAAACAAGTTTTGTAGCCATTTGCCAATCGATAATAGCAACCATACAATTGTATGGAACTGACATACATGATCGAAACCTCACATGATCAGTTATTGATGTGCATAAAATAAAAACAAAGATGTTTAAATAAATTTATCGGGATAATTGTAAAGATTGCCTCTTCCTTTCAGATTTGACATGATGAATATCAGATGCTGATTCTGAAGATAGTCAAGTGACAGAAGAAACTGTGTAACCAGAAATCATGGCAGACGTAGCGAAACCGCTGCGAAAGAAGAAGAAACAAACACAGGCTGCTAAAGCCCCGTCCACTGAGGAGAAGGTACCCACAGAGACGGACAAAAAAAAGCCAGAGACGGACAAAAAAAAGCCAAAGACGGACAAAAAAAAGCCAGAGACAGACAAAAAAAAGCCAGAGATGGACAAAAAAAAGCCAGAGATGGACAAAAAAAAGCCAGAGATGGACAAAAAAAAGCCAGAGACGAACAAAAAAAAGCCAGAGATGGACAAAAAAAAGCCAGAGATGGACAAAAAAAAGCCAGAGACGGACAATAAAAAGCCAGAGAAACGCAAAACGGAACGCAAATATAAACGCAACGCTGAGGGCCGTTACATATGCCCACACTGTGATCACACTACAGGACAAAATAATCAATTAACAATACATATAAGAACGCACACTGGAGAGAAACCATACAAATGCACTCATTGTCAGTATAGTTGTACTCAAGGAGTCACTTTGAAGAGACATTTACTAATTCACACTGGAAAGAAGCCATACAAATGCAGTCAATGTGAGTATTCATGTGCTCAAGGGGCACATTTGAAAATTCATTTGCTGAAGCACACCAGAGAGAAACCATACAAATGCACGCAATGTGACTTTAGATGTAGTCAAGCGGGAAATTTAAAAATACATATGCTAACGCACAGTGGAAAAAAGCCGCATAAATGCACTGAATGTAAGTTTAGATGTTCTACGGGAGGAGGATTACTCGCACATTTACTCACTCATACGCAAGAGAGGTTGTTTGAATGTATGGAATGTGAGTATAGAGGCAATACAGAAGCAGATTTAAAAAGACATACACTAAGGCACACTGGCGAGAAGCCATACGCATGCACTGAATGCGATTACAAATGTACTACGAATAGAAATTTAAAAATCCATTTCCGTCAGCACACTGAAGAGACCCCGTACAAATGTCGCAAGTGTAAGGCTAGATTTATCCAAAAAGTCCATTTGAAAATCCATTTACGAAAGCACACTGGAGAAAAGCCATACAAATGCACTCAATGCGATTTTAGATGTAATCAATCGGGAAATTTAAAAATTCATTTACGTACGCACACGGGCGAGAAACCATACAAATGTACTGAATGTGAGTATAAATGTACTACATCAGGAATTTTAAAAAATCATTTATCAAGGCGCCATAAAGATAAATACGAATAAACTGGAGGGAAACCATATATGCATATCTCAAATGTTAAATGTATGTATACGTTTCGGTGATTATTTTTATTAATATATTTAGATTTTGTTGATATAGGCATAACTTCCAAAGGACTGCACTGAATCGGATGAACTGAAATTTTTTCATCTATACTAATATAATAAAATGGAAAGGTTTGTTTGTATGTATTAAATGGGTTCCAAAACGCCTCGACCAATTTGAAAAATTCTTTCACTGTTGGGAAGCTACACTATTCCCGAGTGACATAGGCTATAAAAAAAAGGTATCCATGCGTAATCAGGGCAATGTGTATACCGGCTAGTACTTTATATTGATTCTGTGAAATTCACGTCCAGAGAATTAATTTTAGTTAAGCGATGAATTCCAAAGACTTGCAAATATGAGCTTTGACAGATGTCAAAATTTTAATTAAGAAATATTTATATTGTACATTGGAATGAAACAACAAACGGATTTAACACGCCTATTTTATTTATTTAGAGTTGGAAACGTCAGCCAGTTAAATACGGGAGTTAAATCCTTTTATAGTTGTTTCATTCCAATGTGTAATAATAATAACTCAGGCATCAGAAATTGTTAAGACTTAAATTTATATATAAAAAAAAAAATATAGCTCTAAGGTATATAATATGCTAATGTAACAAATGTTGTGATTCGATGTCTAATAAAAAAAATATGATATAATTCATATATCTATACTAATATTATAAAGCTGAAGAGTTTGTTTGTTTGTTTGAATGCGCTAATCTCAGGAACTACTGGTTCGAATTGAAAAAATCTTTTTTTGTTGGATAGACCATTTATCGAGGAAGGCTTTAGGCTATATAACATCACGCTGCGACCAATAGGAGCGAAGAAACAGTGGAGAATGTGTAAAAAACGGGGAAAATATGAAGCCTTATGAAGAATTACTATTCCACGGGGACGAAGTCGCGGGCACAGCTAGTAATTAATAACTGGACTATAAATTATTTGTAATAATAATTTGAATATGATTCAAAGATACGATTTTTCTAGTCTTTAAGAAGGAATATTTGTAACCTGATATTTTATGATGATAAGTAATAATTATATATATGTGTGTTGTGAGTTGTGTCGTTTTGTATTGTGTCTTATGTACCATGATTCCTAAAATAAACAGTTACCAATTGTGATTTGACTTTTGTTCTTCAAGATGTAATTCAGTTTCAGACAAAAATGCAATTATAGAAAATGTAATATACATGTTTTTAATATATTTTTTTAAAAGCTAAGGATTGCTTCTCCACGCACAAGATAACACAAGCAAAATTCCGCCACAGCATCTCATAGTCACGTAACCCACGTCGGTTACACAGCGCAAATCATGATCTCTGTCAAATCAAATCTCGATCTATTTGATACGTATCAAATAGATCGAGCAGTGATTTGCGCTGTCACGATATAGTGTATAAGAGTCGTGTTTGATTTAATAAATATGTAGTTTTTAATTAACATATAGCTTCCTGATACACGCGGTGAGAGTAGGCATTACAGTTCTAGAGGGAAGTATGCAGGGCGTGCGTGTGGCCACCCCACTCGTCATGCCGCTCGTCCTGCTCCTCATCCTTCTCGGGTGGCCACACGCTGCCTTGCATACTTCCCTCGTGCATATACCACACATGTAAAACTTGTGTACGGACCTGTCGTTTATAATCATGTTTTTGCCAGTGTGCAGTTTTTTGTGTGTGTTACTACCCCCGCTAAAAGTAGCTAAAAAAATTGTATGAAAAATAGTGTCAAAGGCTTCTCCAGTTGTGTGCTCAAAGGTAGAAAGTCGTCTCACATTACTGGGCGGCCAAACATCACGGCAGCGTGAGGAGCACCACGTGTAGCATAGTCTGGCTGGGCCATTATGATAATACGGCCGGCCTACGCTTAGCTATGATTAGTTTTGTCGTATCTCCAGCTCGTTGATCCGAAGTACTTTTTTAACGCTGAATTATAAGAAACTAGCAGCCCCGGCAGACGTCGTCCTGCCCGTCCGATAGTTTCGTCAAATATCTGTCAAAGTCTTCTAACTGTCACTTCTTCATAAGGCTTCATATTTTTCCCGTTTTTTACACATTTTCCACTGTTTCTACGCTCCTATTGATCGCAGCGTGATGTTTTATAGCCTAAAGCCTTCCTCGATAAATAGTCTATCCAACAAAAAAAGAATTTTTGAATTCGAACCAGTAGTTCCTGAGATTAGCGCGTTCAAACAAACAAACAAACAAAAAAACAAACAAACTCTTCAGCTTTATAATATTAGTATAGATTATTAAAAACAGGACAGAATATAGGAGACCTGACTCGAAGGAAACATTCTCAGTTTTATAAATTGTTATACCTATAATTATTATAGAATCAGCTAACGAAATGAAAGTATATGTTTAAATTTTGTCTCCGAACTTATTTAACACTACAAAGAATTTGTAATGAAAATAATGAATACTACTTTTTAAAGTTTTAGAAGTTTTATTCTCCGAAAGAAGTAAGTGTACCTAGTGTGAAAATTTTTATTCCTTTCATGATTGATTGACAAAAAAACTAAAAATTCTAAATGAGGATCATGATTAAAAATCATGCAAATAATTCTCACTCGTTTTGTCTATTTATAATAATAATTATGTTCGATTTGTCGTATTATAAAATAATATTATGAAATTACATCAACTGTGTTTGAGGCGTTTTTTCACTTTGTGTCAAACAGCGCCACTGACAGCTAAAATGTATCTGTCATTTTTGCGAGGTTACCTTTCACCTTTGTTGGCGTTTTCGTCTGTTATTGTTTTCGTGTCTACTTAATTAAAATATAATTTACCTAGAGATTTAATAAATTGATGGTCATTAGAATGACTAGCAGTCAAGTGTCGCCTGTCAGCGGCGGGCTGTGTCGCGTGTGTCTGTCGCGAGACTCGCGCGTCGTGAACATATTCTCGACGCGGCTGCACGACGTGCTGGAGCAGCTCACCTGCATATCGGTACGGCGGCAGCGGCAGCGGCAGCACTCTAGTAGTCTAGTACATTCGTGAGTGCGTATTGCGTTGCGAGTGGTGATGTGATAGTTGGGTTATGTGGTCGTTCGGTGTTTGTTCGCAGCTGGCGGCGGGCGACGGCTTCCCGCACACAGTGTGCTGCGTGTGCGCGGCGCTGCTGCGGAAATGCGATAGACTCAGGGTAAAGGCAGTCGCCGCCGACCGCGTGTTGCGACAGGAGCTCGCCGGAGTGAGTGCAGACTGCAGCGAGAATACTTATCACACTAACACACTTTTATAGACATTTTAGACTTGTCTAAAATTACTTGTAATTGCAATGTTTTATATTGTACCAGGTTACTCAAGATAATATGGAGATAGTGAGTGGTAAGGTGAATGAGTTCATTCGGCACTTGAGCCTGACCAAGACGAGGATATACTCTTATCCTGATTGTGACTCGGAGGATCTTTCATTGGACCACGAGGACCCCGGAGACACAGGCATGGACTCAGGTACTTGCAGTCAATAAATAACTAAGATTTTATTTATGTACTTATATTAATACCCTGGAGTGTTTGATGCCTCTATTCAGTATTAGAACTTGTGATTTATTAGTTGCAGAGGACTTGCTAGCATTGGACGCCTTTAAGGTGGAGATTGAAGAACATCCCTTAGAGCCTGAGTCTGCAGCGGGAGAGCCGGTGAGCTGTGAGGAGCGCGGCGCCGGCACTGAAGCAGCCCCGAGGATGGACAGTGAGTCACAGTAGTGGAGAGCTGGTATGATGACAGCATCGGGGCACTACTGGAGCCGAGTAGCTGAGGACAGAGCTCATTGGAGACAGATGAAGAAGGCTTTTGCCAAGAGACTTACCATTTGAGAGCCACAACATAAAAACAGAACATCTAAAGAAGTTTCCGGAATAATAATAATAATCCTTGGACAATTCACACCAATTGATCCAGTCAAAACTAAGCATAGCTTGTACTATGTACTAGACAAAGGATAAACATACATAAATACATATAAGTCACTAGCGGCCCCGGCAGACATCGTCCTGCCCGTCCGATTGTTTCGTCAAAGATCTGTCAATGTCTTCTGTCACTTCTTCATAAGGCTTCATATTTTCCCCGTTTTTACACATTTTCCACTGTTTCTTGGCTCCTATTGGTCGCAGCGTGATGTTATATAGCCTAAAGCCTTCCTCGATAAATGGTCTATCCAACAAAAAAAGAATTTTTGAATTTGAACCAGTAGTTCCTGAGATTAGCACGTTCAAACAAACAAACAAACTCTTCAGCTTTATAATATTAGTATAGATTCAAGACTCAGGTACAGATGCCAGTGCTCACACTGACTGCCCCTAGCAGAATTCGAACCTGCAACCTTCGGTTTCGTAGTCAGGGCCTCTGACCACAAGACCAATTATTTAAATATAAAGATTTTATATATTTCACATACTTACATTTGTAATGCTAATAATATCAACCATAGGTATCGTCATCTACTCACTTGACAATTTCACAAAGATGGGATTAATGGTGAACAAACATTCAAACATACAAGTCTCAGGTACCCCTCTAGCTGCGACAAACCTAAAATCTGAGTTGTGCTTGAATGATATCTTATTATAGCTATTATTCAATTTCTCCTCATTTAATTTCAATATATTATATTTTTATGTATATCTAATAATCTACTATATAAAAATAAGTTGGGTTTTCCTTCCTGACGCTATAACTCCAGAACGCACGAACCGATTTGGCTAATTTTGGTCTTGAATTATTCGTGGAAGTCCAGGGAAGGTTTGTAAGTAAAGAAAATTAAAAAAAAACATCTTGAAAAAGTGTAAGATCAGCATCTTTCTATACTCCCATATACAAAGTGATTGACGGTAAGTGACAGAAGACTGACAGATCTTTGACGAAACAAACGGACGGGCAGGACGACGTCTGCCGGGGCCGCTAGTTTATTATGATTATTGTGTTATGTGTAATGCATTATTTTAATTTTCCATTTTTTGTAGGTACATATATCTGTGAGAACAAAAAAGGAATAATTGAAATCTGTACAAATTAAAAGAATTTGTCTTCAATATCTTAAAAATAAGTAGGTAGTTTAAACTGATTTGAATAATTATTTCCAGATTTAATGGAAGCAACATCCAAGCCTAACATCACCGAGACAATAGACTGCAGTCGAGTGAAAGCAGAGCCCGGTGAGACAGCGGAGGACGCGGCGACAGCACCGGAGTCACCGCCGCGAGTGAAGGAGGAACAAGCGCAGGCTGCAGGAGCCTCATCCACAGAGCAGAGCGCACACGCACACACGCAGCCGGACACGCACACGCACGCCACACACACGACACGCGCGCACGCACACACGCGCAACGCCGACGGACGCTACCAGTGCCCACACTGCACGCACACTACTGCTCAACATGCTAATTTAATAGTTCATATTAGAAGGCACACTGGAGAGAAGCCATACAAATGCACTGAGTGTGATTATAGGTGTACTAAAGCAGGAAATTTGAAAACTCATTTACTGTATCACACTGGAGAGAAACCATACAAATGCACACAATGTGAGTATAGAGGTACTACAGCAGGAAACTTAAAAGTTCATTTACTAAAGCATACTGGAGAGAAACCATATAAATGCTCTCTATGTGAGTATCGATGTTCTGGAGTAGGATATTTAAAAGTACATTTACGAACGCACACTGGAGAAAGGCCGTACAAATGCACTAAATGTGATTATAGTTGTGCTCAATCAGAATATTTAAAAGTACATTTACGAACGCACACTACAGAAAGGCCGTACAAATGCACTCAATGTGAGTATAGAGGTGCTACTGCAGGATATTTAAGAAAACATTTGATATGGCACACTGGAGAGAAACCACACAAATGCACTCTATGCGAGTATAGATTTACTACTAAGGGAGATTTAAATAGACACGTAAAGAGACATCTTGGAGTGAAACCACACAAATGCACTGAATGTGAGTATGCAAGTAGTACATCAGAACAATTAAAAATACATTTAAGAAGGCACACTGGAGAGAAACCATACAAATGTACTCATTGTCAGTATAATTCTACTACAGCCGAAGCAATAAAAAGACATTCAAGAACGCACACTGGAGAGAAACCACACAAATGCACTCAATGTGAGTATAGATGTGCTCAAGCAGTATGTTTAAGGAAACATTTCCTGAAGCACTGTACTCAATCAGTTAATAATTATAAAGACTCCTGTACTCTAAGCGTCAGAGATATTTGACCCCCAGTTATACAACATCTGCTCGCAGTACAGATGACTTTGTGAATTAATACTCTAGTAGAAATACAAATTGCACTTTGTTCGGCGCCAAAGTGCAATTTGTATTTTTAACGGTTGACGACAATGTTTAAAAATATTTATTTATTTATTTACACTTTATTGCACAATAAAAAACAAATGTACAAAAGGCGGACTTAATGCTAGACGACTAAGAGAAAAAAATATCGTAACGACTAATAATGTCATTATGATATTTTTTTCTCTTAGTCGGATTTAACTCGCGTATTTTATTTTTATTGTAAAGGCTCCGAAACGTCAGCCAATAAAAATAAAATACGCGAGTTAAATTCGTTTAAAGTTGTTTCATTCCAATGTATAATAACCGCGAAGGCATCAGAAATTATGACATTATGTTATTTTTTTTTAAATAATGACTTGTTTGAATTTTGTGTGTTACTCTGTTTTTATATTCTTGACAATCTCACTATTAACACATTTAATATGACCATGTAATTATCACTACATAGTATAAAACAAAGTCTCTTTTTCTGTCCCTATATCCCTATGTACGCTTAAATGATTAAAACTACTCTGATTTTGATGCGGTTTTTTTAATTGACAGAGTTATTCAAGAGGAAGGTTTATAGCACCCGTGCCGTGTCGTAGTGGCAGAACATTTAATAAGAAATTCATAGAAGCTTCACACACGAACGACAACAATTTTCCTATATAAAATATCGTGCGCGCTGTGCCCACACGGCGGAAAATTCAGTTTCAGACAAAAATGCAATTATAAATATACCTAGATGTTTTTAATATAATACATTATTATTTCAAAAAATTGTGGAATACGATATTAATATAGCTTCCTGATATACGCGATGAGAGTAGGGCTTACAGTTCTCGAGGGAAGTATGCAGGGCGTGCGTGTGGCCAGCCCACTCGTCATGCCGCTCGTCCTACTCCTCATCCTACCGGGGTGGCCACACGCTGCCTTGCATACTTCCCTCGTGCATATACCACACATGTAAAACTTGTGTATGGACCTGTCGTTTATAATCATGTTTTTGCTAGTGTGAATAAAATCCGCCTAGTGTTGACAGTTTTTATTAGTGTGCGTGTGTAACGATGAGAACTATTTTTACGTCAGTGTGCAGTTTTTTGTGTGTGTTACTACCCCCGCTAAAAGCAGCTAAAAAAAATGTATGACAAATAGTGTCGAAAGGCTTCTCCAGTTGTCTGCTCAAAGGTAGAAAGTCATCTCACATTACTGGGCGGCCAATCAACACCACGAGTAGCATAGTCTGGCCGGGACATTATAGTAATACGGCCGGCCTAAGTTCAAATGTGTTAGGTTTTGTCGTGATATCTCCAGCTTGTTGATCCGAAGTACTTTTTTAACATGCTGAATTATTAGAAATTATTAAAAACAGATCAGAATATAGGAGACCTGACTTCTTAGTGTTATAAATTACTAGCTACTGCCCGCCTAAATTTTGTCTTCGAACTTATTTAACACTAGGTACAAAGAAATTGTAATTAAAATAATGAATACTACTTTTTAAAGCTTTAGGAGTTTGATTCTCCGCAAGAAGTAAGTGTACCTACTTAGTGTGAAAATGTTTATTATTTTCCTTTCATGATTGATTGACAAAAAAACTGAAAATTCTAAACAAGGATCATGATTAAAAATCATACAAATAATTCTTACTCGTTTTGTCTATTTATAATAATAATTATGTTCGATTTGTCGTATTACAAAATAATATTATGAAATTACTTCAACTGTGTTTGAGGCGTTTTTTCACTTTGTGTCAAACAGCGCCACTGACAGCTAAAATGTATCTGTCATTTTTGCGAGGTTACCTTTGTTGGCGTTTTCGTCTGTTATTGTTTTCGTGTCTGCATAATTAAAATATAATTTACCTAGAGATTAAATAAATTGATGGTCATTAGAATGACTAGCAGTCAAGTGTCGCCTGTCAACGGCGTGCTGTGTCGCGTGTGTCTGTCGCGAGACTCGCGCGTCGTGAACATATTCTCGACGCGGCTGCACGACGTGCTGGAGCAGCTCACCTGCATATCGGTACGGCGGCAGCGGCAGCGGCAGCACTCTAGTAGTCTAGTACATTCGTGAGTGCGTATTGCGTTGCGAGTGGTGATGTGATAGTTGGGTTATGTGGTTGTTCGGTGTTTGTTCGCAGCTGGCGGCGGGCGACGGCTTCCCGCACACAGTGTGCTGCGTGTGCGCGGCGCTGCTGCGGAAATGCGATAGACTCAGGGTAAAGGCAGTCGCCGCCGACCGCGTGTTGCGACAGGAGCTCGCCGGAGTGAGTGCAGACTGCAGCGAGAATACTTATCACACTAACACACTTTTATTGAAGTTTTACATAACTGATGGTGATGTTTTATATTGTACCAGGTTACTGAAGATAATATGGAGGTTGTGAGTGGTAAGGTGAATGAGTTCATCCAGCACTTGAGCCAGTCCAAGACGAGGATATACTCTTATCCTGATTGTGACTCGGAGGATCTTCCATCGGACCACGAGGACCCCGGAGACACAGGCATGGACTCAGGTACTTGCAGTCAATAAATAACTAAGATTTTATTTATGTACTTATATTAATACCCTGCAGAGTTTCATGCCTCTATTCAGTATTACAACTTGTGATTTATTAGTTGCAGAGGACTTGCTAGCCTTGGACGCCTTTAAGGTGGAGATTGAAGAACATCCCTTAGAGCCTGAGTCTGCAGCGGGAGAGCCGGTGAGCTGTGAGAAGCGCGGTGCAGGCACTGAAGCAGCCCTGAGGGTGTACGGTGAGTCAAGGTAGTGGAGAGCTGGTATGATGGCAGGATCGGGGTACTACTGGAGCCGAGTAGTTGAGGATGGAAATCATTGGAGAGAGATGAAGAAGATTTTTGCCAAGAGACACACCATTTGAGAGCCACAACATAAAAATAGAACATCTAAAGAAGTTTCCGGAATAATAATAATAATCTTTGGACAATTCACACCAATTGATCTAGTCCCAAACTAAGCATAGCTTGTAACTATGTACTAGACAAAGGATAAACATACATAAATACATATAAGACATCCAAGACTCAGGTACAGATGCCAGTGCTCACACTGACTGCCCTAGCAGCAGCCCTTCGGTTTCGTAGTCAGGGCCTCTGACCACTAGACCAACAGAGTTTTTTTACAATTATTTAAATATATAGATTTTATATATTTAACATACTTACATTTGTAATGCTAATAATACCAAACATAGGTATTGTTACGCGCTAGGGTAACGGATTGGGTAAAATAAACACCTTTGTTAGCTTAACTAACTTTAATACGCGATTAAGGGTACAGGTTTACCACAGTCTTTAAATCAATCACTCACTAACACTATTTCACGTAAATCACTAACGCAGTCCACTATTCTCAACCGTACGTTACACTGTACTACGCACTATACCGTTCAACTCACTATACCGTACAACTCCCTATACCGATCCACTCACTAAACCGTACAACTCACTATACCGTACAACTCACTATACCGTTCAACTCACTATACCGTACAACTCACTATACCGTTCAACTCACTATACCGTACAACTCACTATTCCGTACAACTCTTCCTTTTCCGGATCCTCCTCTTCCGAGCTCCTCCATTGAACTGCCGTGGACCGCCAAGCGGTCGCCTTTTATACACACACGCGCCGAGCCGATATTCTCGTACCTTCCATTCTCGATGTTTCGCTACTCGCGACTCCTAACGCCATCTAGCGCTGAGTGGCGCACTCACTAAGTAACGCGGCATCTTTTAAACACCGCGAACGTTCCAGAGCCCCAGAGTAGCTGTGTGCGATTCGTCGATCTCCGTTCTAGTAGGAATGTACTTTATGCGCGCATCTAGACGTTTCGTTTAACGTCATCTGCGCAACAGTATCATCATCTACTCACTTGCCAATTTCATAAAGATGGGATTAATGGTGAACAAACAAACAAACATACAAACATACAAGTCTCAGGTACCCCTCTAGCTGCGACAAACCAAAAATCTCAGTTGTGCTTGATTGTTATCTTATTATAGCTATTATTAATTTTCTCCTCATTTAATTTCAATATATTATTATGTATTTCTAATAATTTATAATGATTATTGTGTTATGTGTAATGCATTATTTTAATATTCCATTTTTTGTAGGTACATATATCTGTGAGAACAAAAAAGGAATAATTGAAATCTGTACAAATTAAAAGAATTCGTCTTCAATAACTTAAAAATTAGTAGGTAGTTTAAACTGATTCGAATAATTATTTCCAGATTTAATAGAAGCAACGTCCAAGCCTAACATCACCGAGACAATAGACTGCAGTCGAGTGAAAGCAGAGCCCGGTGAGACAGCGGAGGACGCGGCGACAGCACCGGAGTCACCGCCGCGAGTGAAGGAGGAACAAGCGCAGGCTGCAGGAGCCTCATCCACAGAGCAGAGCGCACACGCACACACGCAGCCGGACACGCACACGCACGCCACACACACGACACGCGCGCACGCACACACGCGCAACGCCGACGGACGCTACCAGTGCCCACACTGCACACACACTACTGCTCAACATTCTACTTTAAAAGTTCATATTAGAAGGCACACTGGAGAGAAGCCATACAAATGCACTGAGTGTGATTATAGGTGTACTAAAGCAGGAAATTTGAAAACTCATTTACTGTATCACACTGGAGAGAAACCATACAAATGCACACAATGTGAGTATAGAAGTACTACAGCAACAAATCTAAAAGTTCATTTACTTAAGCATACTGGAGAGAAACCATATAAATGCACTCTATGCGGGTATCGATGTTCTGAAGCAGGACATTTAAAAGTACATTTACGAACGCACACTGGAGAAAGGCCGTACAAATGCACTAAATGTGATTATAGTTGTGCTCAATCAGAATATTTAAAAGTACATTTACGAACGCACACTACAGAAAGGCCGTACAAATGCACTCAATGTGAGTATAGAGGTGCTACTGCAGGATATTTAAGAAAACATTTGATATGGCACACTGGAGAGAAACCACACAAATGCACTCTATGCGAGTATAGATTTACTACTAAGGGAAATTTAAATAAACACATAAAGAGACATCTTGGAGAAAAACCACACAAATGCACTGAATGTGATTATGCAAGTAGTACATCAGACCGATTAAGAGAACATTTAAGGAGGCACACTGGAGAGAAACCATACAAATGTACTCATTGTCAGTATACATCTCATACAGCCGGAGATCTTAAAAGACATTCAAGAACGCACACGGGAGAGAAACCGCACAAATGCACTCAATGTGAGTATAGATGTGCTCAAGCAGCAAATTTAAGGAAACATTTCCTAAAGCACTCCACTCAATCAGTTAATATAAAGACTCCTGTACTCTAAGCGTCAGAGATATTTGACCCCCTAGTTATACAACATCTGCTCGCAGTACAGATTACTTTGTGAATTAATACTCTAGTAGAAATACAAATTACACTTTGTTCGGCGCCAAAGTGTTTTTCACCAATTTGTATGTGACGGTTGACGACAATGGTTAAAAATACTAGACGACTGAGAGAAAAAAATATCATAACGACTAATAATGTCGTTATGATAATTTTTTCTCTTAGTCGGATTTAACTCGCGTATTTTATCGCTTAAGAGTCTCCTTTCAGGAGTCTCGCCACCCGTCCGGTTTTGCAGTAAAGGCCCATTAACTGGCCAACTGCGCTTCAGTATTCAGTTAGAAAAAGAAAAACAAAACGTATTTTATTTTTATTGTAAAGGCTCCGAAACGTCAGCCAATAAAAATAAAATACGCGAGTTAAATTCGTTTAAAGTTGTTTCATTCCAATGTATAATAACCGCGAAGGCATCAGAAATTATGACATTATGTTATTTTTTTTTAAATAATGACTTGTTTGAATTTTGTGTGTTACTCTGTTTTTATATTCTTGACGATCTCACTATTAGCACATTTAATATGACCATGTAATTATCACTACATAGTATAAAACAAAGTCTCTTTTTCTGTCCCTATATCCCTATGTACGCTTAAATGATTAAAACTACTCTGATTTTGATGCGGTTTTTTTAATTGACAGAGTGATTCAAGAGGAAGGTTTATAGCACCCGTGCCGTGTCGTAGTGGCAGAACATTTAATAAGAAATTCATAGAAGCTTCACACACGAACGACAACAATTTTCCTATATAAAATATCGTGCGCGCTGTGCCCACACGGCGGAAAATTCAGTTTCAGACAAAAATGCAATTATAAATATACCTAGATGTTTTTAATTAATATAATACATTATTATTTAAAAAAATTGTGGAATACGATATTAATATAGCTTCCTGATATACGCGATGAGAGTAGGGCTTACAGTTCTCGAGGGAAGTATGCAGGGTGTGCGTGTGGCCAGCCCACTCGTCATGCCGCTCGTCCTACTTCTCATCCTACCGGGGTGGCCACACGCTGCCTTGCATACTTCCCTCGTGCATATACCACACATGTAAAACTCGTGTAAGGACCTGTCGTTTATAATCATGTTATTGCTAGTAAGAATAAAATCTGCCTAGTGTTGTCAGTTTTTATTAGTGTGCGTGTGTAACGATGAGAACTATTTTTACATCAGTGTGCAGTTTTTTGTGTGTTACTACCCCCGTTAAAAGTAGCTAAAAATTGTACGGCAAATAGTGTCAGAGGCTTCTCGAGTTGTGTGATCAAAGGTCGAAGAATGTCGTCTCACATTACTGGGCGACCAAACAACACTACGAGTAGCATAGTCTGGCCGGGATATTATAGTAATACGGCCGGCCTAAGTTCAAATGTGTTAGGTTTTGTCGTGATATCTCCAGCTTGTTGATCCGAAGTACTTTTTTAACATGCTGAATTATTAGAAATTATTAAAAACAGATCAGAATATAGGAGAACTGACTTCTCAGTTTTATAAATTGCTAGCTTCTGCCCGCCTAAATTTTGTCTTCGAACTTATTTAACACTAGGTACAAAGAAATTGTAATTAAAATAATGAATACTCCTTTTTAAAGTTTTAGGAGTTTGATTCTCCGCAAGAAGTAAACTAAGTGTACCTACTTAGTGTGAAAATGTTTATTATTACTTTCATGATTGATTGACAAAAAAACTGAAAATTCTAAACAAGGATAATGATTAAAAATCATACAAATAATTCTTACTCGTTTTGTCTATTTATAATAATAATTATGTTTGATTTGTCTTATTACAAAATAATATTATGAAATTACTTCAACTGTGTTTGAGGCGTTTTTTCACTTTGTGTCAAACAGCGCCACTGACAGCTAAAATGTATCTGTCATTTTTGCGAGGTTACCTTTGTTGGCGCTTTTGTCTGTTATTGTTTTCGTGTCTACTTAATTAAAATATAATTTACCTAGAGATTTAATAAATTGATGGTTATTAGAATGACTCGCAGTCAAGTGTCGCCTGTCAGCGGCGGGCTGTGTCGCGTGTGTCTGTCGCGAGACTCGCGCGTCGTGAACATATTCTCGACGCGGCTGCACGACGTGCTGGAGCAGCTCACCTGCATATCGGTACGGCGGCAGCGGCAGCGGCAGCACTCTAGTAGTCTAGTACATTCGTGAGTGCGTATTGCGTTGCGAGTGGTGATGTGATAGTTGGGTTATGTGGTTGTTCGGTGTTTGTTCGCAGCTGGCGGCGGGCGACGGCTTCCCGCACACAGTGTGCTGCGTGTGCGCGGCGCTGCTGCGGAAATGCGATAGACTCAGGGTAAAGGCAGTCGCCGCCGACCGCGTGTTGCGACAGGAGCTCGCCGGAGTGAGTGCAGACTGCAGCGAGAATACTTATCACACTAACACACTTTTATTGACGTTTTAGACAAGTAATTGCAATGATTTATATTGTACCAGGTTACTGAAGATAATATGGAGGTTGTGAGTGGTAAGGTGAATGAGTTCATCCAGCACTTGAGGCAGTCCAAGACGAGGATATACTCTTATCCTGATTGTGACTCGGAGGATCTTCCATCGGACCACGAGGACCCCGGAGACACAGGCATGGACTCAGGTACTTGCAGTCAATAAATAACTAAGATTTTATTTATGTACTTATATTAATACCCTGCAGTGTTTGATGCCTCTATTCAGTATTAGAACTTGTGATTTATTAGTTGCAGAGGACTTGCTAGCATTGGACGCCTTTAAGGTGGAGATTGAAGAACATCCCTTAGAGCCTGAGTCTGCAGCGGGAGAGCCGGTGAGCTGTGAGGAGCGCGGCGCCGGCACTGAAGCAGCCCCGAGGATGAATGGTGAGTCACAGTAGTGGAGAGCTGGTATGATGGCAGGATCGGGGCACTACTGGAGCCGAGTAGTTGAGGATAGAGATCATTGGAGAGAGATGAAGGAGGCTTTTGCCAAGAGACACCATTTGAGAGCCACAATATAAAAATAGAACATCTAAAGAAGTTTCCGGAATAATAATAATAATCTTTGGACAATTCACAGCAATTGATCTGGTCCCAAACTAAGCATAGCGTGTAACTATGTACTAGACAAAGGATTAACGTACATAAATACATATAAGACATGCAAGACTCAGGTACAGATGCCAGTGCTCACACTGACTGCCCCTAGCAGGATTCGAACCTGCAACCTTCGGTTTCGTAGTCAGGGCCTCTGACCACTAGACCAACAGAGTTTTATTACAATTATTTAAATATAAAGATTTTATATATTATTATTTAACATTTGTAATGCTAATAATACCAAACATATGTGTCGTCATCTACTCACTTGCCAATTTCATAAAGATGGCATTAATGGTGAACAAACAAACAAACATACAAACATACAAACATACAAGTCTCAGGTACCCCTCTAGCTGTGACAAACCAAAAATCTCAGTTGTCCTTGATTGTTATCTTATTATAGCTATTATTAATTTTCTCCTCATTTAATTTCAATATATTATTATGTATTTCTAATAATTTATTATGATTATTGTGATTATTTTAATTTTGTATTTTTTGTAGGAACATATATCTGTGAGAACAAAAAAGTAATAATTGTAATCTGTACAAATTAAAAGAATTTGTCTTCAATAACTTAAAAATTAGTAGGTAGTTTAAACTGATTTGAATAATTATTTCCAGATTTAATGGAAGCAACATCCAAGCCTAACATCACCGAGACAATAGACTGCAGTCGAGTGAAAGCAGAGCCCGGTGAGACAGCGGAGGACGCGGCGACAGCACCGGAGTCACCGCCGCGAGTGAAGGAGGAACAAGCGCAGGCTGCAGGAGCCTCATCCACAGAGCAGAGCGCACACGCACACACGCAGCCGGACACGCACACGCACGCCACACACACGACACGCGCGCACGCACACACGCGCAACGCCGACGGACGCTACCAGTGCCCACACTGCACACACACTACTGCTCAACATGCTAATTTAATAGTTCATATTAGAAGGCACACTGGAGAGAAGCCATACAAATGCACTGAGTGTGATTATAGGTGTACTAAAGCAGGAAATTTGAAAACTCATTTACTGTATCACACTGGAGAGAAACCATACAAATGCACACAATGTGAGTATAGAGGTACTACAGCTGGAAACTTAAAAGTTCATTTACTAAAGCATACTGGAGAGAAACCATATAAATGCTCTCTATGTGAGTATCGATGTACTGGAGTAGGATATTTAAAAGTACATTTACGAACGCACACTGGAGAAAGGCCGTACAAATGCACTAAATGTGATTATAGTTGTGCTCAATCAGAATATTTAAAAGTACATTTACGAACGCACACTACAGAAAGGCCGTACAAATGCACTCAATGTGAGTATAGAGGTGCTACTGCAGGATATTTAAGAAAACATTTGATATGGCACACTGGAGAGAAACCACACAAATGCACTCTATGCGAGTATAGATTTACTACTAAGGGAGATTTAAATAGACACGTAAAGAGACATCTTGGAGTGAAACCACACAAATGCACTGAATGTGAGTATGCAAGTAGTACATCAGAACAATTAAAAATACATTTAAGAAGGCACACTGGAGAGAAACCATACAAATGTACTCATTGTCAGTATAATTCTACTACAGCCGAAGCAATAAAAAGACATTCAAGAACGCACACTGGAGAGAAACCACACAAATGCACTCAATGTGAGTATAGATGTGCTCAAGCAGTATGTTTAAGGAAACATTTCCTGAAGCACTCCACTCAATCAGTTAATAATTATAAAGACTCCTGTACTCTAAGCGTCAGAGATATTTGACCCCCTAGTTATACAACATCTACTCGCAGTACAGATGACTTTGTGAATTAATACTCTAGTAGAAATACAAATTGCACTTTGTTCGGCGCCAAAGTGCAATTTGTATTTTTAACGGTTGACGACAATGTTTAAAAATATTTATTTATTTATTTACACTTTATTGCACAATAAACAAATGTACAAAAGGCGGACTTAATGCTAGACGACTAAGAGAAAAAAATATCGTAACGACTAATAATGTCGTTATGATATTTTTTTCTCTTAGTCGGATTTAACTCGCGTATTTTATTTTTATTGTAAAGGCTCCGAAACGTCAGCCAATAAAAATAAAATGCGCGAGTTAAATTCGTTTAAAGTTGTTTCATTTCAATGTATAATAACCGCGAAGGCATCAGAAATTATGACATTATGTTATTTTTTAAGTAAAAACTTGTTTGAATTTTGTGTTTCTCTGTTTTTATATTCTTGACGATCTCACTATTAGCACATTTAATATGACCATGTGATTATCACTACATAGTATAAAACAAAGTCGCTTTTTCTCTCCCTATATCCCTATGTACGCTTAAATCTTTAAAACTACGCAACGGATTTTGATGCGGTTTTTTTAATAGAGTGATTCAAGAGGAAGGTTTATAGCACCCGTGTGAAGCCGGGGCGGGTCGCTAGTTGAGAAATAAATTAATCTGAACCTAAAAGTAGGTGTGGATAAAGTGGTGGTGATCACCATTCTGCTTCAAAACGCAGCGCTGATATCTTCTGCCAGGAACTAATAAAATACTTTTATTTTAAGGCTTAAGAGTCTCCTTTCAGGAGTCTCGCCACGCGTCCGGTTTTGCAGTGAAGGCCCATTAGCTGGCCAACTGCGCTTCAGTATTCAGTTCGAAAAAAAAAATACTTTTATTTGTATATATCGTTTTATTCATTTATAATATATAATTCTACTGTATATGTGTCACTACACTCATAAACGACTGGACCGATTTGAATGATTTTTACCTCGCGTATTTTATTTTATTGGCTGTCGTTTCGGATTCCATAATCGTAGCACGACGGAGCTGACAATAGTCTTACGCTAAAAGTCAGCCAATAAAATAAAATACGTGAGTTAGATCCGTTTATAGTTGTTTTATTCCAATGTGTAATAACCGTGATGACATCAGAAATCATGATTTTTATATGGGTTTAGCGTCTTGGATACTTTTGATTCACAAATTAGCGCCAGATGGCGCTGCAGTCGGTATTATAAACATCATACAAATATCAGGACAACTAGTAATCCCACTTAAAACATTCTGTAAAAAACTAGCCCAGTCGCGATGAAGCTTGTTTATCTCTAAAAAGTAACGAAATCTAGACAAAGTCGTGCCAAGTTCCTGCGATTTCTTTATTATTATAGTTAATGTTGTGTGACTTGGCCGTTGAACATTCTTTATACGTTAGTGGGTATGTAATGGTAAGAGGAAAGGTTTGTTTGTTTGGATTGAATAGACTCCAAAACTACTGAGCCCATTTGAAAAATTCTTTCACTATTAAAGCTACACTATTCCCGAGTGACATAGACTGTAAAAAATTTAGAAAAAAATGTGCGAATCCGGGGTGAACCGCTAGTAATTTATACTAATATTATAAAGAGGAAGGAAAGGTTTGTTTGTTTGGATTGAATAGGCTCCAAAACGACTGGATCGATTAGAAAAATTCTTTCACTATTGGGAAGCTACACTATTCCCGAGTGACATAGGCTATAGAAAATTTAGAAAAAAAATGTAGGCTATAAAAAAAGGGATCCGTGCGAAGCCGGGGCGGACAGCTAGTAGTATATAAAGCCCGGCAAAGTCGATGTGTCAATGTAAACACAAAAATAGATTATTTTGAAATGGGGATTCGTACGAAGCCGGGGCGAACCGCTAGTTATGATATAAATGATGTTTTTTTAAATAAACTATGCCCACACGATGCTTTCTATCCAGGGTAGGTATCGGGAAACCCTGGTGTAGACATCTGGTCGATCCGGGACGCACTTCCCAAACGATGTCACTGCAATTATGGAGTGCATGCAGTTGATTGCACTTTTTACTTGCACTGGACTGCCGCCGTAACCCTGAAAATAGTGTTACAATTAGTTTGAACTATTTGTGGTAACTGTAGTTATTGGAATTAAACTATTAACGGATTTAACTCGCGTATTTTTATTTTATTTTACTTATTTGCTAATGTTTCGGATTCTTTACAGTTTCCGTAATCGTAGCACGACTGAGCTGACAGTAGTCTAACGCTAAAGTTTTAGACTAATAACCGCGAAGGCATCAGAAATTATCTATACTAATATCATAGGCTATAAAAAAAGGGATCCGTGCGATGCCGGGGCGGACAGCTAGTTGTATATAAAGCACAGCAAAATCAATGTGTCAATATAAATTATGTATTAAGTATTATTATTATCCATGATAATAATACTATTTATACTTTTATACTAATATTATAAAGAGAAAAGATTTGTACCTATTTCTGTATGTTTGTAATGAATAGGCTCAAAAACTACTGGACGATTTTAATAATTCTTTCACTGTTGGGAAGCTACGTTCACCCTGAGTAACATAGGCTATAGAATATTTTGAAAAAAATTAGGGATCCGTGCGAAGCCGGGACGAACCGCTAGTTATTTATAAATTACTATTTTAATATGTGTAACAGTTTGTTTTCTCAAATGAAGTAAAAAGGAAAATTGACGGTGATGATGCTAATGATGATGGAGTTGGTGATGAAGATGGTGATGAAGGTGGTGATGAAGGTGTTATCCAGTATACCTGACAGACAGATTCTATTTCGTCCCCGTAGCAGGCTTGTGAGTTCAGGTCGATGCCGTTCCTCAAGAAGCGATGGGTGCCGTATGTGCTGTTGCAGACATCGTCGGTGTATTTACTTAGTGTCAACTGTAAGAAATAATAAGCAATAATAATCCCTACTTATATTATAAATGACTAGCTGTGCCCGCGACCTCGTCCGCGTGGAATAGTTATTCTTCATATAATAATTTTCCCCGTTTTTTTACACATATTCTACATTTTCTTCGCTCCTATTGGTCGCAGCGTGATGTTATATAGCCTAAAGCCTTCTTCGATAAGTGTAGACGAACAAAAAAAGATTCTTTCAATTGGAACCAGTAGTTCCTGAGATTAGCGCGTTCAAACAAACAAACAAACAAACTCTTCAGCTTTATAATTTATATTAGTATAGATTGATCATTAAATCCCTACAATATTATAAATACGAAAGTAACTCTGTCTGTCTGTCTGTCTGTTACGCTTTCACGCTAAAACTACTGGACCGATTTAAATCAATATTGTTACAAAGAAAGTCTGAACCTTAGAAAGGACATAGGCTACTTTTTAACAAAAAAGCAAAGAAGGAGGAGTTCCACGCGGACGAAGTCGCGGGCAGAAGCTAGTAATAATATCTTTGGACAATTCACACCAATTGATATAGTCCCAAACTGAGCAAAGCTTGTACTATGGGTACTAGACAACGGATAAACATACGTAAATACATATAAGACATCCAAGACTCAGGTACAGATGCCAGTGCTCATCACACTGACTGCCCCTAGCAGGATTCGAACCCGCAACCTCCGGTTTCGCAGTCGCCGTCAAAAGTAAGTTGTACAAATATTTTGGAATGAAACAACTATAGACGGATTTAACTCGCCTATTTTATTTTATTTTTTAAAATCATCTCTTCACTCTCAACTCTTCACTAAGGTGCTCAAGTTTGTTTGAGGCTGGCACCGACTCCAAAAATAATAGACGGTACTATAAAAATAATAGTCGCTATTGAAGACAAAATTATTATTTTTAGTGCGCTACATTGTTTTTTGCTGCCTCTTAGTTTATTTCGGCTGTAATTTTTTTTATTTTATAACTTAGGTAATATACTGGAATACTAAAAAAATAAAGGTCGTAGGTATATAATAATATATTATCTTACCTTTTGTAGGTTTTCGCTAACATCACTAGATATTTTAGCTTTTCCCCAGCCAGTTATTATTGCCTTCTCACTTAGAACTCCAGTCGTGTCCAAACAGGCTGGTCTTATCCACTCGTTAAACTGTATCCTGTAATTAAAAAATATACTTTTCTGTCCTCCGGCCAGAACGACTTTCTGGCCGCTGCGCTAAATGAAATTGCCGCTTTCTGGTTTCATCGAACTGAAAAATAGTATACTGACTTCGGCCAGTAAATAAAAAGGCCTCAGATCACATTTTTGTTAACCTCGGCTTCGCCTCGGACGACAATTACATGTCATCTGAGACATTTTTTATTTTACTGGCCTAGGTGCGTAATGTACTATACCTAAATGGTTATATATTTGAAATACCTAGTCACAAGAGCCAGGCAATGAGCCTATGGTGAACAGAGCCGACATTTTCTATACTAATAAAAAGGAAAGGTTTGTTTGTTTGGATTGAATAGGCTCCTAAACGATTGGACCGATTTGAAAAATTCTTTCACTGTTGGGAAGCTACACTATTCCAGAGGCTAAAAAAGGGATCTGTGCGAAGCCGGGGCGGACAGTAGTGCTGTCATAATATTGAGAGCGTTGTCAACAAAAAGGTTTGTCGTGTCGATATTGTTTCGTTGTCGATATTAAGAAATAAGAGACATCGACTTGACAAAATTTCTCGTTGGAATGAATCAACTATTAACGGATTCAACTCACATATTTTTATAAACGACTGGACATGACAATAGTCTAACGCTAAACTTAGGTACTTTAGCGTTAGACTATTGTCAGCTCAGTTGTGCTACGATTATGGAAACTGTAAAGAATCCGTCAGCAAATAAAATAAAATAAAATACGTAAGTTAATTCCGTCTATAGTTGTTTCATTCCAATGTATAATAGCCGCGAAGGTATCTGGAATATTTAAGTGTACTTACACCTTTTCGGTCTCAGCAAGAGCAACGTCGTTGTATTTGCTCGGTGGCTTGTAGTCGGGTTGAACGATAACCCTCTTTATTTTGTAGATAGCAGAGTCCACATCGGCTTCTGTCCGCTTTAGGGAACCAACTTTCGCTGTTGAAATAGGACCGCTGTTGAAAAAAATTAATTATAACTGTTTTTTATAAAAACATTAAAACCTGGCCATCTTATTAAGTAACTTTAAAAGAAATCACTTACATGGTAAACTAGCTTCTGCCCGCGACTTCGTCCGCGTGGAACTCCTCCTTTTTTGCAGTCGGTTAAAAAGTAGCCTATGTCCTTTCTCAGGCTCCAGACTATCTTTGTACCAAATTTCATTTAAATCTGTTCAGTAGTTTTAGCGTGAAAGCGTAACAGACAGACAGACAGACAGACAGAGTTACTTTCGCATTTATAATATTAGTAGGGATTAGTAGGGATTAGTAGGGATACGATATTGTTTAGGTTATGTAATAAAAGATTTCCGGCATAAATTTCTACAAGACCTCTAAAAAGAATAATATTACCTAATAACAACTAGGTGAGTAATATTAGAATAATAATATAATATTCTTTTTGGACATCATATTTCATCCATTTGTTAGGAAGCTATGATGCCAAAGACAGACAGACATTCAGACAGAGACGTCAAACCTATAACACTCCATCGTTTTTGCGTTGGGGGTTAATAAGAAAAGAATAAGAAACCTTTATTTAGTGCCATAAAACAAACTTAGGAAGTATCCCTACTAATATGTATTATAAATGCGAAATTAACCCTGTCTGTCTGTCTGTTACGCTTTCACGCTAAAACTACTGGACCGATTTAAATGAAATTTGGTACAAAGAAAGTCTGGAGCCTGAGAAAGGACATAGGCTACTTTTTAACCGAGTGCAAAAAAGGAGATAAGTAACATATTAATGGGTTAGTAATCTATACTAATATAATAAAAAGGAATAGTTTATTTGTTCGATTGTTTGTTTGTTTGAACGGCTGGATAGATTTGAAAACGGGTGTAAACAAACAAGAAAATGCTGTCAAAATATGGCCCAATGTGCTAAAATGCGTGAAAAATGAATTAATTTAACGAGAAAAGTGCAGCAGTGCATTGGAAAAATGATATGAGAGCGTGCAGTGAAAGTGCCATGTCATTTTGAGTGCAAATGAAGTGAGTGCAGGCGTTTAAAGATTGATGGTCATGTTTCGAGGTGCTACGGAATGTTAAGGGTCTTGTGATTTTCAGGAGAGGTGCAGGATGAGATGCTCCTGAAGTGATAATGAAATGCATGTAATAGACGGTGATGTGGACGTATGGAAATGCAGTCGAGCTCTCGAGGTTAGCCCGCTACAAGACATGTCAAACTTATAACACCACGTCGTTTTGCGTCGTTTAAAACTTACTCTTCTCTACTGATTGCGCAGTGTCCAGCTGTCAGTATGAACCGCTCGCTGATGATGCTTCCTCCGCAATACCACTTGTTCGTTGACTGTACATCCTCACCGTAACCTAAGAGAGCCTGAAAATCATCTGTCATCATTTCAATGTAAAGTAGTTAGAATTTTGTCAAGGGGGGAGGGGCAAACTAAGAATGTATCTAAGGTCATTGTCGTCACTCGCAAGGGAATTAAAACCTACATATTACTTCTAGAATGTCCCCTGTACCTCGCTACGCCCTTAAATTTCAATTGGAAGATCATTGGCGTAGCCTTTGAGAATCCTAAACATACACCCATACATCTATCATACATTCTTACAAACTTTTACTTTTAGAATATTAGTAAGGATGCCAAAGTTTGTAAGAATTTATGGATGTATATGTATAGATGTATGTTTGTTACTCTCACGCAAAAACTAAACGAATTTTGAATGAAATTTTACAATGATAATCTCACTCTCACAAAAGTACTCACCGTGTGGAGACACGGGCAAAAGCTAGTACAAATTAGGCTTTAGATTTTTGCTATCTATGCTATGTTTTATTTTGTAAAATGCCACTTTAGTATTCAGGTCGAAAAAAGTCACTTGTTAACCGTCGAACTGGTGAAATAAGAGTTTATTTTTCGAACTGAGTACTGTAGCGCAGTTGGCTAGCTAATGGACCTTTACTGCAAAACCGGACGGGTGGCGAGCCTCCAGAAGAGAGGCTTTCAGGGTTTTGAGCCCTGACCGATCCAATGGCGCCCGAGTGGGGGTCGCACCTCGGCTCGGGCCGTCAGGAGGTGTGTTAACACGATTATTATGTTGCAGAGACAGAAGGTTCCTGTGGATGTCCGACGCGTGCCGGGTGTAGGACGCTTTCGACCCCGCCGGCGGGGCCGCTGTAACACTCGAGTATGCTATGTGTGTGTGAGGCCGCATGCCGCGCGGCAGCTGCTTGTGTGTCGGTGTACGGTTTGGTCTGTGGGAGGGGTGATGGCCTATACGGCGGAAAATAGGGTTCTGCAATGGTCTTACCATATGAGGAAATTCTCCTTTCGCTGCGTCTCCCAGGCGGATGAGTTGTTCTCCGCGATTCTTGCAGTTATTACCACGTAAGGAACCCTCGCAAGGGTACACGTATCGCTCTTGGTACTCTATGCATTCTGAAATTGTATACCTTTAATCATTTCTGATGCCTTCGCGGTTATTACTCACTACCAGAGCCGGCTTCGCACGACTTTTTTTTTTTTAAATATTCTATAGCCTATGTACTTCGGGAATAGTGTAGATTCGATTTTGAAGCAGATATATTTGACTGATTGGGCTGAAATTTTGTACACACGGTCTGTATGGATGACAATGCATGGTTAACTGTGTAACGTCAATCTAAAACCAAACTAAGCGGGCTACAAGGGGGGTGGAAAACCAAATGTCTACAAATATACCCGAGCGGGGTATCAAATGAAAGAGGATCACATGTACGTTGACTATATTAATCTATACTAATATAATACAGAGGAAAAGTTTGATTGTTTGTTTGGATTAAATTGGAACCTAAACGACTGGACCAATTTCAAAAATTCTTTCACTGTTGGAAAGCTACACTATTCCCGAGTGACATAGGCTATAAAAAAAGAGATCCGGACGAAGCCGAGATAGGCCGCTAGTAAAATTATAAAGCTTGTTTTGAAAAAGGTTTTTTACTTTTATTTAAGTTCAAGCAAAACTTCAGCAGTAGGCATTTCAAATTTATAAAAAAAAAACTCACTGTCCCAAGAAATTTGTCCAGTTTTCTTGGCGGTGAGTTGCGGGTCGATCGGCGCACATTCTGCGGCCTCGCTGCTACCTACAGTAAATCAAAATCAAAAATATATTTTGTAATAGAACAATTATTAACGGAGTTAGAATATTGTCAGCTCAGTCGTGCTACGATTACGTAAACTATAAAAAATCCGAAACGTTTGCAAATAAAATAAAATAGGCGAGTTAAATCCGTTTATGTTGTTACATTTCGAAAACATATTTATTCAGTTTAGGCTTTTACATGCTCTTATGAAGGTCAGAAGAAGAAGATACCGTTTCCGATAAACATCTATTGAGAAGAAACGTCAAGAAACTCAATGGGTGCGTTCCACTAAGCGCCCGCAACGCTCGTGACACCCTCTGTATCGTTCCACTTAACGCCCGTGGTCGTTGCGAGCGATGGCTCGACGTCATAGATGACGTTTTATACTTATACCTACTAACTGGTATTTTTTATTGACCACTTACCTGCCAAAAAGGTTGACACGAAGAGAAACAAGACACTTGACAGCAGATAACCCATTTTTATCACCAACTGTCAAAATATAATAATAATTAGTAATTAAGTAGATTAGAGGCTTTTTGAAAGGAATGACACTTTTGAAATCAATAATTTCTGATGCCTCGACAATTAACGGATTTGACTCGCGTATTTTATTATATAAATCACTAGCGGTTCGCCCCGGCTTCTCATGGATCTCTATTTTTTTTCAAAATATTCTATAGCCTACGTATATGTATTCATACTCAGGGTGAATAGTAGCTTCCCAACAGTGAAAGAATTTTTCAAATCGTCTAGCCGTTTTGGAGCCTATTCAATCCAAACAAACCTTTCCTCTTTATAATATTAGTATAGATTTATCGTTAGACTATTGTCAGCTCAGTCGTGTTACGCAATCCGAAACGTCAGCAAATAGAATAAAATTAAATACCTGACTTTTGAAATTATCAAATATTTTAACAAATTGATACATATTATAGACAAGTTATGCAAACAAGTATTCTAGAACAAAAATAAAAGTGATATTTAAACAATTTTATGAATTCAAAAAGTCAAAGGTTAGAAAAGTGATTAGGTAAAACAGAAATGTACATGCAATTTTTTTGTATAATAATAATTTAAACATACCTAGGTACAAAAAACGCGCTATAATATGCGTCTGCGCTGGTCGCACTGTCATGGCGGCTTGTGAACAGCTGTTATATATAGGTAGTTTTGATTTAAGCAGTTGGCACACGACATTTTTGCAATCCAATTTCATTACTTACTTATATATTTTTAACCCCCGACGCAAAAACGACGGGGTGTTATAAGTTTGACGTGTCTGTGTGTGTGTGTGTGTGTGTGTGTGTCTGTCTGTGGCATCATAGCTCCCTAACGCATGAACCGATTTTAATTCTGTTTTTTTTGTTTAAAAGGTGAATATGTCGGGAGTGTTCTTAGCTATGTTTGATGAAAATCGGACCAGTAGTTTAATAAATAGAGGGGGGTGAAAGAGGGGATGGAAAAATAAATGTCCTCAAATATACTCAAGTGGGGTATCAAATGAAAGAGGGTCGCGAGTACATTACAAAATTGAAATTATAATGAAAATCGGTTGAGCCGTTCAAAAAATATAGGGAGTGAAAGTGGGGATGGAAAATCAAATATCTACAAATATAACCGAGTGGGGTATGAAATGAAAGAGGATCACGTGTACATTACAAAATTGATATTATAATGAAAATCGGTTAAGTAGTTCAAAAAATATAGGGACTGAAAGTGTGGAAATAGTTAACCAAATGACTACTAATATAACCGAGTTAGGTATCAAGTGAAATAGGTTCACATGTACATTACGGAATTCCATGTAAAGTGGAAATTGGTTAAAAAATAATAAGTTACCTACCTACTTTCAAAAAGTATGAAATAAAAAAATTAAATTAAAAATTTTAACAAACCCCCGACATAAAAACATAAAAGCCGTCTAAAAAGTATAAAAATAATAAAAACTTGATATTAGGTAGGTACCTAAGTATTAATAGATATTTCTACAAAGAAAACGTCATGTCGGGGGGACCTTAGTTTTCGGTACATAGTAGGTAAATGGGTAGGTACAATTAGGTATTATTATTAGGTATATGATGAGCGGTCCCCCCGACATGACGTTTTCTTTGTAGAAATATCTATTAATACTTAGGTACCTACCTAATATCAAGTTTTTATTATTTTTATACTTTTTAGACGGCTTTTTTTGAAAATATTAGGTATATAGGCTATGTAACTCTGGAATAGCGTAGCTTCCCAACAGTGAAAGAATTTTTCAAATCGGACCAGTCGTTTTGGACCCGTTCAGTACAAACAAATTTTGTCAGGATCGTGACAAGCGGAGAGCGGTCTTTGGCTGCTTCAGAGGGATTGTGGCGTGAGTATAATTATGTATGTATCGAGTGTGAAGGTAGCAAGGGAGGTGTGTTAGGATCGTGGCGAGTGGAGAGCGGTCTCTGGCTGCCCCTGTGGGACTGTGGCGTGAGTATATGTATGTATCGAGTGTGAAGGAAGCAAGAGAGGTGTGTCGGGATCTTGGCGAGTAGAGAGCGGTCTCTGGCTGCCCCTGTGGGACTGTGACGTGAGTATATGTATGTATCGAGTGTGAAGGAAGCAAGAGAGGTGTGTCAGGATCGTGGCGAGTGAAGAGCGGTCTCTGGCTGCCCCTGTGGGACTGTGGCGTGAGTATCGAGTGTGAAGGAAGCAAGAGAGGTGTGTCAGGATCGTGGCGAGTGGAGAGCGGTCTCTGGCTGCCCCTGTGGAACTGTGACGTGAGTATATGTATGTATTGAGTGTGCAGGAGGCAAGAGAGGTGTGACCGGATAAATTGAGTTTTTAAAGCAAGATTTAACGCAAAACCGGATTTTAATGTAAGTTTGTAAATATACATAGAATTACATCTTCGTGTGCTATTGGACTAATCGACAATGTTGTTCAGACATACATATATGTATTTCTTGGCTATCATTGGCATTAAAAAAGCCCCATACTAATATTAAAAATGCGAAAGTATGTCTGTGTGTGAAAATTATTTGTGTACCGAACTATACAAGACAGTTTTTAACCCAAAATTACTTAATGAGGTAATAAGGGTGTGAAAATTTCAAGTTTAAACAGCTGAACTATTTTAGATAAAATTTGATATAATGATAGTCTGAGTCCCGGGTCAGGATATAGGGGGTGAAAGGGAGGAGTGAAATTTAGCAAATGCGATAATTCATGCAAGCCCTAACCCTACCTGATTCCCAAGTACCTATTCTATACAAACGAAATCGCGGGCATGAGTTAGTATATTACTATATATACGTCCTTATCACACTCCTATTGTAAGCACATAGAGTGACAGAGACAAAAGATTATGGATTGTAAAATCCGCTGGGTTTACCTTGGGTTGTGGTATTTTCCTTGTTTACAATAATAAACGATTTATAATCTTAAATAGAAAATATTATCACTCAAATACTTGTTTTGATTAAACAAGTTTTATGCAACAGGATGTGACCGCTCTGCACTCGCCACGATCCTAACACACCTCTTTTGCTTCCTTCCTCAATACATACATATACTCACGCCACAGTCCCACAGGGGCAGCCAGAGACCGCTCTCCACTCGCCACGATCCCGACACACCTCTCTTGCTTCCTTCCTCAATACATACATATACTCACGCCACAGTCCCACAGGGGCAGCCAGAGACCGCTCTCCACTCGCCACGATCCTGACACACCTCTCTTGCTTCCTTCCTCATTACATACATATACTCACGCCACAGTCCCACAGGGGCAGCCAGAGACCGCTCTTCACTCGCCACGATCCCGACACACCTCTCTTGCTTCCTTCCTCAATAAATACATATACTCACGCCACAGTCCCACAGGGGCAGCCAGAGACCGCTCTCCACTCGCCACGATCCTGACACGCCTCTCTTGCTTCCTTCCTCAATACATACATATACTCACGCCACAGTCCCACAGGGGCAGCCAGAGACCGCTCTCCACTCGCCACAATCCTGACACACCTCTCTTGCTTCCTTCACACTCGATACATACATATACTCACGCCACAGTCCCACAGGGGCAGCCAGAGACCGCTCTCCACTCGCCACGATCCTGACACACCTCTCTTGCTTCCTTCACACTCGATACATACATAAGTATAATATAATATTAGGTACTTACATATTTGTACATACTTGGAATTGAGATAACATATAATTATGAGGTCATACTATGTTTATGCTATGATAGCCTCGCTAGGTCATTTTAATATCTCAAAACATATCACGGATCTGAAACTAGTTAATATATAGAATATACTAATGTGCTATAGGTAAATAAGATTTAAACTAAAAACTTTTTAAAAATCAACCTTTAATAATTTTACAATGTACATAATATGATTCTCTTTCATTTGATACCCCACTCGGGTATATTTGTAGACATTTGCTTTTCCACCCCCCTGTACCCCCCTAATTGGGTTTTAGAATGACGTCACACAGTTAGCCATGCATAAACTTAACGAATTGAGTTGCAAAAATTTCACCCGCACATACATTGCAAGTTAAATAAAAGCTATATGTAACATACATCCTAACTAATATTATAAATGCGAAAGTAACTCTGTCTGTCTGTCTGTCTGTTACGCTTTCACGCTAAAACTACTGGACCGATTTAAATGAAATTTGGTACAAAGAAAGTCTGGAGCCTGAGAAAGGACATAGGGTACTTTTTGACCGACTGCAAAAAAGGAGGAGTTCCACGCGGACGAAGTCGCGGGCAGAAGCTATATTTTATAATTTAGAACAGGGTAGTATTATAAATTGTGTAATTTAATAAATAAGGTAGTTTGCATAGCTGTATTAATCACTTTAGCATAAGACTATTGTCAGCTCAGTCGTGCTACGATTATGGAATCTGTAAAGGCTCCGAAACGTCAGTCAATAAAATAAAATACGCGAGTTAAATTCGTTATAGTTGTTTCATTCCAATCTATATCTATATCTATACTAATATTATAAAGAGGAAAGATTTGTATTTTTGTATTTTTGTATGTTTGTAATGAATAGGCTCCGAAACTACTGGACCGATTTCAAAAATTCTTTCACTTTTGGAAAGCTACATTATCCCCGAGTAACATAGGCTATATAATATCACGCTAGGTCTTATAGTTGCGGAGCAGTAACCGAAAATGTTTCAAAAACGGGGGAAAAGTATAAACGTAAAACTATGAAAAAAATCTTAAGTCCCCCCGTGCGAAGCCGGGACGGGCCGCTAGTGTATAATAACCGCGAAGGCATCAGAAATTATTAAATTCTAGCGGTTCGCCCCGGCTTCGCACGAATCCCTAATTTTTTTCAAAATATTCTATAGCATATGTTACTCAGGGTGAACGTAGCTTCCCAACAGTGAAAGAATTATTAAAATCGGTCCAGTAGTTTTTGAGCCTATTCATTACAAACATACGAAAATAGGTACAAATATTTCCTCTTTATAAAATTAGTATAGATATAGAAAAGCTTTTAATAAGTGGATTATTGATACCGCAAATTAATATTGAGGTAAACTGAGGTAAATATTGAATGTACCTACATAATAAGACAAAAAACAGAGGTCGTCTCGATTATATCAAGATGAGGAAAACAAAACAGCTTGACTAACCGGTCGGTGTCTAACTGTCGCATATTAGTCACGGGGCTAGTGGAAAAATATTTTAATAATCTTCTTCTCTTTATTATCTTCTTATATATAAAAATGAATCGCAAAATGTGTTGGTAAGCGCATAACTCGACAACGCCTGGACCAATTTGGCCAATTTTTTTTTTAAATGTTCGTTGAAGTCCAAGGATGGTTCTTACGGCGAGAAAAAATCGAATTATTGCCGGGAAAACCCTAAAAACAGCCCTTTTCTTTTCCCATACAAACGTTGTCTAACTAAAGTTACCTAATTTGAATTTCAAACGGGCAGGATGACGTCTGTCGGGACCGCTAGTATAATATATAATAATTTCTAATACCTTCGCGATTACACATTGGAATGAAACAATTCTAACGGACTAGCTTTTGCTCGCAACTCCGTCTGCGTGGCAAGCCTATGTCCTTTCTCAGGCTCTAAACTGTCTGTGTACCAAATTTCAGTAAAAGCGAGACAGGCTTACTTTCGCATTATTAAAATTAACATTATTTAGGATTAGGATTTATACAGAGTATTTTATTTATTTTTACTCTACAGTTACTATATTCGTAGCCGACTGAAAATAGCCTAATAGTAAAATGATTTTATATGATGCAAGCTACGTTATATTATATACTAGCGGTCCGCCCCGGCTTCGCCTGGAAATCTTTTTATTTTTTAAATATTAATTCGGGAACAGTATAGCTATCCAACAGTGAAAGAATTTTTCAAATCGGATCAGTCGTTTTGGAGCCTATTCAATCCAAACAAACGAACCTTTCCTCTTTATTTTATTAGTATAGATAAATAATTAATTTTCACCGTCACCTCTCTAGCAACTATCTCAGCTGTTGTTCGGCCGCCATGACAGTTCTGTCGGCGCCTGCGCCGCTTCGTGTCGTCTGCCCGCCATCTTGATTTTTTTGTTTTTTTCTTGTTACCGTGTTTTTAGTTTTTAGTGTAATGTTTGTATCTTTTTGTAATACATAAATAATTGTGTGGATTTTATCTGTGTGTTTGTGATCTTTTTTTTTAATTTTATTTTGGTATATTATTTTGTCGATGTAAAAAAAATATATAGACTATTTTATCTAATTCTATTAATATTGTAAACGCAAAAGCTTGTATGAATGTATAGATGTAAGGGTGTCTGGATGTTTGTTTGTTTCACTTTCACGTATAAACTTCTGAATGGATTTTGATGAAACTTTACAATAATATAGTTTACACATCAGAATAACATATAGGCTATATTTTATAACGATATTGTGTGAAATATCTAAGTTTTTGTATTTTATTTTAATTTTTGTTTGGAATACACTTAACGTTTTAGGGTATGAAAATGAGATGTTCTAAGAACTACCCGTTATACAAACAAAATTTCATAAAAATCGGTCCAGCTGTTTAGATAGAGAATTTTATAATATATTACCTTCTTCCCGCGACTTCGTTTGCGCACGATGAGAACTTGTCTTAAAGTCATCTCTAATTGTTTAATGTATTTAAGAATCATTAGCAAAAATAATTAAATGTTTATTTATAGTGTAGTTAATGAACAATTAAATAATAATTAAGAAGTGATAAAATGTCATATCTAGTGATAAGTGTTATTGTGTTGTGTGTTTTTTTTAATGGAGGATGGACTCAAAATGCTGGTAAGTAGATATATTAGAATAAAACAACTATAACGGATTTAATTTGCGGAAATATTTTTTCTGTCCTCCGGCCAGAAAGCGCCACCTTTCTGGCCGCTGCGCTAAATGAAGTAGCCGCTTTATGGCTTCGTCAAACAGAAAAATAGTATACTGACCTATGCCAGTAAAAAAAAGCCTCAGATCACATTGTTGTCAACCTCGGCTTCGCCTTGGACGACAATTACAATTACAATTACATGTGATCTGAGACATTTTTTATTTTACGTACTATTACTAGCTTATAGTGCCTGGGTTCTAAGCTTGGGGGAAAATATATAATTGTTTTAACACTTTTATCTAAAATTCCGCTTTTTTCCCATATAGCTATCTTTAGAACTAGTCGCAATTAAATATTATTTATGTTAATTTTCAAACTTGAAAAACTTGATATAATAAGGCAAATGACCAGTAAAGATATTTATATACTTACCTACCTATCTTCATGTTGATTCGAAATTAAAAAATTGTAATACTTTTTGTTTTAATAAAATAATACTTTATTTCTGATACCTTCGCAATGAGGGCCACCGCGTGTCAGAAATCCGCTAGATGCGCTAGTGTAGAATGAGGTCTAGCTGTCATGTACCACCAATGAGAGGCAAGCTACTGGCCTGTGATGAGCGGATTTCTGACACGCGGTAGCCCTCATTATTACACATTGATATCATACAAGGATAACGGATTTAACGCGCATTATTTTATTTGTTATCGTTTCGAAAACTTTACAGTTCCATATTCGTAGCACGACTGAGCTGACGATAGTCTAATACTAAAGCAATTATGACATCAAAAAATATATTTTTTTAGGTGAATCCTGCAAAAATGGCGGCCGTACAGGAATCTGCACTAAACTGGGAAACTGTCGATCAGCCCTCGACGACATACAAAACCGGAAACCGTTTCCACCTGTAAGTTGGCAGTACCTAATGTACACTAATACGAGTATTAATATAATAAAGAGGAAAGATTTGTTTGTTTGTTGTCCCTGTCAGCACATTCCCCACAGTCACATAATGCCCGGGCTACACGAGGCTAGTTTTTCAAGCTAGTGTTAGTAAGCTAGCAAGCTAGTACCTCTAGCTTCGTGTAGACAGAACTAGCATGCTCCAAGCTAGGTCAGCAAGCCAGGACAGATTTGCAAAAAACTAGCTTCCTATCCTAGCTCGAAAAACTAGCCTCGTGTAGGCCGGGCATAACCCACGTTACGATAGATCGAGCAGCGATCTGCGCTGTCTCGATATAGTACATAATAATATATAAGTAAGTATTGTGTTTGATTAAAGAAATAATTATTTTTGTCCTCCGGCCGGAAAGAGCCAACTTTGTGGCCGCTGCGCTAAATGAAATTGCCGCTTTCTGGCTTCGTCGAACAGAAAAATAGTATACTGACCTCGGCCAGTAAAATAAAATGCTCTAAAAAATAGATAATAAAATTTTGCTTTATAATTTTAACTATAAACTCAGAACCTCATTATACACAATTTATAATAAATGTTCATAACAATTGTTCGTAACAAGCTTTTATGAACAAATGTTAAATATTATGTTAAATTATACAATTTATATTTATTTATATAAACAAAAGCTTGTCGCAAAATCAATTTTTTTTAAAGTGCAACCTAATTTTAAAGCAAATGATAAGAAATCACTTAAGTCTTTTATACATAGGTAAGAATACTGTTATATCAAATCTTGCGACAAGCTTTTATTTATATAAATAAATATAAATTGTATAATTTAACATAATATTTAACATT